>OY744546.1:58505881-58763381 GCA_963556195.1 Sepiola atlantica | reverse complement strand
CTATCAGACATGTGTATGCAGTGCGATGGTATATGGAAATGAAACCTGGTCAATGAAGGTTGAGGACATGTGTTGCATGGAGAGAAATGAGATGAGAATGAATCGATGGATGTGTAATGTGAGTCTTAAAGACAGGCTTAGTTCTGATGACCTCAGAGAAAGATTAAATCTGGACTGTATAGGGAGATGTGTACAGAACAAGAGACTTTGATTGTATGGCCATGTTGAAAAAATGGATGAGAGTTCTTGGGTTAGTAGATATAGAACAGTTGAGGTAGCAGGTTCTGTTCACAAGGGAAAACCGAGCAAAACATGGGAGGAAGTGATAAAAATGGACTTGAGAGAGAGAGGCATAAATAGGTTTGGAAGTCATTTCTTAAAGCCTAAAACACATATAAATAAGACGTTAAACTGAATATTCTGTTAATGACGATGATGATAATTATGTATGGGAAGTGGAATATGAAAAAATCCACAAAAACAAAACTGAGGGCTTACCTTTTGGCTATGATGCGAGTTCACCAAAACCAGGATATTACGGACTTTACCTAATCATGGTGATATTGCTATTTATTCACTGGTCAAAGAACTTTCTGAATCTTTCTTGCTTTATTGCAATGTACACAAATCAATTCATTAAATTAATGAAACGGGGAAAAATAATATCAACGCTACTACTACCACCACAAAAGGTATTACTTGGTCTTCAGGCTAAGATGAAAGTGTTCTGATCGGTTTCAGGTCATCCACCCAGGCATTACCTTCTCCTTTGGGAGAGGGTGTTGGTTTATGGCCGATCGCCTGAGGCACCCTCAAGAAGGAATGCTGGTAAGGCCAATCTTGGCTAATTTTGTACCACATTTTTGGGGAGCTGGATTCCCGCAATATACTGTCTAACTTGTTTGCTATGGGAGACATGTAAACAAACTTGTGAAAAGAAAAAATACAAAGTGATGGAAATAGATGGTGTCCATTTGAAGAGTGTTGGGGAGAGTACATATTTGGTAGTAGAAGAAATAACTCCTACTCCCTCTTTATAATACAGAGAAATGGAATTTTGGAGCAAAGAAATTATTTTTGCAAAAGAAATTAAATCGAAATGCAATTTTTGCTTTTTAAGAACATGGCCGAATGTTGTGCAAAATAAACTGGCGAAACAGAATTGAATACTGATTTTGTAGGAATTAAGTTATTAATCGCACAGAAATTTCGAGAAACAGATTTGCTTTTTTTATGTTAGATGTTGTTTATTTTCAAGTTTTTAGGGGATATTTGTTGCTTCTAATAAGGTGGACTTGTTTTATTTTCTATAGGAATTATTTTCTCGAATGGTCGAAGGCAATGCAAGTTATCGTATTGAAGTCAGGTAAGTGTAAAGTTGTTTACATTACGTAAAGGGGTTTATGTATTTTTGGTCGGCCTTCTGACTGCTTCGGGTTCTAGGGCTGATGGTGTAGTCTCGGTCCAGGTGTCGGAACAAAGCACACATGGAAGGTGGACATGATGACAATTCGGTGTTAACTATCTGTTGTTTATTTACACGTGGATCTATCTTCCTTAGCTAAGAGTCGCAAATATCATTATAGGGTTAAGGTTATAAGGTTCTAAACAGCCGTTACTTCACCAGGCTATATTCTGATCTGTTCTCTGACGATATTTTTATCTCTTATATATATATATATATATATATATATGTGTGTGTGTCTGTAGACAGGAAAAAATAAATAAACCAAGAACGACCTAAATTGAACGTGAAATAATTTGACAGAATCATGCTTTTATAGATTCAATATTTCATTTTCGAACTAAAATGAACTATTGAATCTATAAAAGCATGACTCTGTGTTAAATCATTTCTCGTTCTACGTAGCTTGTTTGAGCGTCTATATAAGACGCTTAATGGTCGTACATACGGTATCACCTTTCAGACACCTATAAAACAAATGAGACCGTCCGATTAGCAGAGATGGTGATTGTAGATCAATCTGATGTCGCTAAGATATTCTGACCATATCCATTTAAAAAATGAATTATTCCAAAATCAAATTGTCGTTTGAATTATCTCCCCTTTCAACTGACTCTTCTATAATAAAAAAAAAATAAAAATTTCATCTGTCTCCAATAATACAGATGCACTGCAAATAGTCTTATTATTTCGACATCTAATTTACATACATGTTTATGGTGTGTACAGACACATGTAAATTAGATAACACTGCTGAAAAAAGAGTCACACTTTCTCTAAATGCTCACAGAGACACTAAGAAATATTAGAGTGGCTGAATCAACATAAAATGAGGGGTTACGAGAAATATAGAGATAGCTAAGTGAGAGATGTGTGACTTGTTCAGTTGATTACAAATTACAGTTAATTACAAATTACAGTTAATTAGAACAATTATAATAGAATTTCTTTCAACCATAACTCAATCCGCGAACGAAAGTATATTTTATCATTTATTTTGTGTGATTAAAGTATAAATCCTTAATGTTAGAAGTGTTAATTGACTCGGCTTTAGTCACTTGATCTTGGAGTTAAGTTAAGTCTACCAAAGAAAACTTTGCAAAGATATTTAGTATTTCAACCGATCGCTGTGGAGACGAGTGAAGTGATAGGCTCTGCCACGTGCGACTTCCTCCGCAGCCTTGGTCTATTAATGACGCCAAACACTGGAGACAATCGTGAATTGTCTTGGCTTTACGAACGCCGAGACAATCGTGAATTGTCTTGGCTTTACGAACGCCTCTTTATCGCCATTATTCATGGAAACGCTTAGAGTCTGCTCTCGACCTTCCAAGTCGGCCGGACATTCAAAGAAAATTGTTGACTGTGATATGATTATATATAAGGAATCAGGAATTCTTGATATTGAACTAAACAATGTCCAAGTGATGAATAAGGGATTTATTAATTATTTATTGAATTATTAATCTTATAGTTTACTTTTTCGCCGAATAATTTAATATTTGGTTAATGTTCTTGAAAATATGGAGTTTGAAATCATTTTGTTGTTGAAATATTTAGAAAGAATTTAATCAGTATGTTCTGTGGAATCGTAAATCATTCGATGGTCTGAGGTGATCTGTGTTTAAATCATTTTGTTGTTGAAATATTTAGAAAGAATTTAATCAGTATTTTCTGTGGAATCGTAAATCATTCGATGGTCTGAGGTGATCTGTGTTTAAATCATTTTGTTGTTGAAATATTTAGAAAGAATTTAATCAGTATTTTCTGTGGAATCGTAAATCATTCGATGGTCTGAGGTGATCTGTGTTTAAATCATTTTGTTGTTGAAATATTTAGAAAGAATTTAATCAGTATTTTCTGTGGAATCGTAAATCATTCGATGGTCTGAGGTGATCTGTGTTTAAATCATTTTGTTGTTGAAATATTTAGAAAGAATTTAATCAGTATTTTCTGTGGAATTGTAAATCATTCGATGGTCTGAGGTGATCTGTGTTTAAATCATTTTGTTGTTGAAATATTTAGAAAGAATTTAATCAGTATTTTCTGTGGAATCGTAAATCATTCGATGGTCTGAGGTGATCTGTGTTTAAATCATTTTGTTGTTGAAATATTTAGAAAGAATTTAATCAGTATTTTCTGTGGAATTGTAAATCATTCGATGGTCTGAGGTGATCTGTGTTTAAATCATTTTGTTGTTGAAATATTTAGAAAGAATTTAATCAGTATTTTCTGTGGAATCGTAAATCATTCGATGGTCTGAGGTGATCTGTGTTTAAATCATTTTGTTGTTGAAATATTTAGAAAGAATTTAATCAGTATTTTCTGTGGAATTGTAAATCATTCGATGGTCTGAGGTGATCTGTGTTTAAATCATTTTGTTGTTGAAATATTTAGAAAGAATTTAATCAGTATTTTCTGTGGAATCGTAAATCATTCGATGGTCTGAGGTGATCTGTGTTTAAATCATTTTGTTGTTGAAATATTTAGAAAGAATTTAATCAGTATTTTCTGTGGAATCGTAAATCATTCGATGGTTTGAGGTGATCTGTGTTTAAATCATTTTGTTGTTGAAATATTTAGAAAGAATTTAATCAGTATTTTCTGTGGAATTGTAAATCATTTGATGGTCTGAGGTGATCTGTGTTTAAATCATTTTGTTGTTGAAATATTTAGAAAGAATTTAATCAGTATTTTCTGTGGAATCGTAAATCATTTGATGGTCTGAGGTGATCTGTGTTTAAATCATTTTGTTGTTGAAATATTTAGAAAGAATTTAATCAGTATTTTCTGTGGAATCGTAAATCATTTGATGGTCTGAGGTGATCTGTGTTTAAATCATTTTGTTGTTGAAATATTTAGAAAGAATTTAATCAGTATTTTCTGTGGAATCGTAAATCATTTGATGGTCTGAGGTGATCTGTGTTTAAATCATTTTGTTGTTGAAATATTTAGAAAGAATTTAATCAGTATTTTCTGTGGAATCGTAAATCATTCGATGGTCTGAGGTGATCTGTGTTTAAATCATTTTGTTGTTGAAATATTTAGAAAGAATTTAATCAGTATTTTCTGTGGAATCGTAAATCATTCGATGGTCTGAGGTGATCTGTGTTTAAATCATTTTGTTGTTGAAATATTTAGAAAGAATTTAATCAGTATTTTCTGTGGAATCGTAAATCATTCGATGGTCTGAGGTGATCTGTGTTTAAATCATTTTGTTGTTGAAATATTTAGAAAGAATTTAATCAGTATTTTCTGTGGAATCGTAAATCATTCGATGGTCTGAGGTGATCTGTGTTTAAATCATTTTGTTGTTGAAATATTTAGAAAGAATTTAATCAGTATTTTCTGTGGAATCGTAAATCATTCGATGGTCTGAGGTGATCTGTGTTTAAATCATTTTGTTGTTGAAATATTTAGAAAGAATTTAATCAGTATTTTCTGTGGAATCGTAAATCATTCGATGGTCTGAGGTGATCTGTGTTTAAATCATTTTGTTGTTGAAATATTTAGAAAGAATTTAATCAGTATTTTCTGTGGAATTGTAAATCATTCGATGGTCTGAGGTGATCTGTGTTTAAATCATTTTGTTGTTGAAATATTTAGAAAGAATTTAATCAGTATTTTCTGTGGAATTGTAAATCATTCGATGGTCTGAGGTGATCTGTGTTTAAATCATTTTGTTGTTGAAATATTTAGAAAGAATTTAATCAGTATTTTCTGTGGAATCGTAAATCATTTGATGGTCTGAGGTGATCTGTGTTTAAATCATTTTGTTGTTGAAATATTTAGAAAGAATTTAATCAGTATTTTCTGTGGAATCGTAAATCATTCGATGGTCTGAGGTGATCTGTGTTTAAATCTTTTTGTTGTTGAAATATTTAGAAAGAATTTAATCAGTATTTTCTGTGGAATCGTAAATCATTCGATGGTCTGAGGTGATCTGTGTTTAAATCATTTTGTTGTTGAAATATTTAGAAAGAATTTAATCAGTATTTTCTGTGGAATCGTAAATCATTCGATGGTCTGAGGTGATCTGTGTTTAAATCATTTTGTTGTTGAAATATTTAGAAAGAATTTAATCAGTATTTTCTGTGGAATCGTAAATCATTCGATGGTCTGAGGTGATCTGTGTTTAAATCATTTTGTTGTTGAAATATTTAGAAAGAATTTAATCAGTATTTTCTGTGGAATAGTAAATCATTTGATGGTCTGAGGTGATCTGTGTTTAAATCATTTTGTTGTTGAAATATTTAGAAAGAATTTAATCAGTATTTTCTGTGGAATTGTAAATCATTCGATGGTCTGAGGTGATCTGTGTTTAAATCATTTTGTTGTTGAAATATTTAGAAAGAATTTAATCAGTATTTTCTGTGGAATCGTAAATCATTCGATGGTCTGGGGTGATCTGTGTTTAAAGCACAATTGAATCTTATGTTACGCTTATTATGTATGGAATTTTTTAAATGAAAAAAAAGTTAAAAGTTGAAATTATTGGTTAAAATCACAGATGAATAATAAGAATTAGTTGAAGAAAAATAGTTGTACTGATTCTAAAGAAGTGGGTAATATTTAGCATTTGTTCGATATTATAACAAGCAAATGTTCAATATGCCATTGTTAACATGTAGTCAATAGAGCTAGTGTTGACCGAGGAGAAACTGCATATTGTTATAAGTGGTTAAACTGTAAGAGGGAGGGAAGAGGAAGTGAGCTTCTATTCTATTTTATGTATGTGGATGATAATGTGGTTAAACCCCCCATTATCATATGATATTATATCTGATAGAAAAAAACACAATTAACAGTGGCAGAAAGACTACAGCGTTGACTGTAAAATTGGTGATTTTTACACTAAAATTTAAACATTTAATTCTCGCATTTAGATTCAATGAAAAATCATGTTTTTAATTTTTTTATTATTATTTTAACATTTGTAATTGTTATATATATATATATATATATATATATAAGTTAAATGGACGAAGAATGATAAACATGCACGAATGTCCAAATTTATTTCAAACTTCAAATGTTCAAATCAAGGTATATTCTGTAATAAAATTGTTTGTTCTTTCCTTAAGCCAAGGCTTTTCAAAGATCGAGATCTTATCATCAGAGGAATTATACAGATAGATAAGTTGGCAATAGAAAAGCCAAAGTTCAACATATGAAAAAATATTTAGAAAAAGATGGGTGAGAAAAAAAAAGTTTGAGTAAAAAGATATTGGGTTTGTCCGGATGGTAAATTGTCCGCCGATAAGGTGTCCAATATATATATATATTTTCTCCCGTATTTCGATGATCTGACACCGGTTTTTCCCGTTTTTCTTCGACCCATTCGTCTTTTATTGTTGTCTTCTGATAATGAAAGTTTTTCTTTCGAAAATTTAAGATTACCCTTTGCCGATCTGTTACTTACCGGACAGTATTTACTATTTGGTATTTAATCAGTTTTCGTGAAATTATTAATAAATCGTTTTGAGTTTCACTTTCTCCCTGCGTTTATTTCTTTTCACTTTTCCATCTTACGGCAACCACATCGCATTGTTATAGCCTCGGACGACTAATCTGCACTTACATTTACCAGCAATGCTTCAAGCAAACTACAATCTCCTTTTATATATATATATATATATTTTTTCCGTTGATCAATTTTAATTATTTTTGTCTGTTTTCATTTATTTTTATTTTTTTCAAAGCTATTTGGAAATTTACAACGAAAAAGTACGGGATTTATTGCAGAAATCTCAAGGTGGGAGTAGAGTTATGCACACACTGCGGGTACGTGAACACCCGAAAGAAGGGCCTTATGTTCAAGGTGAGTCGTTCAAGCCTGTGCCCCATTATTGAAATTGCCGATCAGTTATGTTGACTCTTGTTAAGTTGATAAAAAAATATAAACGCACTGAGTTCTAGATGAACATTTTTCATCAACCCCCCCCCCCCCTCTGTCTTGGTTTGCTTGTTCACCGTGACGCTACTTATGGCGGCGGTAATCAGCCTCTCTGTACTTTGTGTTATGTATTCTCTAGTCCTTAAATTACATCGTCTAAGCAATCTTCAATACTTAGGAGTACTCTTCCTCCTTTTTTGCATTTTACGTAGTCGGTGAGTATCATCTTTCAGGTGCGTTGTTTCGTCATTAGTTTCCTGTTTTTTTTTTTCTTTTGTTGTATAATGAGAGGAGGAGATGAGATATTTATTTACTCCTTCGCTAGGAGTTAGGCACAAGGCCAGTTTTATCTTACTCCCACAAGTAAGATGTGACCCAAGATCGGGTCGAGCAAGTGGGGTTAAAAGCCAGCGCTCGAGAGGTGAGCACTCTGGCCATTTAAAAATTGCCTGGGCAGCCCCGTCGGCATTCCCCGGTAGGGGCGCCTCAGACAGTAAGCAATAAACTTACTCCTCCCCAAAGAGGGGAGGCGAAGCCTGGGAGGGTGGACCTCCTAGAACTGCACAGGACAGGCGTGCAGTATCCATCGGAACAGATACTACACTTTGATCTTAGCCAAAAGGCCGAGATGAGATATGAGTGACATCACAAAAGGTCGGTGACATCACAAAAGGTCGGTGACAACGGTCGATCTCTTGTTCCAGTAGACAGTATCGGATACAGACGCGTATTGAGGGTTTGTGCGGGACCCTCTGCCTGTGTGGGGTGGGGGTTATTTAGTGTTCATTTCACCCCAAAGAAAACTGTGTTCACGGTTTCAATAAGAAGAGCTGAACGACTAATTCTTGTGTCCTGTCGTGCTTACGCTAAAGCAAGTGAAGCCACGAGGTGACACAATTAAACCCAGTGTGCTTGTGCAGATGAGCGGGCGTACGAAAACAATATTTTTTTATAAAAACAATATTATATACTTATTCAGTGTTACTTTCTTACTCACTGTAGAAAAAAAAGTAGAAACAATTATCCACTAGAACTTTAATTACAAGTATTTTTTCCATTTTTCGTATCATAACAGCGATTCGTTCAGTAAGGGTCCATCTTTTTTCTTGAAAATAATTCAAGGGCAGATAACAGAATAAATCAGAATGTGGGACCCACACGCAAATCGTGGATTCTTACCTTGCAGAATTTATGTGGCGACAAAAATTTGCAAACAATAAACTTGGCGGTATCTTCCAAGAAATTGCGGAAAGGTATCCAGTGAGAATATGAACATTTCGTTATAATGCAATAAATTAATTTAATTTCGTTTATTAACTTTCATTTTGTTTTATTGGAATAAATTTAATTTTTATATATGTAGCTGTTTTTCTGGTTTTTTTTTAAAAATTGCGTGATTATCTTCTTTGCGAATTATCTACCCTTGAATTATTTTTAAGAAAAAAGATGGGCGCTTACTGAACGAATCGCTGTTATGATACGAAAAATGGAAAAATACTAGTAATTAAAGTTCTAGTGGATAATTGTTTCTACTTTTTTCTACAGTGAGTAAGAAAGTAACACTGAATAAGTATATAATATTGTTTTTATAAAATATTTTTTTTTCGTACGCCCGCTCATCTGCACAAGCACCACACCCAGTGCTCTGACTACTACTAGTATTACTATTGTTTAATAAAAGGTAATTTGTATTATTATTACTCACTTTCTCTAATTCGTGCCTGTATCATCTGTCTGCCTGTTAAAATTGTAGTTGTTTGCACAGTTCCCGGTGTATGATCTTCCCTACAGTCTCTATTTCTATATATATCTTCTCTAGTTCGCTCAATTCACTTATGTTGTTTACTGTCTCGTCTATTTGTCCAGAGTCTACATCTACTGTTTTCCTGTTTTTTTGGTTTTTTTTCTCTATTAACTTTTATGTAGATTGTTCGGTAAATTTATAGAAGTGCACCTTTCGTATTTCGACCCATAAAAAAAAAAGTATCCTACTTTTTTGGACAAATTACATGTAAACAGCCTCAACAAATATCTGCTAATAATAAAAATTATGAAAATTTTTATTATTTTAGGATGGGGGGGGGGTCACTTTCCTATATAAGTTATACGTAAAGTGAGCACCCATTTCTTGGCCACCGAATCTCACCTCCCGTGTTTCGACCCCTAAAAAAAAAGTTTCTACTTTTTTTGGCAAATTACATGTAAACAGCCATCCATAACAAATATTCGCTATGAAAAAAAAAAATGAACTTTTTTATTATTTTAGATGTTAGGAGGGGTGGGGGATCACTTTCCTATATAAGTTATACGTAAAGTGAGCACGCATTTGTTGGCCACCGAATCTCACCACTCGTATTTCGACCCCTAAAAAAAAAAGTTTCTACTTTTTTGGACAAATTACATGTAAACAGCCTCAACAAATATCCGCGCGCGAGAGGTGAGATTCGGTGGCCAAGAAATGGGTGCTCACTTTACGTATAACTTATATAGGAAAGTGACCCCCCCCTCCTAAAATCTAAAATAATAAAAATTTTCATAATTTTTATTATTAGCGGATATTTGTTGAGGCTGTTTATATGTAATTTGCCCAAAAAAGTAGAAACTTTTTCTTTTTAGGGGTCGAAATACGAAAGGTGCACTTCTATAAATTTACCGATTATTCTAAGCGTGTCCTTTCCGTGAGAATGTCCATGTATGTTCGTGTGCCATTGTTTTGGTCAGTCTTATAAATCGTCTATGCAGCTGCTTTTCTTCTAATTTTGATTTTCTCGCATTTCTGTTTACTGTTTCGCTGCTCTCCATTTTTTGATGGCGGTAATTAGACTTTATATTTGTGTTATATATTTTTATAGTTCTTTTATTGCATCACCCACTTTGTTTTTAATACTTTCTGGTTCTCTTTCCCCTTCTCTTTTCGTATAGTCAGTCCGTATCATTCTTCTGCTGGTAAACTGCGCTCTGTATGAACATTACTTTCCTGCTTCTTTGATCCATATTCCTAAACTTGTGCAATTTATGAAGGATCCTGAGTATCTTACTAGGAATCCTATCCAAGTATTTATTTTATTTACCTCCTCTCCAGGGGGTCAGGTGTGGGTTTTGATGAAAGTGTTTCTGTGGAACAAACTGGATTGAACCCAGCGCATTAGTCCCCGTTATTAACCACTTAGCCCCCGTGCCATCCCCAAGTTTCTGCTATATAATTTAGTTTCATGCTTTCTTTTTTTTTTTTTTTTCTTTTTTTTTTTTTTTTTTTTTTCTTTTTTTTTTCTTTCGATTAGTAATCTTCTCTTTAATCACTGTTGATTTGATTTTATCCATTATTATTATTAGTAGTATTACTTTTAAATATATTTATTATTGAAAAAATATTTCTAGCCTTATTAATTAAAAAAAATTTTGTTTGTTTTTGTATTTACTTATTGATAAATGTGTGTTGCATTTTCCCGCCACTTCCTCAGTTTATAGGCTGCTGGTTTCGTTCATCTTAGTTTTTGTATTTACTTATTGATAAATGTGTGTAACCCTTAACCCTAACCCACTTCCTCAGTTTATAGGCTTCTGATTTGGTTCATCTTAGTTTATCCACTGCCACAAATCTTTTTGCGAAACTTAATTCTTGGTCTTGGTGGTCGTGGAGTAGTTGCCTGTAACCACAGACTATGAAAGCGACTACGCCAAATTTAAATAGATCCAGTCAGATCTATTGTATTCACTCACATTGTCGTCAAACATATGAACCCGCTCTCCCCAGTTGTGAAAGGAATGAACACCTCTTCCCGCCGATTAGAAAATAATGTGTTTAATGAATCCTTTCATGTAAGTGTTGTGGTTCACCATTAAATCTCGCAAAAAAAGGTTGATATGCCAAAAAAAAAGACAAACGAAATTAAACGCATTTCTCTTTTAATTTTTAGATTTATCGAAACATTTTGTAAGCAGTTATGAAGACATTAAAGATCTAATGGACTGTGGAAATTCAAATCGGTAAGTATTCCGATTTTTTTTTTTTTTTTTTTTTTTTTTTTTTGTTAAATCCTCAAATCTGCTATGTCTTTCTGCTCTCAAGAAACATTGGAATCCAGAATCGGATCTTCATTTTAAATGTGCACTCGCAACTATATTTGTACGTCGTCAGGCTTCATTTCAAATAGAATTTTTTTCGTTAAACATGCAAATTGAATGTCTGCATATTATCTCAGATGAATTCAAGAATCTCAAAGAGAGGCTCTAGTCCATCATTAACATCATAATCCATTTTATCGTCTTATTTCCTTTGGTCAGGGCTCTGACGTTTTCTGACAGCCTGCAATCCCAGTCTCCAAGCTTGGCGGTTTTGAGGATTGATTCCGTTCACATTCCATTGTCTAGAATCCATGTTGATGGCTTGCATCCAATTATCTTGCGTCGTCCCACTTTCCTTCTACCTTCCACCTCAAGATCTCTACATTTTCTTATACAAGAGTCGCTCCCTTCAACGTGGCTAAACCAACGTATCCGACTGATCATCCGAAGTTCATCAAGCTTTCATATATTCAAAGCTGATTTGTCTGATCTGATCTGATGCTACCAGATCAGGCTGTCTGAAGATACCGGCTTCTTGACTTAAAATGCGCTAAACATTGATGTTATTGTTTTTTTCCTTTTCCCTTTGCAAAACTCAATCATGTTCTGCGAAGCCAAAAAAAAAAATAATTTTCCTCTATAAAACAGCCAAACCAAACACCATGAATAAATATTTGAAGACATAAAAACTTGAAGCATAAAAACTTTTACCAAAATGACCGGATTTGGCATTAAATAACCCGAAAAGGGTTGATATGCCGTAAACCAAACCAAACCTTGTCTGATCTGACCCAACATTGCATATTCAACTGATCATTGCTCTGTTATTACACTGAAGACGGGTGAATAGGGGCTAGGTGAGGCCCCATCACTCGCCTTTATACAGCATCAGACACCTAACCCGACTGGTCGTGATAGGGATGGCTTGCAATGTCAGGACTGGAAATAGTTTGCAGAACTTGTCCCATGCCGATCTTACCCTAATTGTACAGCTCAACTCTTAACCACCTTCAGTATTCAACATCCCCAAGATGACTGAAGGAGTCCACCACTTTGAGAAGGTCATCGTCCAATTTAACCTCCCATGTAGAGGGCCGTCAATCGACAATAAGAATAAGTTATGTCATCCTGCTGTACGCATGTCGTCTTTCTATTCTTTTTGTCTGTATGATGCCGCCAACTCCCAGGTCGAGGGATCCATCCTAACATCCTTGAGGCTCCTTTTTCTGCCGCTCCTTGTATCTATTATCTGGGGCTCCCAAAATTACGGTGAAGTTAGAACAAATGCACCAAAATGATTTTCTTTTAAAATCTTTTTTTATTTTTTGAGCAATGAACGTGTGTAATGAAACTAATCATATAAATATAAGTTGTCTAATTCTTTTTTTTTTTTCTAGGACAACAGCGGCCACAAATATGAATGATGTGAGCAGCAGATCCCATGCCATATTTACTATTCTTTTCACTCAGGTTGGACTTTTTGCTTTAGTTTTTTATTTTTTTTTTAATCCTTTTCTTCTTAGTATCCCACTCGACAACCTCTTAATAAATTTTGAGGTTCCTAGAATCAAGCATATAGAAAAATCTCTTAAGTATTAGATTTGTATCTCTAATCCTTTTGAAATGTAACATTGTTTTACTTCATTATTATTATTATTATTGCTAATTGTAATTTGTCAGCCTTTTCCTTTTTTTTTTCTTTCCCTTTTCTTCTGTTTTTTTTTTTTGTTCCTTTTTATTTTCCTTTTCCTCCCCCTCTAACACTTTTTCTTAGTCAGAATAAGTATTTTCAGAAAAAAAAATGAAGCAAAATACAATATATTCGTGCCAATAGCATAATGGAAGGGGAAAAAAAAAAAAAAAAAATTAGGCTAGTCCGAATCAAATATCAATATGTGAGACAGATTGCTAGTTGGGTCTGACTTTGAAAATCCGACAAGATAACTTCATATGTTAGATTATATGCCCCCCCCACCCCCACCACTCACTTCCTTCGGCTATCATGCCAACGTTGGTGAACGATTTATTTAAAATCTTTTCCTTGCTTTACAAATTTATTTTTTCAAAGATTTTTTAATTCTTTATTCTTATTGGCTAATTCGGACCGCAGTTTAACTCGTGAGAATGTATGCTTGTCTCTGTCAGCGGAAGTTAACTGATGCATGAACTGCAGATTGCAAACCTTTTTTTGACTCCAAGGCCTTAACATGATTGCCATAACGGTTTGCTATATATTTCAAATCTAAGTACTTTCTTCTAAGGTACTTACACTGTACTTGTAAAAGCTCATCTTTTTCATTAATTAATCCTAACCCTAACCCAAAGTAATCCTAATTATAACCAAAGTAATCCTAATTATAACCAAAGTAATCCTAATTATAACCAAAGTAATCCTAATTATAACCAAAGTAATCCTAATTATAACCAAAATAAACCTAATTATAACCAAGGTAATCCTAATTATAACCAAAGTAATCCTAATTATAACCAAAGTAATCCTACCACCACTTAAGAGAAGCTGATTGGATCACATTTCACCAGAATTCATTTCATTATAATATTACCCAGCACATTTTTGTCCGAAAAGTCATAGTCCAGTCAAGGAATTCGCCAACTGCAACCCCATGCAGAGGGATACCCCCTCCCCCCAAATGTGGCCACTTGTAGGCTGTGAGTAGCGACCCATGATGTCTTAGGACGGGATCCTGGTTGCTGAGCCTTTCTTCCACTTAAGCTCGACGGGAGGTCGGAGAGGCTCGATCTGATCAATCGGCTGGTCGTGTCATGTTCTAGTATCTATAAGTTCATCCCCAACCATATTATTCAATCTGATTGTTTCAAAAGAATCAAAACCTTATATCTCCTTTTTATTTTCTCCCCAAATAGATACTAGAAGGTGATGGCTGAGAACAAAGAAGATTACCAATGTTAAAGAGTAATGTTTTCTGGGAGTAATGTCCCCACTCTCACCGTGAAATTTCCATTCTACGAGTGATGTATTCTGAGAGCAATGTATTCTGAGAGCAATGTATTCTGAGAGCAATGTATTCTGAGAGCAATGTATTCTGGGAGCAATGTATTCTGGGAGCAATGTATTCTGGGAGCAACGTATTCTGGGAGCAACGTATTCTGAGAGCAACGTATTCTGAGAGCAACGTATTCTGAGAGCAACGTATTCTGAGAGCAACGTATTCTGAGAGCAACGTATTCTGAGAGCAACGTATTCTGAGAGCAACGTATTCTGAGAGCAACGTATTCTGAGAGCAACGTATTCTGAGAGCAACGTATTCTAGGAATATAAAATAATTCCCCTACTTATAGGATTATTTTGACTTTATTTGTCATTAAATAACCCTTAGATGGTTGATATGCCATAACACCAACCAACAAACCAAACAAACAAACGATCCATTCACGGCTCTTTCTTACTCTTTTAATTCTTGTTGCCCTGAAAGTAACCGTTAATCTACTTTAAAAAAAAAAAAAATGTTATACTAATGAGTCACCACTTATCAAGGATAAGAGCCATTCGAGGATAAGGGTTAATAAGATTGTCAGTTGGGTGATGAACAATACTATGAGAGGATTGTAAAAAGATGAATGTGAATGGACAAAATTTGATTATTTAAGGGGACGGGATGACATTTGTTGACATTGGACCTTTTTTGGTTTATGGAAATCGCTCCAGACAAAGCATGAAGCCACTTGATGTAAGGAGCTAAAAAAAACAAAAAAAAAACTACTCACGGTCAAAAACTAGCCAACGATAAGTGTTAGATGGATAGATTTTTACCCAGAAAACAGCAATTCTTCCTCCTTTGTCAGAAACATCGGTACTTAGGCACAACATGAAATAATTTAAAGAAATGTATAAACTTTGTTATGTACTTACGTGTTAACTGGTTAACTGAAAATAAGATTGTACAGAAAAAATTATGCAGATTCATCCAGTATTTATTAAATTATAAGAAAAAGAAGAAAAACGATTTTACGTATGATTAGACATTTTGTAACGAAGGAGATCACTAAATTTTTTTTTTTTTTTTTACCAATTTAAAATCAGGCGATTGAAATATACAAGATGGCGGACCCGCTAAAAATCATTTTTTATTTTTAATTTAATAAATACTGGTGAATTTGCGCCATTTTTAGTGTACAGTTTTCCATTCAGCTACCACGTAAGTACATAACAAAGTTTATACATTTCTTTAGCTATTTTTTAAAATACATGTCGCGCCTAAACAGCAGAAGCACCGAAAATTCACTCCTGGAATGTGAGGACTAAAGTACAAAATAAGGGAAGCATAAGTTACAAGGCTGCTGAAAGTAAACCCAAGGTCCACTGTCTACTCTCCTTGAAGACAACCATGCTTTAGTCTGCAGGAAAGCAATCCCATGGTAATGTGTTCCTCCATGTATGATCCATATGCTTGATTTCTCTTTTATTTAAAAGATTATATTTACTAATTGACATTTTATTTTCCAGGCAAAATTTGTGAAAGACATGCCGAGTGAAATTCACAGCAAGATTCATTTGGTCGATTTAGCTGGAAGGTTTGTCTGAGTTTTTCTTTGATTTTATTTATTTAATATATATATATTTTATGCAAATAAATTTATTTAATATATATATTTTATGCAAATAAATTTATTTAATATATATATTTTATGCAAATAAATGTATTTAATATATATATTTTATGCAAATAAATTTATTTAATATATATATTTTATGCAAATAAATTTATTTAATATATATATTTTATGCAAATAAATTTATTTAATATATATATTTTATGCAAATAAATTTATTTAATATATATATTTTATGCAAATAAATTTATTTAATATATATATTTTATGCAAATAAATTTATTTAATATATATATTTTATGCAAATAAATTTATTTAATATATATATTTTATGCAAATAAATTTATTTAATATATATATTTTATGCAAATAAATTTATTTAATATATATATTTTATGCAAATAAATGTATTTAATATATATATTTTATGCAAATAAATGTATTTAATATATATATTTTATGCAAATAAATTTATTTAATATATATATTTTATGCAAATAAATTTATTTAATATATATATTTTATGCAAATAAATGTATTTAATATATATATTTTATGCAAAGAAATTTATTTAATATATATATTTTATGCAAAGAAATTTATTTAATATATATATTTTATGCAAATAAAGGTAAAGGTTTTACAAGTCTCCTTCTCCTGGAAAAATGACTTTTCAAAAACTAACAGTCTCTCACTCCGAGTGGTCTTTAGAGACACATATATTAATTCATAATTTATTCTCGGTCACTTTGTATTTAAAAGTTTTAAAGGCTACAAGACCATCCGTGACCTGTTGTATCAGTATTTATTTGCAAAGATGACATAAAAACAAATTAGGCACAAGGCCATTAAAAGTGTGGTCATCATCTATGTTACTCTAAACTGGACACACCGCTGCTTTAAAACAATCAAGTTCAATTTTTTTAATCTACCATTCCTCTTTTATGATATCACACTGCTTTGGACATCAACCATTAAGTAGGTATTTATCTACTCCCCACACAGTAAAATGTGACACAAGGTTGGAAAGTGGGAGTTTGATAAGTCAGCACCCTAGAGGAAGAGTACCTATTACCTGGGCAGCCCCGTCGGCATTCCCCGGTAGGGGCGCCTCAGGCAGTAAGCAATAAACTTACTCCTCTCCAAAGAAGGGAGGCAAAGCCTGGGAGGGTGAACCTCCTAGAACTGCACCGGACAGACCCATAGACCAGCGTAAATCGAGCCCCGAAGGCCAAGCCAATACCAGTCTATGGGTTGCAGTATCCATCGGAACAGATACTACACTTTGATCTTAGCCAAAAGGCCAAGAAGTATTGATTTACTCCTCTCCAGGAGTTAGGCACAAGGCCAGTTTTTATCTTACTCCCACAAGTAAGATCTGACCCAAGGTCGGGTCGGGAAAGTGGGGGTTTAAAAATTGCCTGGGCAGCCCCGTCGGCATTCCCCGGTAGGGGCGCCTCAGGCAGTAAGCAATAAACTTACTCCTCCCCAAAGAGGGGAGGCGAAACCTGGGAGGGTGGACCTCCTAGAACTGCACAGGATAGATCCATTGACCGGCATAAATCAAGCCCCGAAGGCCAGGACAATACCAGTCTATAGGGTGCAGTATCCATCGGAACAGATACTACACTTTGATCTTAGCCAAAAGGCCAAGAAGTATCCAAAACCAAAATTTTATTTTCATTTTATCTAAATTCTTTGCAAAACATCAGCAATGGTACCAAATTTATTGTGGTAGCACAATTAGCCACCGAATAATGACTGTTCAAAGTTTGTTGGAAATTAGAAACCAACCAACCCGCGAATCGAACAAACCTTATTAAAATTAGATGAGGAATACCATTTGCAAATGATTTTACTGATTCTATCTTAACTTATTTTTGTAGTGAACGTGCAGATGCCACTGGGGCCTCAGGACAACGTCTGAAGGAAGGTGCCAGCATCAATAAGTCTCTGGTGACGCTCGGCAATGTCATATCTGTCCTTGGTAAGTCGTAACTATCTATCGAGATTACTTCATCTGAAATGATTTATTAATTTTTATATTCCTTGTTTTATGACGTTAAAATGTTGGTAATATTATCAGGAGAAGGTGCACCATTCCTCAAAGTGTTGGGTAACATCTCAATTCTTTGGCGGGATCGATGTGAAGACTTTCTTGAAAGGGTCTGAACACTTCTTTTTGCAGGTTGTTGGGACTGGTAAATGATTCTTCATAGGGTCGTCTGCAGCCTGGGTCGTTAGTTTTTGCCAGTAATTAACACAAGTCATCTGTACTAAAAATGTTTATTTTATATCAGATACATGCTTCAAGCAGAGAGAGACAGGGAGAGAGAGAGAGCTAAGCTTACTATTTGTGGATTTTGACAACCGTCACGTGGTCCCTCTTATAAGTAATTGATTCTAGAAAGAATCAGGGGAAGCCACTGCCAACAACGCACCATGCTGATTTTTACAAGCTTACTTTTTAGTATGTATTGTTTCGGCATTAAATAATCTAAAAAGGGTTGATATGCCGTAAAAACAAACATGTCTTAAAACTGAATTTTAAAAAAAAAATTTTTTTTTTTTAGCTGAGATGCCTGAAAAACGAGGCAAGAGTACCTTCATTCCCTATCGAGACTCGGTTCTGACTTGGTTACTCAAAGACAGTCTTGGTGGAAACGCTCGGACTATCATGGTGGCCAGTGAGTAAATGACTTTTTTTTTCTTTTTTTTGTTCTTTCTTTCACTTTATTTCAGGTATGACAAACCTTTGCTGACCATGGCATCTTAATTCAAATAAAAAGATATCATTGATAGATAGACGATGACTGCAAGGTTGTGGCAGATACTCTAGTGCGGTTATTACGGGATGAGAGGGAGGGGGGGTAAATCGGGCTCGTCACCTTTGTTCTACTTTTTCTGTCTCTCGCGCATATAAATAGCCGTTGTGTCAAAACAGAAAGCTTTTGTTTATGCCACTCTCACGATCACCCTAACCGTAACCTGAAACCCTACCCCTATCCCTAACTCTTACGATCAGAAACAATTGTTGGTATTTCATTCACAAGATTTTTTTTAATCCGTCACTTTTACAGTTGGTATGAAGATATATTGTGTGTATTTAGGCAGCATATTTTCATTTAGGCAAACATCATTAAATAACAGTGTTTTTGTTTGATGAGACGTTTTAATTGTTTCAATTTTTCGAATAGTCCATTTAGTATTTCGGTCAAATTGATGTAACGAAATTCCGTGGGTTTCTTGTTCCATTTTTTTTTCTTTTTTTTGCAAGTACTTTGGATTTGATTCCTCAAATCATCATCAAGCGGAATTGCCTCTCCCCCTTCTAAATAGAGAAATATCTTAGTTAATAATACCAAAATAATACACAACGATACCAACATCAAAAGATTACAAATTCTTGAAGCCCTTTAAATAAAAACCAGACATTCCACAATCGATAATGTTAATTACAAAACTAGTCACAAAATTTTAAAGTGTCTTGCATTAATTAACATAAACAAATCACACATATCTCATCAGCACATAGATTCATTTTAAAAGACATAAATTACTAACTGTTGGAGGAACTCAGTAGTAAGGATATAGTTGTGAATACACCAAGACTAACCCTGCCTGATGGTTTGATGAATCAAATCGAAAATACTTGCGAAAAAGAAAAGAAAATTTGCCTAAATTTATATATATATATATATATATATATGAAACAGACAACAAACACCCCCTCCACAAGATAAGCGGTCTATGGTGGCCTATTAAGAAATATTAATTTTAGTTCGCCGTTTTCAAGAACTCTGTTCACACTTCATTGAAGGCTTGAAGAAGGGAATGGTTCCCGAAAATTTCCTATAGAATATCCTAACACAAAAGAACAACAAAAAAAGAAATTGTGGTTTACTTTGCTTCTTAAATCGTCCAATAAACTCAGCACGAAATTGTAAGTTGCACATTTATTTGTTTATTAATTTTCAGTTTTTATTTATCTTTTCGCATGCATGACAAACATGATTCGGAGGTTTTCATAGACGTATCGTAATAAGTTTAAAATTTTATTTTGTTCCAGCTGGAGATGCATATTATCTGACCTCTTTATATTTCCATCCCCTTTTTTTTTTGATGATTTTAAATTGTGTTGCTTGTCCCTCTCTCTGCCTATAATATTTCTTTTTTGGCTGGTGAATATTTCTTTTTCCATCATTTTTCCATCATTTTTAATATGTAACTGTCCCACTAGCATTCTGAAGAGGCCAGGAAGTTGAAATAAATTATAAATGCTGACAGTTGCAATGTGTATGTGAATTTTTTTCTTTCTATAGTCTATATATATATATATATATACACACACACATACACTCGTTGTCCCTACCCAGCTTTGCCTGGGAGTCTTTAATTTCTTTTTATTAAAAATATGCTTCCAAATTCCTTTCAAATGTCTAAGGATCACGAAGTAATTCATTATTTTTGTCAACTATTAAGCAAAAGTTAAAATGGCTGACTTATTTAGAAATAAACCGAAATGCATTCTAGTGGATTTGATTTTGTAAGATTTTTTAAAATTTTGCACTATTGCATTTTTAATTTTAAAAAAGTAATTGATTGATAGTAAAATAAAATATTTAAGTCACGTACAAGCATCTCTATGTATATTTATTAAAATGGCTGACTTGTTTGTTTCCAAATGAACCAAAATGTATATTGTTGGATTTTGTAATTGTTTCTAAATAGGATTTTAAACATTCATTTTATTCTATGCTAATGCCTTTTTGATTTCGATAAATATCCAATTAATAGTAATAAAAGTAAAAAAAATTAAAATATGTTCTTTGCCTTTTTTATTTTTTTTATTTTTTTATTTTTTTTATTCTTTTATTTTATTTTTTTATTTTTTTTATTTTTTTTATTTTTTTATTTTAGCAATCTCTCCGGCAGACGTTAATTACGGTGAGACACTTAGCACCTTACGTTATGCCAATCGAGCCAAAAACATCATTAACAGACCTACTGTCAATGAGGTAAGAGTAACCTACCTTATACCCCCCCCCCCTTCTCCTGTATAACCTAAATCATTCATCCTTAAATATTTTGAATCATAACATCTTTTTGACAATATTTATGAAGTATTGTCTCGGTTATTGTTACCCAAAAATTATCCGAGTTATCTCCCTTGAATTAGTCTGACAATACTAGAGAAATTCGCTCTCCTGTCTGAAAGTAAGAAAAAACGTTCCACGCACGTGCGAAAAATCAGAATACGGCTATCTCTCTTTCTGGCTGATCCTTCAAGCTCATCAGACATGTTAGACTGGCTATCATATTTACAAGGCCTCTTTAAACCCTGATGCTGCATCTGTCAGGGTTCTTTTCTGGTGGCAGTCACCTAGACTCCCAAAACACCGCAATGAACACACACGTAATATTTGCTTGTACCTTGTTCACATATATTCTCTATCTATGACCTTGACAACACGTGTCTTTATATTGAACTTTTTAAAGGTTTCAAGTGTGGCTTATAATTATAAACCTGTCCTGGGATGGGTATCTCAACTAGTAATTTTTAAAAATTTCGGTGCTTCTCTAAGAGGGGACCCATATCAACGCAAATGCTTCCAATTGTGATTTATGGAACAAACTAGAAATGTCCGAAGCAGTTTACGATTTGAAAAGTCAAGAACAAAATCTAATAAGGCAGACGACACTAAAGCATCGAATGCAAAACCAGGTTAGGTTAGTGTAAAAAAAAAAAAAAAAAAAAATTAAAAAATTGACCTCCGACTCCTAAAAAATGAGTAAAGTTCCTCAAGAAAGAAAAAAAAAAGAAATAAAGTTTATTTGAAGAAAATTATTAAATCCATTCTTAAAATAAAGGGAGTTAATTGACCCTAAGCTTAAATCAGGGAAAAAATGAAAAAGTTGTTTCATTCAATGTCGGTACTAATTGACTGTTTGATGACGGCTCAGTCATTTCCATTCTGTGCAGTAAATCGGAATTGGAAACATTTGGGCTGATATGTTGAAGCACCGATTCTTTAAATATTGGTAATGAATAATTTTATTTTTCTGGGTTTTTTTTTTTTCAAGAAAGTTTGAAAAAAAAAAAAAAAAAAAAAAAACTAAATTTACCAAGCAAGGTTTTGTTTTTTAATAGAGTAATATATAATTGAAAGTAATTACATCATCAACGATTGCATTAGCGTCAAACATTTTAAGAATAAATCGGATGAATTTATAAATAATGGTAAGAGAATGAATTTACAAGAACATCTTTGGGGTCCATCTGATGAAGTATTTAAGAATTTGATCAATATATTACTATTATGTATTCTGTTAGATTGTAGATATGTTGTTTTTTTATAGTTTGTTTGTCATTAAACGTTGAAATAGGATTATTGATTAAAATAAGAAATGGCCGAACAAAGAAGCATAACAAATTAATGAATTTCTCGATGTTAAAATTATTATATATTTTATTTCAGGATCCAAACGTTCGTTTGATTCGCGAGCTCCGGGCTGAGATTGTACGTCTTCGTACGTTATTGGGAGGCAACATTGTAAGTATGCTAAATTTTTCTTTATTTTTTATTCTTTTTATTTTCTGTCTCTTTTTTTTTTTTTTTTTTTTAATATATAACTTTCTTTACCTGGCACACGCTAGGAAGTAAGTGTAGTATCTGTTCCGATGGATACTGCACCCTATAGACGGATGTCGTCTTGTCCTTCGGGGCTTGATTCCACCTGTCTGTGGGTTTGTCCTGTGCAGTTCTAGGAGGTCCACCCTCCCAGGCTTCGCCTCCCCTCTTTGGGGAGGAGTAAGTTTATTGCTTACTGCTTGAGGCGCCCCTACCGGGGAATGCCGACGGGGCTGCCCAGGCAATTTTTAAATGGCCAGAGTGCTCACCTCTCGAGCGCTGGCTTTTAACCCCACTTACTCGACCCAAGCTGTGGTCACATCTTACTTGTGGGAGTAAGATAAAACTGGCCTTGTGCCTAACTCCTGCAGAGGAGTAAATAAATATATAACTTTCTTTTTACACACTTTTCAGAGAACTGTATCCTTCCATTGCGCTAAGGAGTGAATTCAAATATATTTAGATAAGCCATCTAGCATATGAATATATGATCTAAAAACTAATCTGGTTGTAATTACAAAACCTCATAAAAAAAATTTTTTTTTAAATTTTTTATGAAATATTCGTCTACTAAATAAATAAAATTAAATACAGAAAAACTACTGATTAGATTTCTATCAAACTTTGCATGCACAAAGGCAACTTTCTTACTGGAATATGGCAGCAAAAACCATTTCACTAAATTGAATATGATTTGCACGTCCACATTTGCAGATGTTTGAACTCAATTTTAAATACATTATCAACTTCCTGTCTAAAAATGAATTAGTTACGCCCACTGTTTTTCTCTTGTCTCAAACAAGGGCAGATAACTACCTCAAGCAAACAAAAGTCTCATAGAGATACTACTTATTAAAAGTTAGTTTCTTTTTAACTTTTTTTTTTTTTTTTTCATTTTAAAATTTAGGACGAAATTCTTTATGGATGTTGTAATATTTATGCCTACAATTCTTTTTTTACAAAAATGATAAAAAAAAAATTCTTTTTTTTAAAAAGAATATTAATATAGTGTCAAATTAAAAATAAATAAATGGATTGATCATAGTTAAGGGCAACTCAAAGGCTCCCTTTCCATTTGTTACTACAGTGAGATGTAGGGGAAAGCGTCATTTCTTTCCATGGGTTGGTTCACTTACCCTTTATCCTCACCTTATATTGTTGAAAATGGGAATTCAGAAGTCTATGACCAGACTCCTAACGTTAAACAAAAAAAAAACTCAGTTCGGTTCAATTCCTGTAGAAACACAAAAACTCTAACTTTGAGCTCCAAATGAACGAAAAATAATTCGGCTCACCGCAGAATCTCACTCGACACTCACTTCCCCTTCTCCTGATTTTCTTCTCTTTTTATTAGCAGATTTTCATTCAGTTAATTCTGCTTAACCAATCAGAAAAAACATAATCCGCTGGCTCGCTATTTGTCGTCAAGGCGAATCCACATATTATTGAGCAGCAACCAATAGATTTTTTACTTCGAGGTCGCAAGTTCAATCCTCACTAGAAAACTATGAAGCCAAAACTTATTTTCGTTTCCATCTGCAAGCCAGGCAAAGGCAGACCCTCTTACTGCGGGGATGAAGTAAGTCCGGGCCATCTCCACCGCTCGATTCTGGCTCAAGATCATCAATTCCGCCACAATTGCTGAGTTAGTATATTAACAAGGAGGCATCAAATACTATATCTTACGTCGGGCATCTTTTACGAGACTCAGCAGAGTAAAAACGCTAAAAAAACAAATATACAACAAATAAAAGTAACTGTAGGCTGTAAAAGTTATTTTCAAACTTACCTGTGGCATTTGTTTGTATTTTTAGACCGTTACAACCGCTATTTATTAGAAATCAATAGTTTTGTCACAGGAACATGAAAAAAAAAATGGCCAATTTTAGGGGGTTGTTTGGTAAGAATGAACGTAAATCCGTCATATTGAATTTTGTGAAAACCAGTTGGAAAAAAAACAAGAAACTTTTTTTTTTTTTTACATCTAATAAAAACCCATTTATAATACGTAAAAATAAAAACAAATTACATAGATAAGTAGAGAAATATCTATTCTCGTCGCAGGTCAACTTCATTTGTTGCAAATTTATGTTTTTAAACCCTTTCTCGTTCTTTTTTTGGACCCCGTTCGCGCCTTTGCTGAGCGTCGTAAAAGATACCCCTTACGTCTTTAGTAAAACTTGATTGAAGATTGAACCCCGGTCTACCATCTCATTAGCAAACACTCTAACAATTATGCCAAATGGACCAATATCAAATGTGCTATATTTAAAAAATATTTAGTTTGATATATATCAAGGATAGTAATGTTTTTTACCAGTTTACTTGCCAGTGTGATGCATCTTGGATTTGCAGACATAAACTAGTCTGTTCCATCCAAAATCATACAGGGAAGGGCAGGATCCTTGTGTTACTCTTCCTCCTTGACCTTAAACTCTACTATTAGACAGCACTTGGTTAAAAATCTGTGCTGTGCCAAAAACTATAAAATTGAGTGTTTTGAATTCTTGCATAGAGCGGATTCCAAAAACCATTTGAAAAATTTGGAATCTGTCTGTCGCCATTCGTAAACCTTCAGAAAGAAAAAAAATCATCAGATTGTTATATTTAAAAAGTAAATGAAATCTATGAATTTCGGCATAAAATAACCCAACAATGCAATTTCAGATTTATGCGTGACATACTGTTAGAAAGAACCTCTTACAGACTTGCTAAAATGTATGTATATGTCAGGGTTTTTGAGATAGACCCCCATAACAATATATAATCTAAAACTACATTAACTAGGGTACTTGGATATGTATATTTAATATTAATAAAAGGGGGGTACAACATTATCGTGGGGGTCTGCGTTTGCACTTGATGTCCATAAAAATGTGACACATTTTTTTAATCTCATATATGTATCTTTTTATTTTATTTTTTTTGTTTTAAAAAAAAAAAAATTATATCTTATTTTTATTTTTTATTTTTTTTTATTTATATATTTTTTTTTTATTTATACTTTTTATTGTTATATATTTATTTTTATTTTTCAGGATAATCTGACCTCTCCTAAAGTCCAAGAAAAACTTCACGAAAATGAAGCTCGGGTAACAAAATTTTATGATTTATAAATATATGTATTTATTTGTGTTTTATGTTCTTGTTAGATTACCGAGGTTAAGCAATGTGGAACCTGGTCAGTTCCAGATGGGTGACCATTTGGAAATACCAGGCGCTCTATGTGGGAGGACGGTGACACCTTTTGGAAAGAAAAAAAACTTGCAAAAACTAACATCACAATCATCTCCCCTGACCAGGATTTACATTCGACTTGGGACCATTTGTAAAAACTTGCACCTTTGGAGGAAGCTGGCTCAACTCACCTAGGGTGAATGACACACTAGGATAAGATTTTTATTATGAGGGAAAGGGATGAGATCTTGTGAGTGGCATCAGACACGAGGTGGCTAACAATGGTCACTCTCTTTTCCCAGGCCGACCTCGAATGATGCAGACATGTAAAAGAAGCACAAAAGTCTCTGGATAGTAGACATAAAGAAATTGAGCTGTAATTTTTAAAATTTTTAAATTTTTTTTATTTTTTAATTTTTTTTATTTTTAAATTTTTTAAATTTTTTACTTTTTTTAATTTTTTTTATTTTTTACTTTTAATTTTTTTACATTTTTAAATTTTTTTTATTTTTGAATTTTTTGAATTTTTAAAATTTTTTAATTTTTTAAATTTTTTGAATTTTTAAAATTTTTTAATTTTTTGAATTTTTTGAATTTTTTACTTTTTTTTATTTTTTTTATTTTTTACTTTTAATTTTTTAATTTTTTGTATTTTTTTTTATTTTATTTTTTTATTTTTTTTTATTTTTTTATTTTTTTTATTTTTTATTAAACTAATGAGTCCTCATTTATCAAAGCCAAAAGCCCCAACACTCGAAGATGAGGAAGACTGAGATGGATAGATTGACCATCGGGAAACTGATATTGTTTTCCCCCTTGGTGCACTTTGTTTCTTCTCCTGCTTCCCCATGTATCCCTTTTTATAAATATGAGTTTTTTGTTCTGTCAGCCGGAAGTGTATGGGTGGCTTCAGTCAAGGTTAACCTTCTGTGTGTTCGTCATTCACTCTGTAACCGGTGTGAACGTGGATTGCGATGCATGTTCACAATGTATGTTACAGGCGACAGACCTCTGCTGGGGGGAAAATATCTGGTAATGCCACTTTGAAAAAAGTAATAATTCCTTTCTTAAAAACAAGGTTCCATGCTGAGAAAGCGAGCCACTTGAGATCACACAGAAGTTATGTCCACTTCGACTGATAGATTCCTGGTCAGTCAGTTTTTATGTACAGTGATTAAACAGTTGATCATTCTCAAGTGGTCTCTGTGTGCTCCAAACAGTTCTGCCATTTTGATGTCTATTTATAAATTTCTGAACAAAACAGAAAAAGAGGAGATTTGGCACTTGAGCCAACTGCCGAGCAGGTTGTAGATTTTGCTTGTCTTGGAGATTCTGGTTTCTGTTGGTGTCAGACAGATGGGCCTTTGAACCCATTCTGACAGGATTTTGTCATTTTGTATTCAGTTGGAACGAACTGTTTTAATTCTAATTGCAATTGTGTCATTCGGTAGAGAAACAAAATATCATTTTAACTTCTCAAAATGAAACATTATTACTTGTTTTAATCCTGACTTGTGATTTTGTTTGGGCAGAAAAATCCTTTGCTACAACGTTGACTGAGATGACATAATAGACACTGCAGCCAGTGTCGAAATCAAGCACTGAATTCAGATGAAAAAAAACAAAAAAAAAAACGAGCGAATGATCACGACCTCTGCAGTGAACGTGCACAAACACAAGTTCACGCTGGTATTAGATTAAAATCTACCAAATCAAGCTACACATGCCTTTTGGCTAAGATCAAAGTGTAGTATCTGTTCCGATGGATACTGCACCCCATAGACTGGTATTATCTTGGCCTTCGGGGCTTGATTTACGCCGGTCTATGGGTCTGTCCTGTGCAGTTCTAGGAGGTCCACCCTCCCAGGCTTCGCCTCCCCTCTTTGGGGAGGAGTAAGTTTATTGCTTACTGCCTGAGGCGCCCCTACCGGGGAATGCCGACGGGGCTATCCAGGCAATTTTACTTGTGGGAGTAAGATAAAAACTGGCCTTGTGCCTAACTCCTGGAGAGGAGTAAATCAATACACATGTCAGATTCACTTAGGACGATCAGGGTAACATTCCTACAGGCATTCATGTTGTGTATTTGTTACATTAGTTTTAATTTGGTTATGGTCAGATTTAATTTGTTATTTTCAGGTAAAAGTCCTGACTGATGAATGGACAGGAAAGTGGAAAGAAGCTGCTTGTATCCTGGAGGTAAGAATATTTTCACTTAACTCTTTTTGTACCTCTACTGAAGTGAAGGACTGGTAGAGGTATTGTTTCATTCAGGGTTGCAGTACAGAGATATATGGTTAAACTCCAATATCTAGGATTCCAAAAATTGGGAGCGCGGATCCTAGGATTCCGAGAATTGCAACTCCTTATTTTTAAATCTTCCAATATTCACACTATTGATTCTTCAGAGATTAAAAAATCCGACACTGACTCCTAGAATTTTTACAAATCCGATTACTTCCAAAACCTCTGACTCCGCAACCCTGGTTTCACTAATGACTGTTAGTTTGTATGCTTTATTAAACGAATTGTTTAAAAGCTACAGAACAGATTTCCACAAAATTTTGTACAGGATTCACTCCTGAATTAACTAATTATTATGAATTTTGCAACAAAGCTGCTAGGCATAAGGAGTTGTAATGTGGGCTATATTTAGTTTAATTTAGTTTTAGCAAAGGGGGCAAAAGGGGGTGGAAACCCTCAGTGAAAATTCAGATAGCTCAAATTTTTGTGAAATTTTAACAATAGGTATTAGACATAAATTAATGTTCCCCAACTGTTGGTTTCTTTGGAGTATTTTAAAGAGTGTTTGGGGGGGGGGGGGGGTATAATAAAGGCGCAAGCAATACTCTCCACATTTTTCTAGTGGAAGTCTGGATGGTGCTCTCCCGACTCGGTCTTACCATCCTGCTTGACCCTTCACGGACATTTTTGGGGGAGAAGAGGCAGACAGTTTCAGTTCCCTTGGTTCACGTAATGTTCTTTCTTTATTTTTTGTTGCAATACGATTTCAACTAAACTGTAGTTGGTTGATGTGACCTGGTTATTTGGGTTGGCTTCCACACTCAATGATTTTCCTCAATATTTTAACTGTTTTCATCAGTGGCATGTCTTGTATGGTGTTAATCCTCCCTTTGATACCAATTTCTTCTGGTCTTTTTTATTATTATTTTTTCTTTTCAGGAAGAGTCAACTCTTGCCCTGAGAAAAGAAGGTCTCGGAGTGGTTTTAGATTCAGAATTGCCTCATCTTATTGGAATCGATGATGACATTCTAAGTACCGGAATTATGCTGTATCATTTAAAGGTTATAAAAGTGTTTTTAGTTGTTGTTTCCTTTTTTATTTTTTATTTTATTTTTCATTTTATTTACCTCCCCCCACCCCACCTACTTTCCCCCTTTTTCCACTTTCCCTTTTTCTGCCTTTTCTTTCCCTTTTCTTCATTTTCTTTGTCCTATTCTTCTTTTTTTCCCTTTTCTTTTTTTTTTCCCTTTTCTTTTTTCTTTTATCCATTTTCGTCCTTTTATCCTTTTATTTTTTTGTACTTTTTTCCTATTTTTCCTATTTTCTTCCAATTTTTCTTTTTGTACTTTTTTCCTCTTTCATTTTTTCCTATTTTTTTCTCTTTTTTCATACTTTTCCTCTTTTTTATATATTACCTCTTTTTATATATATATATATTTCCTCTTATTTTTTTTTAAATATTCTTTTTCATATTTTTTTTTCATATTCTTTTTTTTTTTTCATATTTTTTTTTTCATATTCTTTTTTTTTTTCATATTCTTTTTTTTTTTTCATTTTTGGTTCATATTTTTGTTTCATATTCTTTTTGTTTCATATTCTTTTTTTTTCATTTTTTTTTTTTCATTTTGTTTAAAATGTCATAATTATTCAAAAATATTCTTACTGGATTTTTAATCTTGCTGAAGAATGATAATTGTAGTCTCAAAAATTGATTTCCCTTCAATTTTATTTTATATTAATGTCTTATGTGTGTGTGTATATTTGTGAATTTGTTTTTTTTCTCTCCTAGGCTGGTAAAACCACGATTGGCAGAGGAGATGCTGAAGTGCCTCAGGACATCGGTAAAATATTTTCTTTTTCGCTCAGAAAAAAGTTGTTTAATCTTTTGTAATATAGAATCAGACTAACAAAAATATGCTCAACCCCCCCCCCCCCCCGTTCCGGTCGCATATTTTTGTTAGACTACCTCGTCACCCACATTTCTCTCGCTGTCTGTGAGAGGCTGTTCCTATTTACTTGTCTGGAATTATATAATTGTGAAACAACTACATACAATAGGTAGTTAAAGCTAAATAAATTGTTTGAGGCTATTAAAAAAATGTCCAACACCATTGATAATGTTTACCCATTTACTTTTTATGTTTGAATTCATGTTTTGAAACATGATGTAAATCATAAATCTATGACGTCACACTAAAGCTAAATTTTTTTTGTTGAGGGAATGTTTTAAGATCTATTGATAAGAAAATGCAGATAGCTCAGTTGGTAGAATGTCAGACTGAAGATCTCAAGGTTTTGGTTGCGAGTATAAAATAAATTTGACAAATCAATTCAAGGGAAGCCATCTATATTATGAGTTTAGAAACTAAAGAGTTGCATCCCTTATCCAAACAAAGACTAAAAGAACATTTTTTTTTAAATTATTTACTAAATTTAATTAAAGGCAAAATTTAAAAAAAAAAGGAAATCTTAAGAAAATAAATAAAATTTACAAAAATATTAAAGACAAATAATATATATATATATAATCTAATATTTTCTATGGAACCAAAATGCTTATACCTGCCCCAAAGACAGGTAAAATGGAGACATTTTTAAATGAAGACCTGAAAAGCTGAAAACAGCTTACACTATAAAAAAAATAAATTTCATCATTACTCAAATAATTGTACGAAATGAATATGCTGATATTTATCTACCTGCTGAACCGTGTGCAAATGAGGTAACTGACTGGGTCAAAGCAGGCATTAAAGCACATGTTCCCGCATGGAAATTCTATAGCAAGCCCCACTCTCCTCAATGGTTCACTTCAACCTGTGCAGCTGCTATTGCGCATAGGCAGCAAGCATTCCGCTGATTCAACCGCCAAAAGTCTGATGCAAATAGACAAACATTGATAGCATCAAGAAATCATTGCAAGAGTGAAATAGACGCAGCTAAGAGTTTTGATTTACTCCTCTCCAGGAGTTAGGCACAAGGCCGTTTTTATCTTACTCCCACAAGTAAGATGTGACCCAAGGTCAGGTCGGGAAAGTGGGGTTTAAAAATTGCCTGGGCAGCCCCGTTGGCATTCCCCGGTAGGGGCGCCTCAGGCAGTAAGCAATAAACTTACTCCTCCCCAAAGAGGGGAGGCGAAGCCTGGGAGGGTTGACCTCCTAGAACTGCACAGGACAGATCCATAGACCGGCGTAAATCAAGCCCCGAAGGCCAAGACAATACCAGTCTATGGGGTGCAGTATCCATCGGAACAGATACTACACTTTGATCTTAGCCAAAAGGCCAAGAAAACGCATTAAGTCGCAGAAATTAGGAACTTGCAATTTCTGGAAAATCTATAATAGTGTGGTGAATAATGGGCAATCAACAATTCCCCCGCACGGCAACTGATCAGGCTGAACTGCTTGCCCAGTGGATCACCTTGGACTCCACAAACTACTCTCTCCCAAACTTTCCACTGCGGATTGAAGCCAAACTTGAGATCTGATCATCACCCCTTCCCAAGTTTAGGATATCATAAACAAAACCTTGACACCTCTAAAGCATGAGAATCTGACCTTATCCTTGCTATAATCTTAAAGAAATGCTCTGCTGAGCTGGCTCCTGTTCTCTCCAAACTCTACAACAAATGCCGTCCTGAATCTTGCTTCCCTGATAATTAGAAAATTGCCTCTGTGGTACAAGTGTTCAAGAATTCTGGTGAAAGAACTGACCCGCAAAATTATCCTCCTGTCAGTCTCTTCCTGCTCTTCACTAAAATCTTTGAATCATTAATCAATCTAGCGATAGTCAACCATCTCGTTAATGCTGAGAACTTCTTGACCAATAGTATGGATTAAGACAAGCGAATATCCTAACGGTCATCTAGGAACGCATTTACCATACACTTGACAAAACTGATGAAGCTAGAGCGGTAGCGCTTGATATATCCAAAGCCTTTGACAAGGTCTGGCATGAAAATTAATTTGTACTGTATTACTGGACGAATATTTAATATAATCAGATTGTTCTTAGCCAAAAGAAAGATCCAGGTTGTCCTCGATGGCCGTACATCTAAACATCTAAACATCTTCTGATGTTTATTTCTTTTACCTTTGAAACAGTTCTGGCTGGAGTTGAGGTTCATCCAGGAACTATTTCACTCTAATTTTCGCCAATGCATAAAATAAAAATAATATGGAGTTACTTCTGTTGCACCAAAGAAGGGAGTTGTCTGCCCTTGCAGGAAAACGGTTGAGATTGGCCGATGAACAGAAGTAATGCATCCAGCGACTCCTGCAATCACATATAATCTGTAAATTTGTTTAATAAATCTGTTAAAAATTTGACTTCATCCTTTCTTTTTTTTTTTTGTTTAAGTTATTTAAATCCAATAATTTTATAAATAGAGATTAAAACAGTATTTCCTTAATTAGTTATAGTTTTATTATAATTTATTTCAATTCATAATTTAATGAACAAATGATACTGTGAGAATTAAATTTAACTTTCAAGATCCTATTTAAAAAATAAGTAATCTTGCTAAAAAAAAAAAAATAATTTGCTAAAACAAAACAAAGGCATAACAATAATGAAAGTAAAAGACTGTCGGGCAATGACGGGTCGGAAGAGCTAGTTTATTATAAAGTTCTTCTTCAAATCTTCTGATGTTTATTTTTTTTTACCTTTGAAACAGTTCTGGCTGGAGTTGAGGTTCACCCGGAACATTGTGTCATAGAGAATGAAGACGGCATTGTGACTCTCTATCCCATCAACAATGCCTTGTGTACCATCAATGGTGTTAACATCCATGGATCAGCAAAATTGACGCAAGGTAAGTTATTTATGATCTGTGGGGGATCCACCTGGGGAAAGCAGGAACTCTGATACACTCTTGTGTATATGTCATTGTCATTGCTGGTTTAGTGTTGTTAGACTGGGTTAGTTTTAGGGAGAGCTGGAGAAACGCACAAGATTATAGGTTATAAGGGTCTTCCATGAAAAAAAAAAGTCTGTTTTCATGAATAAATGCTTTAAGATGAAGATTTACAGATTTTATTTCCAGAAATTTCTAGAAATTCTATATTTGCCTTTTTGTTTTTGAGGTGCTGTTATTTTGCTGGGTAAAACGAATATGTTTCGCTTTAACCATCCTGCGGAAGCTGCAAAGATGCGGGAAGAGTTAAAAAGTGTAAGTAAATTTGATAAAAATCTGCGTTCTTGAAATTTAAAAAAAAAAAAAAAAAAAAAAAAATACTCGAGGTAGTCATGGTGACCGATTGTATTGAAAAAAAAAAGATTTTTTTTTTTCAAAGTTGAAGAGTAAAGACCCCATGGGACCCGACAAAATAATTTAATTCTAAATTTTTCTTTTTTCCTTTTCAGTGTAATCTGAACATCTCTCAGACGTCTCTCCTGAGTCAGTCAATGACAGATCTGTACCGATCAACTGATAGCTTGAACATGGGGTAAGATTGTTTTCAATTTTCTTGTCTTCCCTGATTTCCTTTTTTTCTTTTTTCCTTTTTTTTTTTCTATATCTGTTTTTTTTATTTGTTTTTTTTTTTTTTTTTAATCATTTTTTTTTCCTTTATCTGTTTATTATATCAATTTAAAAAAATTATTTGGGTTTTTTCTGTTTTATACCGTTTTTTAAAAAAATGTTTTCTGTTTTTTTTTTCTGCTTTTATTTTTCATTTTTCTGTTTATATTTTTCATTTTTCTGTTTATTGTCTCTTTTCCATCTCTCTTTCTCTCTTTTGTCTCATTCTCTTTTCTGTCGGTATATTATTCATAGTGCAAAGTTAGAAATGAACAATATTTATATCTCTCATCCTTCGATTTCTTTACATCATCTTCTTACTCTCCTCTTTTGCTACTTCCTCTATTCCTTTCCTCCCGCTAGTGCTGTCTGAAGATATCGGCTTCCTAACCCAAAATGCACCAAACATTGATGTTTTATTGTTTTTTTGTTTTTTTCTCTTTACAAAACTCAGTCATATTCTGCAAAGCCAAAGATAGAAAACAACAATCCCCCCTCCCTCCCCCTCTCCCTCCCTTCCCCCCTCTCCCTCCCTTCCCCCCCTCTCCCTCCCTCCCCCCCTCTCCCTCCCTTCCCCCCTCTCCCTCCCTTCCCCCCTCTCCCTCCCTTCCCCCTCTCCCTCTCTTCCCCCCTCTCCCTCCCTTCCCCCCTCTCTCTCTTCCCCCCCTCTCCCTCCCTTCCCCAAAACTTTTATTAAAATAACCGGATTCGGCATGAAATAAGCTGAAAAGGGTTGATATGCTGTAAAACGTAACCACCAAACCTTTCCTCCCACCACTTCACTTTTCCATATTATCCTCACCACCACCACTCTTTACGTTTTCCTCCTTCCACAACTTAGTCTCGTTCAACTTTCCTCTCACCATCTAAAATATTCAACGTGCAAACAAGCAAGATCATCAGTATAAGATTTCGTATTTTATATATCTCTATACGACTAAAACTCTGGATCTTATTTGTTTGTTAACTTTTCTGTTCCCGTGCACACTTGATGGCGTCATCTATTGAAACAGAAACGGTGTTAACTGTGCACAGTGGATGATGTCACAAAATGATGGATGTCATCCATTTAACCAGGTGAAAAATGTGGGGGGGGGGTACTTTATCTGGACGACCCATTAAACTGTTCATAATAAATTAATGTTTGGTGTTATTCATTTCTAATTTTATTGTTCTATTTTCTATATATATATGCAATAGTTTTGTTTATATTAACAATTGTAAGTAATTTAATATAAAAAAGGATAAATTACTAAAACCTTTAACATATTTGACTAATTTTCAAAGGAGGCAATTTAAAATAAACTAACTAGAAAGAAAGATATACCAATGGCGCATAAGCAAGTGTTCAGAAAGAGGAGATGATGATGATGTCTGACTGCTCTCTTTCTCTCTCTCTCTCTCTCTCTCTCTCTCTCTCTCTCTCTCTCTCTCTCTCTCTCTCTCGCTCTCTCTCTCTCTCTCCCTCCCCCTCTCTCTTTCTCCCTCTCCCCCTCTCTCTTTCTCCCTCTCCCCCTCTCTCTTTCTCCCTCTCCCCCCCTATCTATCTATCTCTGTCTGTCTGTCTTTGTGTCTGTCATATTTACTTTTGTTTTTAATTTCAATGAAAAATTTGTAGTAAAAATTTTTTTTTTTAATTCCATCACACACACCATCGCTCAGGCGAATTGATTTCTTTACTGTCTTATTTAAAAGATAAATAAAGTAACAAACTTTTCAAAGCAATAGCAAGCAAGCGAAACCAGCTAGTATATATATAATCCACAAAATATTTTCTCGGTGGGGGTTTACACCTTATTAAACCAAGTGAATTATTTTGTTTTCTTTAAATGAGTAAAAAAAAAAAAAAAAATTGATAATTCAAATAATTTCGCCATTTTTGTTTTTTCTTTTAGAGCTGATTTTGAAAGCATGCATCGCCAGGAACTTGAAATGCTGGAAGAGAAAAGGTGAGACCTATTTTATGAATTTGCTGAATTCTTTTTTGTATTTATTTTTTCTACAAAATACATTAAGAAGTAAAATGAGTAAAAATAGTTATAATTAATTACTAAACTCATTTTTTTATTTTTTTTTTTAAATTTTATTCAAAGAAATTTTAAAACAAAATGTCATTTTTTTTTTTCTTTGAATAAAATCATTAATTTTAAAAGCTGAGACTTTCACCAAATTAAAATGCCATTTTTAAAGCAAGACTTCACTCCCCCCTTTTTTTCTTCATTCTATTGGTATTAACCCCAGGAGAGGTGTCCCTCTCGTGGAGACAGCAAGATATACATCTGATCTTGGTGACGAAAGTTGTAAAAATAAAGTCCAGTGTCGATGTGTATTTAGCATGGTTGGCGCTTTTTTTTAATTAAAGGAGTTGGTCACATCTTAGTAAACATTATCTGTCTTCATGAGAGGGACACATCTCCTGGGGTTAATACCAGTAGAACGAGGAAGAAAAGAAAAAGGGAAGTCTTGCTTTAAAAAGGACATTTCTTTGTCTAAAGTCTCAGCTTTTAAAATAAATGATTTTATTCATTTTAAAAAAAATAACGTTATTTGGATTTAAGATTTCTTTAAATATTACTGTGAAAATAATGTTGATGGAAAGAAAATATTGTACATCAAAAATCTCGTAAATTGATGAAGTTTTTGTTTTTTGTTTTTTGTTTTTTTTACGAAAATAAAATCATTTTTAAGCGATTTATGGTAATTCGTACATATCCTGCAAATATCGCAAAAGTTTGAGTTATCTCCCTTTTTTCCTGGAAATTTTCAAACATGGCATCGATAGATCAACGCTTGTCTTTCCCCATAAAAATTTGATTTTCATTTGTAAAAAAAAAAAAATACTTGATCAATTTATGAGATGTTTGGTGTACGATATTTTCTTTCCCGTCACGGATACGTATATTATACAAACGTTTCTTAATTTTTTATTTTTCATAGAGGATGAATTGTCAACAAGCACTTTTTTTTTTTTCTTACGCTAACGTTAAAATATTCGTACGTTAAAACGTATTATGAACAATAAATTAAAATATTAAAGATTAGATTACTAAATTGCTTTAATTCAAGGTTTCACACTCTAAAAGTGCTAGTACCACTGGTTGGGAACCCCTGATTTATGTTAAAATAGTTTAAATTAAGAAATGTCCACATCTTATGAAGCATCATGCGTGTATGAACCTTTTTATTAATAGAAATTGAAACCAACAATGTTGCAATATTAAATGAATAAAATAATTTTTTTTTTTTTTTTTTTTTTTTTTTGTAATCTGCTGAGACTTTCGATATGTAAAAATATCTTCTTTAAAGTAAAGACTTTTTATTTTTATTTTTATTTTTCCTCATTTTGTTGGTATTATTCCCAAGGGGGATGAGCCTCCTGTTGAGATAGAATTGGTACGTCAAGGTATTAGTCAAGTTTGGGTGATGTGTTATGTGCTTGGTGGCACGTGTTTGAATAAAACTAGTTTGTGTTTTAGTCATTTTAAATAGATTATTATCATTTTTCCAGATTCTCACACGTGTAAGTACCGACTCTGAATTACCTTATTCCTACATTCTGTTTACCCTTTTCTTTATAACCCCTTCCAATGTTTAAAATAAAATCTATCTCTTTTGCTTGACTTTCTATTGCGGTATGATTAGAGGAATGGTTTTAGAAATAGATTAGAATTTGTATGATTTTGGTTATTCGGACAACTGTTATCATCACAACGTTTCGTATCTCTTTGAACTCTGGAATATTTCTGTCGAACTCTGGAATATTTCTGTCGAACTCCGGAATATTTCTGTCGAACTCCGGAATATTTCTGTCGAACTCCGGAATATTTCTGTCGAACTCCGGAATATTTCTGTCGAACTCTGGAATATTTTTGTCGAACTCTGGAATATTTCTGTCGAACTCTGGAATATTTCTGTCGAACTCTGGAATATTTCTGTCGAACTCTGGAATATTTCTGTCGAACTCTGGAATATTTCTGTCGAACTCTGGAATATTTCTGTCGAACTCTGGAATATTTTTGTCGAACTCTGGAATATTTCTGTCGAACTCTGGAATATTTCTGTCGAACTCTGGAATATTTCTGTCGAACTCTGGAATATTTCTGTCGAACTCTGGAATATTTCTGTCGAACTCTGGAATCTGGACGGAATTTCGAACGGAAGTCTTTATTTAATCCACGTGCTCTTGTTCTATCAGTCATGACTGGGAGGATTCTTCAGTAATTCGCAATTCTTCGTATCGCCCGCACCGAGGATTGAACCTTCACTTAGAACTGAATTTAACTTAGTACTATATCAACTGCGCCACGGGTCCTTGCGGGCAGTTCTAGTATGAATTTTGGGAGCCTTAAACCTATTCTTGTTTTTTTCTTCTTGTTGTAGTCTTACTACTTATCACTATATATCAATACTAAATAAAATGCAAACAAACTACTTGCTCAATTTACGTAACTTTTGGTGTACGATGTCTTTGTTCCGTCACGGTCACATACATAATACCAGTTTGTCTTTATTTTTATTTATTATTTGTTTTTTCTGATTGAGGCTTTTCCGAAGTTGTACCACCATTTTCAGTTAAAATCTATTTAGGATTATGCATGTAATCGGATGAAAAATATGTTTGAAATGTATAAATATGCTCGAATAATCGAGATTTTTAACAAAAAGGAACCAGCACCATGTTTTTTGTATCGCTCAAGATGAAAAAAAGTATCAAAACGTCTTTTTTTTTTTCCCCCTATTATTACGCAATACAAAATTGATTTTAACTCCAAAACTTTCTTAATGTCATAATCTTCAAAAATATATATTATCGCCGATACATTAATTTTATTCAAATTTTTGAAGAAACTACTTTAACCGTCGATCTCTTTACCATTTCCGGAGATACTGCCCAAGGTGGTTGAAGAACATCCTACCCTGTGATAAAAGGGTAGGTAACTCTGGCCAGATGGATTGTATACAGCTATGAAAATAGCATCGTCCAATCACAAGACTTCATTCTCTTGACTGCACTGAAAACATTGAGTGTTTTAATCAGCTTCCATTTTTATCGTTTATTTTTTCCTTTTTTTATTTTTTCTTCCTCCCTTATTTCTTTCTTTCCCAAACTTTTTCCAACATTCCTTATGTTTTGCTTTCTTTTTCTTTTCTTCATGGCTTTTTTCTTCATTTTTTCTTTATTTCGTTTATTTTTTATTTTTTTAATCTGTTTTTCCTTTTCTTTTCTCCATTTTTAATTTTTGAACACTTTCTTCCCCCCCCCCCCGCCCTTTCTTTTTTTCCTTTTTCCTTCCTGTCTTTTTCAAACATATGAATAAATATTAGTGAATACTGAAATTATAAATGGTAAGATGATATACCTCTTATTTTGAAAAGAAAAAAAATACACAAATGAAAAGATCTTAGCCAGCATAATTTCTAATGACAACATCAATCGATTGTGCTCTGATGAACTAGCTGCTCTAGTGCCCCCTCGGCGTAAATACTCTCGACCAACCCGACAATCAGCTAAATCCCATCCATTCACTGTGGAGGTCCCTAGATGCCGGTGAGCCTTCTACTTCAATAGCTTCTCTCCTCGTGCAGCCGGCCTCTGGAACTCCCTCCTTGCTCCCTGTGTCCCCGACTGTACCGACATGCAGAAGTTTAAAACTAATGTAAACAGACATCTCGCTGCACAGCTCCCAATTATTTAGGTTGACACCCCTCCCCAAGAAAAAAAAAAACTTTCACCCTTTTTCTCAGTAGCCCCTTACGTCTACAGTGGTGGCCTGCCTTGTTTGGGGTGAAATATGTTAATATAATGAATCCTGAAGATGATTGCGTTGATCGAAATGTTGATTATAGAAAAATTAAAAATTAACAATTTTGATATTTTTCTTTCATATATCTCTACATTAATAAACGTATGAGATATTTTTGCATGTGTCTGTGTGATTTTCCTCGCAACTATGTGACTTTCATAATCACTCATTGAATTATTTTTTATTTAATCGAATATTTATCGAAATAAAAAAAATTTGAGAAAACTTTTTAAAAAGTTCTATTTAAAATAAGTTAATTACAAAATTAAATCCATCGGAATACATTTCAGTTTCTTTATAAAACAAGTCAGCCATTTTAATCTTTTGCTAATAGTTGAAAAATAAAGAATGAATTTATGACTGTTTGAAAAGAATTTGTAAGCCTTTAAGCTGTCATTTAAACTGACTTAGCAAATCTTTATGTATCAAAATATTGAAAGTTTTGGAACTTAATAAAATTAGTTTTGGTTTAATTGATAGTTTAATAACCAAACGATACTGTAATAATTAAATTTAACTTTCAAATCCTATTTTTTTTTTTAAATACTTATTTGGTTTTTAAAAAAATTAAAAAAAATTAAAAAAAATAGTGGCCTAGAAAAAGACAAAATAAAAATGAAAGTAAAAACTACTGGTAATAATTCTGTCATATTTACAAAAGTTTGAGAAAAATTCTCACCGTATTAATAAAAACTTGCATTTTTTCACGAAACCTGGGTACTATTTTTTTTATGGAAATCGCTCTAGACAAGGCATGAAGCAACTTGATGTAAGGAGTTAAAAATATATATATATATATATACCACTTCAAGTTCAAAAACTGGCCAACGATAAGTGTTATATGGATAGATTCTGACCCAGGAAACAGGAATTCTTCCCTTTGTATAAGAACCATCGCTAATGGAATGTGAGGACTAAAGGACAAAATAAGGCAAGCGACAGTTACGAGGCTGCCCAAAAGTAAACCCAAGGTCCACTTTCTACTCTCCTAATTCTCACATGGTGTCATTTATTGACAAAAAAAAATTATTTTTGAAAATGCATCTCCTGCCATGATGTCACTATGAAGAGACATTCGACAGACACGTAATGCTCATTACAAAGAATAAAATATCGATCAAGATTAAATAATGAAATTTAAATTTTTTAACAACCCAGGCCAATATTTGCCTTATATGACTGATGAAGCAGATTTAAGTGTGTACCTTTTTAATTAAAAAAAGCTATTATGGTGAAAAAAAAAAAAAAAAAACGATACTGGCTCTACTTTATATATTAGATAAAAGATGTTAAACTTCTGATTTTGTTTGATTTTACAGGCAACAAATTGAAAGTATGGAGGAGAGACATCGACAGTCAGAGATAGAAAGGATCGAAAAACAAACGCAGCTTGAAGCAGAATTGGAAGACCGGCGGTCGCAATTAGATGAACTGCAGAAACAAACGGAAAAAGTGAAAAACGAAACGAAGAAAGTTAGTCGCATTTTCTTACCCTCATTTCTTTGTGGATTTTATTCTTAACGAGCTGTGTTTATCCGACGTTGCCCAGATTGTCATCATCATCATCATCATCATATTCAATTTAACGTCCGTTTTACATGCTGGCATGTGTTGGACGGCTTTTAGACTTCCAAACTGGTCAGGTTTCTTTGGAAGTAATTTCTTTAACTGAGGCAAAACAATTTTATAGGCCGGATGCCCTTCCTGACGCCAACCCAGTGAGGTGATGGGGACCAGTGTTTTTATCGAAACACCATCTCTAGGTGATTGCCCACCAACGCTAAACAGCGCTTCACCTGCCTTTAATGTGATGTAGAATTGGGGGGGGGGGGGCGGCTTTTGTAAATGTTAGTTTTTTGTGTAACCCCCCCCACACACACACACACGCACACACTTAAAATTAACAAAAGAACAAAACAATGAAACCTATCTCACTCTTAATAATTTAGGTGATTGAAATAGGAATAAACCTGTAATGTTTTTAAACATAGATTACACATGGAAGGCATGACTTTCCTTTCACTAGAAGCTGATAATAAATTTAATTTGTTTAGGTTCTATAAAAATCATAGTCTACTCAAGACGACTTATCATCGAGACAATCTAAGAACATTACTTTCTGGAGTCAGCATGATTCTGTTTTTAAGAGGCGCTTATTTCATTCTAAAGAGAAATAAGATTCTGGGTGGCCAAATATAAAACCCAAGACATTTTCAAATTCCTCTGTGCCTCCCTCTCCTTTTTTCCTTTGACCGAGCATCTAACACCTGCAACGTCGTCTGCCATTCGCATGCACCACTACTGCAGAATGAACCATTTGTATAAATAAGTAGAAAAGATTAATTTAAGCAATAACTTTTAGTCAATTACGTTAAATTGTCTACAGTAATTTAAATGCATTTTCAGTTTTAGACTTCTATTTTGGAAGAAATGCTGTAACATGATGTCAATTAGCCAATCAAAACGCATCTAACAGAAAAAAACAAAGCAAGAACCGGTGCATACAAAAATATCTCTTCATTATCATCATTCATATTTAGTTAAACATCTGGCAGGTGTTGGACGGCTTTAAAAAAATTGACTTCCAAACTAACCTATCTCTGGTCAGATTATTATTTGAACTACATAACTTGAAATGCAACAGATTTTCTGTAGGCAAGATTTTTATAGGTTGGATGCCCTTACTGATGATAACCTAGTGAGGTTATGGGGACCAGTGCATTTATTATTATTATTAAATAAAATCCAGTTGTTAATGAGCGACAGTGGGATGACCTATGACTATTAGACTCTAAAATACGACTAAGCAAAATGAAAATATCGAAAGGATTAAATATGTAATCTATGAAATTGATTGAAAATAAAAAAGATTTGCCTCGATGTTTGCCATAAATAATTGGTGAAACAGAATTACATACGTGTTTTGTATTAGAACGGCTATTAAGCATTTACATTTGACCACTTTGGCTGGATCTAAAGATGAATTAGTATCTTGCACTAAGTGCAGATACTGAAATAATTTACTCAAATTGGCTGAAACTGGCATCTCTAACGATTGTTTCCTTTTTAGAGGCACCGATTCTTAAAATTTGTTGTTTCCGATTCTTAAAATTTGTTGTTTCCGATTCTTAAAATTTGTCGTTTCCGATTCTTAAAATTTGTCGTTTCCGATTCTTAAAATTTGTCGTTTCCGATTCTTAAAATTTGTCGTTTCCGATTCTTAAAATTTGTCGTTTCCGATTCTTAAAATTTGTTGTTGTTACTTTTGTGTGTGCGTGTGTGTTTTTAGGTCCAGCGTTTGGTAAAAGAAGAACAGGCCAAACTGAAACGGAAAAGCCAAGAAATCGAGAAGCAGTTCAAGGATTATATTCAAGAGAAAGAGAAGTTTCAGCAAGAGAAGGAATTGGAAAGAGTTAAAAGACAAAAGGAAACGGTAAGTAGGACATCATCGTTTTTCTGTTCGGCTCTGTTTTATTGTTGAAATTGGACAATTACAAAAAGTAGATTTACTGAATAACTAGTGTACAGCCTCTGTCAAAAATGACAACAAAAGAAATTATGCTTTGCCAGTGTTTACGTTAATATTCATATAAAATAACGTCTTGGTTAGTGAAGTTAAAAGAAAAAAATAAGAAAGAAAACTTCTCAGACGTGAACGTTTTTAAAAAAAATTTATATCAATATTAGTGCAAACACTGGCGAAGCGTATTTTTCTTGAATTTTTGATGGAGAGTGTACTCATTATAAATTACAATCAATTTCAGTATTTACTTCAACAGTGCTCAATACATAAGTAGAGCAATTAGCCTGATGATTTCTCCTGGGAATAAAACATAAAAATTAAAATATAAATATCGATAGGATTAAATATGTCATCAATGAAATCGATGGGAATACATTTTTTTTTAACTGGCAAAACTAAATGAAATATTATTTTTTATTTTTTTTTATTTTTTAGAAAAGCTATTAAGCATGTACATTTGACTTTGGTTGGCTCTGAATATGAATTAGGATCTTGGACACAAGAGGCCCCTCCAAAATGAGATATTAACAAAAGGCTTCCTCCTTTGATAAGGTTCTAGGACTGACTTTCACTCCAAACCTGAAATGGAAGACTTACATCAAATCTGTTAAGATTACTGGAAAAATGTTTGGATCATTCTACCGCTCCAGAAAATATCTCGCTCCTGACGAAATCCTCTACCTGTATAAAAGTCAAACCCGTCCTAAGATAGAATATTGTTACCTCATCTGGGGAGGTGCCGCTCGGAGCACTCTTTCCTTCTTTGACAGAATACAAAAATAGATTTCGAAATCTAGCGGGGGGGGGAGGGGGGGTATTCGCTTCTCTGCCCTACAGCCTCTTTCTCACAGAAGAGATGTTAGTCTTTCTCTGCTCTATCGTTATTTTCATGGTAGATGTTTGACCGAGTTCTACCCTCTGGTTCTCCCCTGCAATACATTCAGTGCAAAAACTCGTCTAGCTACAACCACTGTAAATAATTCTTCTTTCTTTCTCTGTGAACCTAAAACTTCCATGAGCAAAGTTTCTTTCCAAGAACAACTCCGTCTGTGGAGCACAATACCATGGGGCTGCTTCCCAGCTGACTATAACATGTTCGTTTTCAAGCCCAATGTTAATAAGTTCTTGTTGAAATAATTGAATTCTGCCGAGTTTCAATGATAGTCTCCGATCTTCAAGGTGCGGTCTCACTGTCCACCTGATAAACTCATTAACCCTTATTCTCGAGTGATCTTTGGGCATTGATAAGCGGGGGAGGGAGAGAAGATCTTTGAAACACATCTGTTCTGCTCGCAGTTTAACAACCAAGAGGGAGAGAGCATTCTTCTTTATCGCCACGTATCACTCCCAACTTCCTGTTTTCTTATGTCACTTCCTTGTACACATCAACTTAATTCTCCAATACTAACTTCGTAGTGGAAATTACTTCATGTAATTTACATATCAAAGTGGAGACTTTCTTTCTATATAAATCAGACCTCTCATATACAATATTTGTGAAATATTAACATTTTTATTTTTTAACCAATGGGACTTTTACAGATTCTATAAAGCTAAAAGTAAATTCAATGCTTCTACGAAGACGCGTGAATATTAAAGTATCAATACCATAAAAAAAAACATTATATATTTACGCAGCAGATTTAAATAAGTATCCTCACCAAAAAGTAGGAAAAATGATCGAGTAGAATTTTAATTAAAAATAAAGATCAGTTTCATCGCATTTTGATGACTGCCATTGATTTATTACTTGTTAATATGACAGACTGAGTTATCTCCCCCTAAATTTTTTGTTTTTCGCTAGAAGCAATAGCGGAACCCGATTAAACGATATAACGGATTTTTATTTTTGATTAAAATTCTACTCAATGGTTTTTTTGCTCATTTTTGGTGTACATACCTATTTTTGCTTGATACATAAGTATATCAAAGAGTTTTCCGGTTAATTTAATTGGAACTGCATTTTTCACCGGTGTAACTGCGTTTTTCATATGTATCCTCATCTGTAAAAGCACCGTAAATTCTATTTATTGTATCAGAAGTGAAAAGGACACTTCATTATGTCCACCTCAAGAGGACCCTAAAAAAAAGAAAACATCTCCCATCTCTAAAGAAATTTATTCCCAAAAAATTTAAGGCCAAAAAAAGAAAAATTTAATTAAAATATTTGCATTGTGGCTTCTAGCGGCTTTATTGCAGGGATTTTTACCCCGCCTAATAAACTGGTATTTTCCGGGCCTTTGGGTCTGGATTTACGCCGGTCTATTGGGGGTTGCTGGTCCTGTGCAGTTCTAGGAGGTGCACCCTCGCAGGCTTTGCCTCCCCTCTTTGGGGAGGAGTAAGTTTATTGCTTACTGTCTGAGGCGCCCCTACCGGGGAATGCCGACGAGGCTGCCCAGGCAATTTTTAAATGGGCAGAGTGCTCACCTCGAGCGCTGGCTTACCTAATCCCACTTTCCGGACCTTGTGTCACATCTTACCTTGTGGGAGGTAGATAAATAACTTCTAGCGGCTTTATTGCTCAATTTTCAAATTTAGAAGACGCTTCAAGAAAGTATCTCATTTTCATTAAGTTTTACGTCAACTCTTACAGCTTGGACTTTTGAGTATTTTATTTTGTTGTCATTGCAGGAAGATGAGATCGCGAAACGACTTTTGGATAAGAACTCCACTTATTGCCAAGAAGTGGAGCTCCAGTTAAAGACGTTAGCAGAGGAGGAACTCGCTCATATTAGCAACCTTCAAAAGACAAAAGAAGTCTTGCAACAGGTAATTAATCTTTTTTCTAACGGTGACCATCCTTCTATAATTTGGATTATTCGGACTACTGTTCTCATCTCGGATGTTATTCTCACAACATCTCGGCCGATGTAACCTCCGACCTTCTTCAGGTGTATCTTGTCGAACTCGGGAATCTTTCTGTCGAACTCGGGAATCTGCACGGGATTTCGAACGGAACCCTTTATTTAGTCAATGGGGGTAACATTCTCTCGTTCCGTCAGCCATGACCAGATAGAAGTCTTCAGTAATTCGCAATTCTCCATATCGCCCACACTGAGGATTGACACTTTAACCTTCAGATGACTGTCACTTAGAACTGAATTTAACTTAGTACTATATCCGTTACGCCACAGGTCCTTGCGCAAGGAACGAGAGCATGTTACCCCCCGTCCAGATTCCCGAGTTCGACAAGATACACCTGAAGAAGGTCGGAGGTAACATCAGCCGAAACATGTCACATCAGCCATTTTGAAGGGGTGGGGGTCACACTAGCCATTTTTGGGAGGGGGGGTGTCACATCAGCCATTGGGGGGGGGGGATCATGCCACACCAGCCATTTTAGGGGTGGGGCTCATGTCACACCTGCCTTTTTTTTTGGGGGGGGGGGTCATGTCACACCAGCCTGGGGGGGGGGGGTGCTCATGTCACACCAGCCATTGTTGTTTTTTGCAAGATGAGTCTAAAAATAAATGCAAAGTTTATTGCACGTTCAGTGACAATTATTTTTAATTTGTATTTTATTGCAGGAAGTTTTAAGTCTGGATAAGCAACGTGACAAGATTGCGGAGGTGGAAAAAGAGATTGAAGATATCGAGAAGGAAAAGTTAACGAAAGACAGCATGCTTGAAGCAATGAAGCAGCAATTCGAGCAACAAAAGATAGACCTTGAATACCAAAAGCAACAGGTGAGTTTCACGCACGTCTTTTGTTACGTTTTCACTCACCTGTGAGTCTATAAACCATTATACACACGTGTTGTTGTCTTCATCATCATCGTGAACCCAGGTTGTTGCTTGTCTGCTGATACAAAAACCACCCCGTTTATTTAAAAAAGAGAAGAACAATCACAGAAAACATCATAGGGACGGGTCACTTTCGTATGCGTGGAAATAGACGGACGGATAGGTTGTCTTGTTACATTGTGCATGCTTGTGGTTTCACAACTTCCGTCTGGGGTCACCTCTGACCCTTAGGTGTCACACAAACTTTTCTATTCAAACACGACCCTCGTTATGTAACATTTTGATCTTCCGTTTAACCAATCAGTTCTTCGATCTCCCCTTGTAACATGGGGGGGGGGGGGGTCTTCGATCCAGGCCCGTAATCTTTTTCATTAGCAGAAAACGCCTGAGTCTCTTATCCACACGTTGTTAACAGTTTTTTAATGTTTAGTGACATCTAGTTGTAAATGTAGTCGTAGCAGTGATGTAGCAACCAAAGTTTCTGTGTCTTCCTTTCTTCTTGTAGGTTGTTTTTTTTTTTAAATACCAGTCAACATCTTTGACAATGGCATAATGCTCTTAGTGGAGGTCTTGGACTGCCAAAAGTGTTCAAGTTGGTAAAGGATAGGCATCCAGCCGTAAAATTGCCTTAAATACAATGTCTACTCGAAATACGGCAGGAAAAAAAGAAAGGCAGTGCCAGTAGCACTAATGCTGCTGGTAATGTCTTGGGCTTCGTAGATCCCAGGATGCGTGGATCTTCAGGGCCTATGGATTCCATCAAGCCTTGCCAAAGACAGAGGTGGAGAGGAAGACTTAGATTTCGAGACTAGACAATCAGGCCCCACCCTCACCAGAGGATTAATTGTGGCCTGATTCAACAAATAAACCGGTTGATGATGATAATGATGATGATGATGTTTTCTTCCATTACACATTACCTGAGCTTCCCACCATCCAAATGAAGACAGGGCTTTAAAACAGATAGGTGTTCAAACTCAATTAGCTCACAGACTAAAGAGAAACACCTTTCTCTTCTCTTTCTCTCCATTAATCAACTTCCTTTTACATGTAACTTTTTATTTCTAATGGAATTTTACATTTTTCGTTACTCTAGCCTTATGTAGAAAAATTCCGTTTTTAATTGAATTTTGAAAATTAAATTTAATTATTATGGTATGTTTTAAAAGTTAAATTTAATTATTATGGTATGTTTTAAAAATTAAATTTAATTATTATGGTATGTTTTGAAAATTAAATTTAATTATTATGGTATGTTTTGAAAATCAAATTTAATTATTATGGTATGTTTTGAAAATTAAATTTAATTATTATGGTATGTTTTGAAAATTAAATTTAATTATTATGGTATGTTTTGAAAGTTGAATTTAATTATTATGGTATGTTTGGTCATTAAATTATTATTTGAACCAAATCGTTATAAAAATCATGACTAATTTTGTTTGTGTTTCAATCTCTATTTAAAAAAATTACTGGATGTAAAAAGCTTCCAAGACTTTCCATCTTTTAATACATAAGTCATGAAGTAAGATATTCTTTTTTTTTTTTTAAATATTAACAAAATATTCTTTTTTTTTTTAATATTAACAAAATATTAAAATGGCTGACTTTTTTTAAGATGAAACAGAAATGCATTCTAGTATATTTGATTTGGGATTTTTTTTAAATTGTTTTATTTATTTAATTTGCATATTTGTTTTGAAAAAGGACATTGTATTAACTATTATTTATTATTATTTTTTTTTAATTGATTGGTTGTTTTTATTATAACAAAAAAATTCTGTTTTGCAATATTGTTTTATTTCTTGGACAAATATTTCACATTTGTATTCAAATGTTCTTTTCTTTAGAGGGATCGACTCGATTTTCATCAAGTTGTGATCTATTTTAAAATTGCATGGGAAAAGGCCATTTTTTTTTTTTCCTGTCAAAAGATGAATAAATTTTATCGAGATGATAATGTTTCTTTATCTGTATGAATAAATGAGGATTTTGTTTTGTGTTTGCAACAAAGTTATGAATCAAAATGTTTATTATTTTAAATTAATCTTTTTAAGTATTTCAAGTAGCTAAATTTGCGAAGCAATGGCAGGCTGGTAAAACCAGCTAGCATGTAATAATTTCTGTGCTACATGCAAGGCTTTAAGCAAACTTTAACGCTTTCTGATATAGATTATATTATCTATGCTAGCTCGCTTCGCAAAGTTTGCTACTTGAAACATCAATTCAAAAATAATAAACATTTCATTCATAACTTTGTTGTAAACACGAAACAAAATCTTTCTCATTTATTCATTTTGATAATTTCGATACAAATTTATTTATCTTTTAAATGCGACCGTAAAGAAAAGAAATCAATTTGCCTTTTTACTTGCAATTTAGAAATAGATCGCAACGTGTTGAAAATCAAGTCAGTACCTCTAAAAAAAAATATTTGTTATATTAAAATCAAAACAATCATTGAATTAAAAAAAAAAAAATATTTGTTATATTAAAATCAAAACAATCATTGAATTAAAAAAAAAAAAAAATTTGTTATATTAAAATCAAAACAATCATTGAATTAAAAAAAAAAAAAAATTTGTTATATTAAAATCAAAACAATCATTGAATTAAAAAAAAAAATAATATTTGTTATATTAAAATCAAAACAATCATTGAATTAAAAAAAAAAATATTTGTTATATTAAAATCAAAACAATCATTGAATTAAAAAAAAAATATTTGTTATATTAAAATCAAAACAATCATTGAATTAAAAAAAAATAATATTTGTTATATTAAAATCAAAACAATCATTGAATTAAAAAAAAAAAAAAATTGTTATATTAAAATCAAAACAATCATTGAATTAAAAAAAAAATAATATTTGTTATATTAAAATCAAAACAATCATTGAATTAAAAAAAAAAAAATATTTGTTATATTAAAATCAAAACAATCATTGAATTAAAAAAAAAAAATATTTCTTATATTAAAATCAAAACAATCATTGAATTAAAAAAAAAATAATATTTGTTATATTAAAATCAAAACAATCATTGAATTAAAAAAAAATAATATTTGTTATATTAAAATCAAAACAATCATTGAATTAAAAAAAAAAAAAATTTGTTATATTAAAATCAAAACAATCATTGAATTAAAAAAAAAATAATATTTGTTATATTAAAATCAAAACAATCATTGAATTAAAAAAAAAATAATATTTGTTATATTAAAATCAAAACAATCATTGAATTAAAAAAAAATAATATTTGTTATATTAAAATCAAAACAATCATTGAATTAAAAAAAAAAAAAAAATTTGTTATATTAAAATTAAAACAATCATTGAATTAAAAAATAAAAATAATACTTAATTAATAAAATGTCCCTTTTCAAAACCAATATGCAAATTAGTTAACCTTGCGACTGATATCGCATTTATTCATTTATATATATATATATATATAATTTAAATTCCCGAAACAGTTTTTCATGGTAAACAACTGATGATCTCTTAAACAATGTTAGAAGCAAACTAATATAATAACTGTAAAAACTAAATCGACTTACATGAGTGATTTTCCACTGAACGACTTGGGACGTAAGGTTTTTTTGGGTTTTTTTTTTAGATTTTTGTTTTTTTAGTTTTAATGGTTGAGAAACTTCCGAGACTATATATATATATATATTTATATATATATATATATATATAAAATCATCCATTTGATACAAAAACTGTTTAAAAAAAATATACCTTTTGTCGTTTACATTTTCTTCCTCTTTCATCTCCTTTTTCTTTTATTTGTGTCTTGTACTTTTGTCTTTCATTTAATCGCTCCCCTGATCTCCCCTCCTCATCTTCTGACCGGATGTTTGACTTAGCCGTACATATTTCTCTTTTGTGATTCTTTTTCTTGCTTTTTAATTATTTTTTTTCTCTTCTCCCTTGCCGTGCCCTGCTTGACGGCAAAGGGTGTAATTTTTATCACTAGTTGTGGTGTCCCTTTAATCATTGACACTGAGATCTAAGCGTTAAAAAAAAATACTTTTTTTTTTTCTTTAATTTAATTCTTACGCATCTTTTTTTTCTTCTTTTTTCTAGATGAAACTAGATCTGAAAGGTGACCGAAGCATCATTGAAGGATTGACTTACGAACTCCGTCAGGCCGAACTTAAACTGAACAAAGTCGGTATGGTGAACGAGCAATGGTTTGAAGAGCAAACTGATGAGTTTAAAGCGAGATGGAACCAGGTGGACGTCAAAGAGAACGAGCTTGTCAAAGACTACGAGAAGGTACAAGCGGAACTGAAAAAAAAATACGCTGGTTACCGGGAAGGAATGCGGGCGGATAAAGAACAAATCGAAGGAGCCTGGGAAGAACTGCGGAAAATGCAGCGTGAAAAAGAATCTGAGATGAACGCCTGCACAAATGAGAATGATCGCGAAAAACTCAAGGTTGAATTGGTCGAGATGAAAGCCGCCGAGAAGGAATTACGGACTCATGAGAATGACCTTGCCGTGTCCGAGCACGGCAACAAGCGCCGCGAGTCTGATGAGGAGGAGCAGCTGAAGAAACACTTTGAGGAAGAGCGTGAGAAATTCATGCAGGAGAAAGAGAAACTCAAGGGCGAGGCGATGAGTAAGATGGAGAGGGAGGTGCACGAGAAGACGTTGGTACTCGGAGAGCGCGAGAATTCAATCAGGATGCAGGAGAAAATCTTACAGGACATGGAGGCAAAGATTATAACGAGTACGGCGCAGTTGATAGTCGAAACGAATGAACTGGAAGAAAAGCGTCAGCACTTGGTTGCCATTCGCGAAATCGAAGATGACGATCTTCGAACTGCAACGATTGAACTAGACAAGAAACACTCGGATGCTGAAAAGGCAGCCAATTTTGAAATAGAAAGGATTACAGAAGAAAGAAAAAGGTAATTTAATTCTGTGTCTGCGTCTGCTTATATATAATATATGTAAAGGATGTTGTAGTTTGCTTGAAGCATTGTGCGTAGTATGTCAGAAGTTGAATTTTAATTGGAATATAAACAATCACTATATATAAATATTTATACAGGGTGGGCAAAAATAAGGGTCCTATTTTTAAAAATTCATAACTTTTTTATTTATTGATTTTTTTATTTTTTTATTTTTAGAATAAGTAAAGGACCCCTTCCGAAGCAAGCATGAGCCGTATTAGCCCTAAGGAACGTACCCTCATTTAGAAAACATTATTTTTGTTTAAAAAACTCAAAACAGTGTAAGAAACAATACTTTAGTTTTTGTAAGTTTTAAGAAGTGTTTTTCGGCTAAAATTTGTTTTGTTTATTTCAAAAAATCTCGGAAGGGTCAGTCTACACACACATAAAGTTTGGTGAGTTTAACTTTTATTTTGTGGAAGTTATTCAAATTCAAGTTATTCAAATTTAAAGATAGGACCCTTATTTTGGCCCACCCTGTATAATATATGTAAAGGATGTTGTAGTTTGCTTGAAGCATTGTGCATAGTATGTCAGAAGTTGAATTTTAAAGGCGACAACAATGCAATTTGGTTGAAGACACCGTTTAAACATTGTTGAAGTGTGAGCTGATATTTTGAGTTTGCTATTATAAAATTGTTATAATATTTTACCAGTAATAATTATATTATTATTACGGGTGTCTATTTAAATGTAATTTTTTTCCTCTTATTTTTAACCGTGTGTGTTTTATATAATTCGTGTAAGCTGTGATGTAGGGGGGGGGGGAGTAACTCATTGGATCTAAGGTGATGAATTATCTCTATTAAAGGGGGTAATTAGTTTTTAGGGGTTTTTTTTTAATTACTTTTTTACTATTAGTTATGATTTTCTTATATATTGTTATTTCAAATTTACTATTTACTTACATAAACTGGTCCTGGTTTCTGTTAAGTTTTGCACAAGCGTCAGATGCAACCGGGAGTTCACACTCACAACCAACGCATATCCGCAGACATTTAAGCACACATATATATTATTATTAGTGTTTAATTATTATTGTTATTAATTAGTTATTTCATGTGTATTTATTGTGTCTGTCATTTGTGATCATACTAAAAGGGTGCAATTAAGTTCTGCTCTGTTATTGATTTTGGGATTAAGTTTTCTTATCAATAGGGATGCCTTCATTCTGAGGTTGCCTAAATCCCTTTCGGTAGCTAGTATTTTTTTACTGATGTGTCTTCAATGGGATTGTGGTTTTGCAATATGTTTTTGGAATGATGACGTCTTAGTTGTTATGTTCTTATATGCAATGGTCTCATTGTGCTATCGATGTAGAATGTATTACCTATCGCACATTGTATTTGAAATACTGTATATGTGCAATTGCACCTAAAATTACCACACTTTAACGAAAGAAAAAAAGAACATTTAGACATCCAACTTACACACCCCTGACCAACACTGAGGCAACATCTATCCAAACCTAGAACACCATCCAACAACAACCCCTGCACTTCACCAAATTGCTCCATCAACAACGCAGGCTTGTGCAACTGCACATATACAGTATCTCAAATACAATGCACGATAGGCAATAAATTTAAGTGGGAAAAAAACAATAAATATGTAAGAAAAATAATATTTAAATAGAAATACGTATGGCAGTCATATCCGTACGGGAAGTCCTTAGAAAAGAAAAAAAATATTTGGTGGCAAATAATTCTGACACTATATTTTTAAACTTTCTGGGTTCAGACTGTTTAAAACTTTCTGGTGTTTTGTTTTTTAAAAATTGTACATGCAAATTTTGAATATGTTTATTCAGGTTTTTGTTTTCTTTCTTTTTCAGACTTTTGACCCTCCTCGAACATTCAAGTACGACTGGCCATTATGAAAGTATTTGTAAGTATTTTTTTTTTTTTTAAATTTGAATTCACCCCAGACAAGGGGGCAAATTGCTACCGAGACATAAGGGGCTACTGTGGATTAGGGGCCAGAAATTAAAGGGGGTATCCTAAGTAAGGAGTTATACAGCGAGATATTTGTTCACTTAAATTTCTGCATGTCGGTAGAGTCAGGGAGCAAGGGGGGAGTTCCAAAGGCTGGCAGCTTGAGGAAAGAAGCTATTAAAGTAAAAAACCATCCGGCATCTGGTGACTTCCACAGTGAATGGATGGGATTTAACCGATTGTCGAGGGGGAAATCAGTGCAGCAAGTTCATCGGAGCACATTCCATTGAAGTATTTGTAAAACAAGCACAAGGATGCAACATTGCGGCGATGGGACAGGTGGACCTATTAGATTAGCGACTCTTTTTTGGACCTTGTCTAAGAGGGAGAGACTAGTGAATGATGCACCAGCCGAGATGTGACAACAATACTTCATGCATGGGCGGACGTTGGCTTTGTAGAAATATAGAATACTGGCAGGTCTGAGAAGTTTTCTAGCACGGTAAAGGGAGCCCACTTTTCTTTGCAGCAGCATTAGCAATGTCTTCTATGTATTTGTTCCAATTCATGTTACCTGTAAATGTTAGTCCGAGGAATTTAAACGTTGGATTCTCAGGTAGTGTTATTGGCCATGATAATCAGTCGTTGAAAGGGTTTCTGTTAGTTGTTAAAGGAAAGGAACTTTGTCTTAGTGACATTAAATGTTACCATCCACTTATGTCCCCATTCCACTACAGACTGGGGGTAATTTTCTAAGGATTCAGCCATTGCCATGAATATGTGCGTGTCTGCTTTTCTCACATGTCGAGAGTAGAGTGTGGTGTCATCAGCAAATATACGCATCTTGGACTCAATTTCATCAGGAACGTTGTTTATGAAAATCAGGAACAATAGAGGTCCAAGGATCGATCCCTAGGGTACACTCGCATTTATGTCATGTTGCTTAGATGAACGGCCATCGAGCACAACCTGAATCTTTCTCTTGGATAGGAAGGATCTAATTATATTAAGTATTCGTCCAGAAATACAATACAAATTAATTTTCATGAGAAGACCTGCTGATTTGACTCGGGAGTGAACTGGTGGGTCCATGTTTCATCCATTGTCACATATTGAAGCAAAAACTCCTTTTTGTTGTGTTGAAACAGTTGCAAACAACGCTCTGAATTGTCAACGTGTTGTTGGTTTTGATCACCTGCGAGCAAACGCAGCTTTCTCGTTGACGAATGTTCATGCAAAATGGTAAATACGCTGCCTTCAATTCTTCTACTATCCCAGGCAACTTCAAATTATGCAATTTCAAACGAGTTTGTTGACTTTTTTATGTTTTTTGAGACAACTGCTAAATTTGGGTTAGGATTAGGGTTCAGCATCATTTGTGTCTGTACAACCACGTTTAAAGTCAGCATAAACCACCTCTTAACCATTGGTTCCGACAGAGCAGAATCCAACTAACACTTATGAAGCCATTGTTTTGCTTGAACAGTATTTTTTCGCATCAGAAAGCAATGCTTTATCGACACGCGGAATTCAGATTTTTCCACCGTTTGAAAAATTTTCAACAGTAACTAATAATCCAATTGGGCTTATATTTTGTATTTTGACACGTGCAATTTGAAGGTCAGTACTTTTTAAAAACGTATGGATTTTTTTTTTATACTAGTGGCGCCATCTATATGTCAGGCCCGAGATATATTGAGTGGTGTGTTAGTATTCTTACATAGAAGTAAAGAGAATTATTATTTTGCCATCTAATTTACATATGTATTTATGGGAGGTACAGACACACGTATGTAAATTAGATGGCCATGCTGAAAATGAATCAACAAGAGGGGACGAGAGAAATACATAGATAGCTGAGAGAGAGAGATGGATGACTTGCTCAATTAATTATACATTAGGGCTAATTAGAATAATTAAAACAGAATTTTTTAAAACATAACTCAATCCCAGAACTAAAGTATATTTTAGCATATATTTTGTGTCATTAAAGTATATAGGAAAAATCCGTAGAGAAACAAACGTTGATTGACTCGCATTTAGTACAATAATAGATTGTATGGCACAAAATGATGTATAGCGTTGACATGCCGTAAGACAAAATACCCCAATCGAGCTGAGTTGATATTGAAAAGAAAATTTAATAAAGCCGACTTAGATGGGTAAATCACCTTGTATTCCAATATTTAATTATGGTTTAATTTTTCAACAGCTGCTCCTCCACTTTCGGTAGAACTGAACGGGCAAATTCATGAAGTTCCTCGGAGACAAACATCGCAAACAAGTGATGTAGACTCTATTGTCGAAGAAAGACTCCAGGTAAGAAAAGTCTGCGTGCCTAATTATATACAGAAATATATATATATATATATACAGGGTGGCGCAAAAGTCACGCATTAGTTTGAATCAGTAACCACTTTCACATTTAATCAAATTTTCTCCTTATTTTCCAGAATATTACAGATATAAACATTGATAATTTATCATGGAAAAATATAGCACTGAACAACGAACCAAAATTATTGAACTTTACTTCGGAAACCATCGTTCAATATCCTTAATCCAAAGAGCCTATCGTTGGCATTATAATGTCAGACAATCTCCCAGTCAGACCACAATTGATCGTCTTGTGGCCCAATTTCAGCAGCAGGGTTCAGTCAGTGATCTTCCACGATCTGGCAGACCACGTTCAGTACGGACAGCGGAAAATGTAGCACTCGTTGAGGATAGCATTGCTGAAAATCCAGACACCTTAACTCGAAGACGAGCCACTCAGATTGGGATGTCCAGAAGGTCACTTCAAAGAATTTTGCATGAATTGCATCTGTTTCCATACAAAATTCAATTGGTACAGGCATTACAACCCACAGATTTGCAATCACGCGTAGCTTATGCTGTTCACATTCAGCAATTAGCCAGAGAACAAAATGAGTTCATCCATGATCTGATAATGAGCGACGAAGCCCATTTTCATCTGAACGGGTTCGTAAATAAGCAAAACTGCAGAATATGGGCCATGGAAAATCCAAAAACCGTTCATCAGCGTGAATTACATCCACTAAAATGTACAGTATGGTGTGGTGTAACCCCGGAAAGAGTGATCGGTCCATATTTCTTTGAAGACGAAGAAGGTGTCGCAGTGACGATAACTGCACAGCGATATCGACAAATGATTGAAATTTTTTTAAGGCCATCTGTTCAGGACAACCCAGAAATGTGGTTCCAACAAGATGGAGCTACTGCCCGACAAAGTATGGCGCTCTTAAGGGGATTGTTTGGCGAGCGTTTAATTAGCAGATTTTCTGATTTTAACTGACCTTCACATTCACCGGATTTAACAGCCCCTGACCTTTCCCTTTGGGGTTATCTTAAGGAAATGGTATATGTGAATAAGCCTACAACGATTCAAGAGCTTAAAAACAATATCAGACATGAAATCCAAGAACTAGAGCCAGTTATTCTAAGGACTGTAATGGAAAATGCCCTAACTAGAGCCCGTCTTTGTGAGGCCGAAAATTGTGCCCATTTAAAGGATATTATTTTTAAAACCTACTGCAACAAAATTACCAAGTAAATGTATTATTTATCAGAAAAGCCTAGTAAATTACTTGAAATGTTGTAGTTTCTATCACTTAAACAAACCAATGCGTGACTTTTGCACCACCCTGTGTATATATATATATATATATGTTCTTTTTTTTTTTTTTGACTCTGATTCCAAAAAAGGCATATTGCCACTGAGACATAAGGGGCTACTGTGAGTTAGGGGTCATACCTACAGGGGCATCCTATGTAGGGAGTTGTGCTGCGAGATGTTTGTTCACATTACATTTAAATTCTTGCATGTTGGTACAGGCAGTAGGGAAGAAATTCCGAAGGCTAGCAGTTCGAAGAAAGAAGCTGTCAGAGTAAAAAAAACCTTCCAGCATCTGGGGACCTCTACAGTGAAGGGGTGGGATTTGTTGATTGTCCGGTTGGTCGAGAGTATTTATGTCGAGGGGGGTGTCACCAGTGCAGCAAGTTCATCGGAGCACATTCCATTAAAGTACTTGTAAAACAAGGAATGGCAACGGGACTAAAGCTTAATATTAATATTATCGAAATTTCGGAATAAAAATCATTTTTGGTCATTTACCTATGCTTTAAATTTCATTTGAATCTAAGAGAAAAATGTTTTGAGTGGGAGGGTTGTGCCGCCCGAGGACCCCCCAGCGTTGAAGTGATATATTTCTTATATAGCCTATGACCTTCACTGAGAGGTCAGTAGTCCACATGCAAATTTTCAAGCAATTCTGTCCAGCGGTTTGGGTGAACATAAGACAAATATCAGGCGGACACATACACACACAGTTACTATTTTATATATATATATATATATAATATATATATATATATATATATATATATATACAGGGTGGGCCAAAATAAGGGTCCTATCTTTAAATTTGAATAACTTGAATTTGAATAACTTCCACAAAATAAAAGTTAAACTCACCAAACTTTATGTGTGTGTAGACTGACCCTTCCGAGATTTTTTGAAATAAACAAAACAAATTTTAGCCGAAAAACACTTCTTAAAACTTACAAAAACTAAAGTATTGTTTTTTACACTGTTTTGAGTTTTTTAAGCAAAAATAATGTTTTCTAAATGAGGGTACGTTCCTTAGGGCTAATACGGCTCATGCTTGCTTCGGAAGGGGTCCTTTACTTATTCTAAAAAAAAAAATTTTTTAAAAAATCAATAAATAAAAAAGTTATGAATTTTTAAAAATAGGACCCTTATTTTTGCCCACCCTGTATATATATGAAATGATAAGAATAAAAATTGGAAAAAGAACAATATTTATTGAATCAAATAGTTTAAACAATGAATATCTAAATAATTTTTTTAACATGCATTCACACCTCATTTTCATAGAAACTTTCTCACCAACAGATTAAAAATTTAAGACAAATAATATTATTTTTAATCCCTTCTAGGTCACCAGAAATCAATTTTATCCTTTTCTTTTCTCCTGTCAGTTATCTTTCCTTGTTCATTTTTCTCTCTTGGCTTTTGTGTATCTGAAGAAAATATATATATCAGAAATTTTTTTTTTTTAAATGCTTCTTAAATATCCAACCATAAGCCGTAGACTAATAAACAAGGCAGTTAATTGCAGTGATATGTATCTAATTGTTTTGTTTTTAATTTCTCAACAGCTTACATAACATACATATTTATCTATCTCTCTGTATGTGTTATATATATATATATAAGAAATTGATGTAATGTAATGCATTTGTATCATTTATTTGTCAGGCTCTGCAAGAACTGGAACAACAATACCAATCCGCACAAGTCCAGCTGGAAGATAAAATCCGATCCTTTGAAGAAGAGCGAGATGCAGAATTGGAAAAAATTGAGTACGAAAGATTCAAACTCCAAGAACTGGAAAATCAGGAAAGGTAACCTTCTCACCCTCTATCTCCTTCTTAGGCTTCTGTTCAAGAATTTAGTTTAAATTTGCATATAATTATGCTTTATATTGTTCTCATTTTAGATGAGAAAGTCCTTAGTGTGCTTGGCAATTTATCTTGAATTTATTCCTGTGCTGACATTATGAAATTAACTTGCTCCTTTGGTTTTATACCGTATTCATACTTCAAAATTCTAATCTTCTCCTCCAGGCACAGGTAACATTTTTTTTTTAATACTACATACAGTAAAACCTGATTGGACGTACTTTGTATGCTACTCATGAATTGGAGCCAAATTTAATTTAATCTAAAGCATTTACAAAGTAAGGTTTAGTCATCGAAATATTACCTTCACTAGAAATATTGTATATAAAGAAGTTTTATAAATTATTTCATGTATTGTTCATTCTTTTAAATAAACTGGTGATACCAGATCAGGCTGCCCTGTGGCTCCCTGAGACGAAATTCACCTACATTGACGGTTTTTTATTTTTTATTTTTTTTTTATTTTTGTAAAACTTAATTATGTTCTACAAAACCAAAAACAAAAACAACAGCCCCTCTCCCTTTCTCCCTCCCCTTTTTTATTTTATTTTTAGAACTTGAAGCATAAATCTTTTACTATAATGACCAGATTCGGCATTAAATAACCCAAAAAAGGGTTGATATGCCGTAAAACAAAACTACCAAACCAAAAACGATGATTAAACATTTGAAGATATAAAGAACTTGAAGCATAAAAACTTTTACTATAATGACCAGATTCGGCATTAAATAACCCAAAAAGGGTTGATATGCCGTAAAACAAAACTACCAAACCAAAAACGATGATTAAACATTTGAAGATATAAAGAACTTGAAGCATAAAAACTTTTACTATAATGACCAGATTCGGCATTAAATAACCCAAAAAGGGTTGATATGCCGTAAAACAAAACTACCAAACCAAAAACGATGATTAAACATTTGAAGATATAAAGAACTTGAAGCATAAAAACTTTTACTATAATGACCAGATTCGGCATTAAATAACCCAAAAAGGGTTGATATGCCGTAAAACAAAACTACCAAATCATACCACCTTTTAAATAAATGTACAAGTCAAATCTTATCATATTTTATTCAAACATGTATAGGTTAGGAACAAGATAATTAGTATTGAAAACATCATTTTGTGTAATTTACACGGGTCCCGCTAGTTATTATTATTATATTTAATTTAAAGATTTTTTGTTATTAGATTTAATAAAGTTTATTTTGGTTATATTTAATTTAAAGATATTAGCACACGAGTTTAGAAATGTGTATGTGCGTATGTATTAAAGGGTGTGTGTGTGTATATGGACGGTTGTGAAAGTGTGGGTGTGAAGCTGGTTCAATATGGATCGAGTAGTGAATTGATAGCTACTTATGAAATCCTTATTTTGTAACTGAAAATTAAAAGAAGGGATAAAATCTAACGGATATAAAATCTAAACTATTCCTCAAAAAAGAAATAAGTAAAGCCCCCTTTCCTTTCCCCTTTCCTTTCCCCCTTTCCTTTCCCCCCTTTCCTTTCCCCCCTTTCCTTTCCCCTTTTCCTTTCCCCTTTCCTTTCCCCCTTTCCTTTCCCCCTTTCCTTTCCCCCTTTCCTTTCCCCCTTTTCTTTCCCCTTTCCTTTCCCCCTTTCCTTTCCCCCTTTTCTTTTCCCTTTCCTTTCCCCTTTCCCTTTTCCCGTTTCTTGAAACCCGAAGTAGAACTGTTATTCTTTTTTTCGAAAGTGAACTAAAAAAATTTTTTTTTCTTAAACTTATTTCACCCCAAACAAGGCAGCCCGCTACTGTAGACGTAAGGGGCTACTGAGAATTAGGGTGTACGTTTTAGGTGTCATCCTAAGTTGGGAGCCGTGCAGCGAGATGTCTGTTTACATTAGTTTTAAACTTCTGCATGTCGAAAATTTAATCACCTCGCTTGGATGCTTGACGAGACCACAGGGTCGAAATAAATTATTGCACCGGTAATTATGTGATTCCGTGTTATTTTATTTTATTCTTGCTCTGTTTATTACATTGAGCTCTCATACCGGGATTTTCTTTCTGGAATTTATTTCACTCTATCACACTATATGTATGTGTGTATATATATATATATATATATATATATTTTAAGGAAGAAAGATGAAGATAAAAGTTACATAAAATTAATACAAATTTTATTACATCGAAAGTTCAGATGCAAGGAGTTACATTAATCCTTAAACCATTGTTTTTCAAAGATAAAACTCTTCTCGTCAGAGGATAAAATTTGGTAATGTGGTATTTATAATAAATAAATAAATAAATATTACCTAGTTCCATTTCACTTGTTAAAAAACTTTCTCTAATTCTACAAACTTTTGCTATTTTGCTATCTGCACCATAGCGCCCCCTTGCGAATTGGCTACTTAATACTGCTAATTTTTCCTTAGCCGTTTATTTCTTTATCTCCAACCTTTCTAGTTTTATTCTTCAATTTTTCAAAGTGAAATGTAACTAGGTAATATTTATTTATTTATTATAAATACCACATTAGCAAATTTTTATCCTCTGACGAGAAGAGTTTTATCTTTGAAAAACCATGGTTTAAGGATTAATGTAACTCCTTGCATCCGTACTTTCGATGTAATAAAATTTGTATTAATTTATGTAACTTTACATAATTTTATGTAATTTTATGCAACTTTTTATCTTCGTCTTTCTTTCTTTAAAATTGATTGCTCTACTCAACGTCTTGGCCTTTTGGCTAAGATCAAAGTGTAGTATCTGTTCTGATGGATACTACACCCCATAGACTGGTATTGTCTTGACCTTCGGGGCTTGATTTACGCTGGTCTATGGGTCTGTCCTGTGCAGTTCTAGGAGGTCCACCCTCCCAGGCTTCGCCTCCCCTCTTTGGGGAGGAGTAAGTTTATTGCTTACTGCCTGAGGCGCTCCTACCGGGGAATGCCGACGGGGTTGCCTAGGCAATTTTTAAACCCCACTTTCCCGACCCGACCTTGGGTCACATCTTACTTGTGGGAGTAAGATAAAAACTGGCCTTGTGCCTAACTCCTGGAGAGGAGTAAATCAATACTCAACGTATTGAGCTTTACTGTATCGTGATAGATCACTTTACGATACTTATCTTTAATTCTATTATTATTAGTTATATATATATATATATATATATATATATATATATATATAAAGTACTTAAAAGAATTGTTTTTTAGTAGGCCATAACCATGGTTTTAAATGTAAATTTGTGTTTGTTTTTCTTCTATATTCACTTCCAAACATGCACAAATTTGATCCCAAATTCGTGTGGTGAACCTTCTGAAGATTGCTAAGAGCATGACGCCATTGTTATGACCTACTAAAAAAAACAACACAATTCTTTTAACTACTATAAAAGCTCTTTTTGAGAAGGCATCGAGCACTGTATACTCACAGCCATCAATATGTGTATATATATAATCGTAAGACATCCATATACGCTTCACGTATCTACAAATATGTAGAATCAGCCTAGAAAATTTTTATATATATATATATATATATATATATAACTATTAGGTTCATAATAATGAGACATCCTTGCAGGATATCAAAACTCTACATATATTTCTAAGCCATCGAAGCAATTTTTCTATGGTAAAACGTGTGTGAAAATCGAGATTATACAACTGAAGTTATGGGCTTAAAAGAAACATTTTAATTTAAGCTTCCAGGAAGGACTTTAATCATGATCAAAATGTTTTTGATATTCCGAATCTCTATAATGGCGTGTTTTTTAACAATGGTTTAAATGTTTCGATGCCGACGAAATTAAAAAAAAAAAAAAAAAATTTTTTTTTTTAATTGTCTTTTCAGGATTAATGCTTTAGTTGAACAGGAAGTGAAACGGCGTCTTTTTGAAGAGAAAGTTGAACGGGAAAAACAGCGACGGATTGAAAAGGAACACGAGAAGAAAGAACGAGATGACGAAATTTCCCGCATTCGGATGATTCATAATCGGGAATTAAAGCAACTCAAGGCTAAATATGAACGAAAGTAAGTCGGCAATTTTGTTTTCCTTCTCCTACATTGGTTTCTTTTCATATCTATGACAATTTCCTAAGCAATTTTTATAACCGCACTAGACCATCCCATCCATGGCCTGTTAGATTAGTATTTGTTATAGAAATATATGATTTTTTAATTTTGAAATTGGTTGATGAAGCAGCAGCAGCCAGCAGTTGACTGCTGCTGTTGTTGTTGAGTGAATCGGACTTTTGCACCGAACCCACAAAGACCATCTCAAAATTGTATGGTCTGCATGAAGTCCTCTTCTGTTGGCCACACGATTTGTTCCCCCTTCACTCCTAACACTCAGAGCAGCAAAACCCAATATATGCATACAAAGTTAGGGAAAGTTTGGTCCAAAACGCAAATAGGAATTGTGTTTGTACATGCGCAGAATCAATGTTGTTTTCCTCACTCCGTGGATTTTCTGTTCTCCGCTTGACATGTCCTTGCTTGCCACACGCAGCAGCAGAGACGACCAGAGGGTGACGGATCCTGATGTTGGCTCCTCGTGGATTTTTACTAGATCCCTGTTTTTCGGGTAGCTCTGATACTGCCACGTTGCCATCACTTCCTACCACGGTGAGGAAGGGTTGGACTTTAGGGGTGTTCCGCTGCGGCTTTCAAACAAATATGTCCACGGCTTTTGCTAACTGCTCATTCATTCTTTGATATCATCATAAGCATGAAGTGTACTGGGGACAAGCAAGACCCCCCAGTGTTCAAGTAGTATGTACGAGACACGAGGGGTCTAGATGGTTCATCTAGAAAATGACCCGTGACCTAAAGGATCTCTTCTCATACCTCTCTCTAGTTTGATGATGTAATCATTTTGTGACATCATCCACTGTGCACGGTTATTCCCACCTCTGTTTTAATGGATGATGTCACAAAACAATTACATCATTCAGTGTGCACAGGGACACACAAACAAATATAGAAGATCCGCAGAGTTTCAATAGTATATATAGAGATAGATATATCCAGGGGTGGGGGGTCAGCTAATAGGCGGAAATCAATTTAATTAAATGGAATCTATTATTTGCCAACTATTAAAAATATATCTTCTTACGAAACAAATTAATCTATAATTATTGGAAGATAATAAAAACTTGAAGCATAAATTTTTTTATCAAAATTACGGAATTCAATTTTTTTTTATTTGTTTGCATTGCAATTTGGAGGTGACCAATAAATACTTTATTTTCATTTTTTTTAATTATTCCTTTTATTAATTTTTATCATCTTTATTTCAATTTTTTTATCGTTTTTATTAACCCTCTTTTTTTTAATTCCTTTTTTTTATTAAAAATTATTTAAATTAAAATCGTTTTTTTTTAATTCAAACCTTTTTTTTTAATTCAAGCTTTTTTTAAAAACTTTTTTATAATTCAACCTTTTTTTTTAATTCAACCTTTTTTTTTTTAATTCAAACTTTTTTCTTTTTTTTTAATTCAAACTTTTTTTTACTTTTTTTTTTAATTCAAACTTTTTTTCTTTTTTTTTTTAATTCAAACTTTTTTTTCTTTTTTTTTGTATTCAAACTTTTTTTTCTTTTTTTTTGTATTCAAACTTTTTTTTCTTTTTTTTTGTATTCAAACTTTTTTTTTTTTTGGTATTCAAGCCTTTTTTTCTTTTTTTTTGTATTCACACTTTTTTTTCTTTTTTTTTTTTTTTTTTAATTCAAACATTTAAAAAAAAATTTTTTTTAATTCAAACTTTTTTCTACAGAACCAGATCATAAAATTCTCTTTTTAATTCATCTTCGTATGATAGAGAAAAAAAGTGTGAGAGGGATGGAATGAAAACCCGTATTGGTAATTATTATATTTGTCGAAGATGTTGCTTTTGTTTTTTGTCTGTAACCCTTTCAAGATGAGTGGGACATATTTGCTTTTGCTTTGTTTTAAGCATGCCTAGTGGGACTGCCTCGTGCATCATGGGACGTGGGAGCTCCTAAGTTTAATGGGACATATCTGCAAGGAGATTAAAAAATTAATTTCCTATTTTTAAACTACTTATAATTTATTCATGCATCTTTTTTTTCTTTTTTTTTTTTTCAAACTTTTTTTTTTTTTTTTTTTTCAAACTTTTGTTTTTAACTTTTTTCTTTGGTTTAAGTGAAGTAGCAGATCTACTCAGATACCAACGTCTTCGAAGAAGAATACAAGACGTTACTTCGATCGCACAAGAGTTTTTGCTAAAATCAGTTGATGCGATTCTTGAATGATTTACTCAAGTCGCTTTTACTGCCAATGGCATTCACCCTGGTCGGGAAGAAGCCATCGCAAACTGACTCAGGTGAACGCCATTGCAAGTGAAATGGCAAATGCTGGCACCCAGATAAAATTTTTAAAAAGAACTTCATGTTATGTGTTCTCCTCATATTTGTTATTTTGTAAAAATTATAAGTAAGATATAAATTATAAAATATTTCCAATAGGGACTTAGCTTTCCATCACCCTGTATATATGTTCCCATAAACTATAAATGATCTTGTTCATTTACTCTTTTGAGGTGTTTACGACAAGATCATTCAGGTTAAGTCAGGGTGCATTGTGGGAATTTTTAAATAGCAATTCGAAATTGACAGATGTCTTCATTTTGAGATACAAGTTGGTCTTCTCTATATTGATAAAATTGTGTGACCACTTCTCATTGTGTGGGTGTGTGTGTGTGTGTGTGTGTGTGTGTGCTTCTCGCCTCTACGTGACGTACACATTATTATTGTTTTTATTATTTACTATTTTTAAATAACAATTCGAAATTGACAGATGTCAGATATTTATTGAATAAAAAATGCAACAGCATAAAATAAAACCAAATCCTAAAAATCTTGTTCAAAAACATAATTTAATAACCAAATTAAATCAACCAGAATGCATTTCAGTTTCTTTGCAAACAAGTCAGCCATTTTAATCTTAAGTTGACAAGTGTTTTTGAATTTGGATAAAAGTTGGCCTTTTTTTTTATTATAAATTCAGTCTTAAAAGGGTTATGACGGTTTCTTTTTATTAGTTTTTTTTTTTTTTGTTTAAATGAGATTTTCATTTTTTTTTTTTTTTTCTAGTTTTACATTTGCTTTGTGTCATTTGTAGATACATTTTTACTATTTTGGGTTTGGTTTTTGTCACAGTCTGCTGGTCCATTTTGTCTGCTGGTCCACTTTGTCTGCTGGTCCACTTTGTCTGCTGGTCCACCTTGTCTGCTGGTCCATTTTGTCTGCTGGTCCACTTTGTCTGCTGGTCCACTTTGTCTGCTGGTTCACTTTGTCTGCTGGTTCACTTTGTCTGCTGGTTCACTTTGTCTGCTGGTCCACTTTGTCTGCTGGTCCACTTTGTCTGCTGGTCCACTTTGTCTGCTGGTCCACTTTGTCTGCGAGTTCATTTGTTGTCTGATTGTATCAACATTGGTTCATTAGTTTTTCACAAAACCTGCATGAATCATACACCCATAATAGTAGGTTGATTTTCAACTTTTTTTTTTATCAAATATGTCGTCCATTCAGAGAAAGTTTGGTATTGGTCGATAGTTAGTACTGACAGAAAAAATACTAGATTTTTAACTTGTACCAATTCGTTGAGTAATTGATTTTAAAGATTTTCTAATAAGCACTGGAAAAACAATGACAATCATTTTGTAAAATAACTTCGATATTTTGAGGAATTTTCCCCCTGAATCTTAGCCGCATTTCCAGGGTTCGTGCCACAAGAAGCAACGCACCAATTTTCAGAAACTCAGCCGTCGTCGTCGTCGTTTCAAAAATATTTACGGTTATACAAAATTGTTTCAAAAACAAGGATTTTCACGTGCTTCTTAGTAACCGATTTTTAAAACGAATTGCTCAAAAATCAGCGAGTTAGAAATCTAGTTTTCGGTGTGAGGACTGGCTATCAATAGCCAGATTTCTACACCTGAACATATTTGATATTCCCCAAAAGTTGAAAATCAGCCTACCCTAATGCCCTTATATGGACGCGTGTTGCCGAGCGGTTTGAATGGTTGCATTCTAATCAGTTGCTAATGGTTTCTATCCCATCTTGCAGCACCTTTTGCAAGTGCCTGAGCAATCATATGCTACAGGAGGTTGAACTAAGCCTTGTGAGTGAAATTGAGTACAATGAAACTGTTCAGAAGCTGTCAGACAGCAGAACCTAAGAACCACTGCACAACTGATACCCACCATGCAATACACCTACGACCTGGAGACGAGAATTATTAGACCATTTACTTTTTATGTTGCTCGAAGTTGAGTTTACATTGAGTAAATTTCTACACCTGAACATATTTGATATTCCCCAAAAGTTGAAAATCAGCCTACCCTAATGCCCTTATATGGACGCGTGTTGCCGAGCGGTTTGAATGGTTGCATTCTAATCAGTTGCTAATGGTTTCTATCCCATCTTGCAGCACCTTTTGCAAGTGCCTGAGCAATCATATGCTACAGGAGGTTGAACTAAGCCTTGTGAGTGAAATTGGGTACAATGAAACTGTTCAGAAGCTGTCAGACAGCAGAGCCTAAGAACCACTGCACAACTGATACCCACCATGCAATACACCTACGACCTGGAGACGAGAATTATTAGACCATTTACTTTTTATGTTGCTCGAAGTTGAGTTTACATTGAGTAAATTTCTACACCTGAACATATTTGATATTCCCCAAAAGTTGAAAATCAGCCTACCCTAATGCCCTTATATGGACGCGTGTTGCCGAGCGGTTTGAATGGTTGCATTCTAATCAGTTGCTAATGGTTTCTATCCCATCTTGCAGCACCTTTTGCAAGTGCCTGAGCAATCATATGCTACAGGAGGTTGAACTAAGCCTTGTGAGTGAAATTGAGTACAATGAAACTGTTCAGAAGCTGTCAGACAGCAGAGCCTAAGAACCACTGCACAACTGATACCCACCATGCAATACACCTACGACCTGGAGACGAGAATTATTAGACCATTTACTTTTTATGTTGCTCGAAGTTGAGTTTACATTGAGTAAATTTCTACACCTGAACATATTTGATATTCCCCAAAAGTTGAAAATCAGCCTACCCTAATGCCCTTATATGGACGCGTGTTGCCGAGCGGTTTGAATGGTTGCATTCTAATCAGTTGCTAATGGTTTCTATCCCATCTTGCAGCACCTTTTGCAAGTGCCTGAGCAATCATATGCTACAGGAGGTTGAACTAAGCCTTGTGAGTGAAATTGGGTACAATGAAACTGTTCAGAAGCTGTCAGAAAGCAGAGCCTAAGAACCACTGCACAACTGATAGCCACCTTGCAATACGCCTACGACCTGGAGACGAGAATTATTAGACCATTTACGTTTTATGTTGCTCGGAGTTGAGTTTACATTGAGTAAATGTCCGTACTCTGATGTTACATGCGAGTGAGCACTGAGGATGCAAAGGAATGATGGGGCTATGATTCGAGGAATTTGTGGTGTATATCTTGATGAGATGATTAGTTTTGACTCTCTGCTAGTGAGGCTGAAAGTGTCTCAATGGGAGTTAGCTTACGATGGTATGGCCATGTTGGATAAAGCCCTGGTGGGATACTGTTGTAAGTTACCGGCTTCCTGACCTAAAATGCACCAAACATTGATGTTATTTTTTTTTCTTACCTTTCCCTTTGCAAAACTCAATCATGTTCTGCAAAGCCAAAAACAAACAAAAATATTTTCCTCTACAAAACAACCAAATCAAACACAATGAATAAATATTTGAAGATATAAAGAAACTGAAGCATAAAAAACTTTTACCAAAATAACCGGATTCGGCATTAAATAAGCCGAAAAGGGTTGATATGCCGTAAAACAAAACAAAACAACCAAACCAAACACGATGAATAAATATTTGAAGATATAAAGTAACTGAAGCATAAAAAACTTTTACCAAAATAACCGGATTCGGCATTAAATAAGCCGAAAAGGGTTGATATGCCGTAAAACAAAACAACCAAACCAAACACGATGAATAAATATTTGAAGATATAAAGAAACTGAAGCATAAAAAACTTTTACCAAAATGACCGGATTCGGCATTAAATAATCCGAAAAGGGTTGATATGCTGTAAAAGAACCAAACCTGGTTGGATAAATAGATGTACACATATCTCAGTTGAGGGCAACCGAAGAGAAGGTAGACCCCAAAAAACTTGGAATGACTCTGTCAAAAATGGCCTTGAGCAATGGCACATCAAGACTGGCATGAAAAATAAAATTTCATGGACAAAATCACTTCGTACTGCCATGTTCAACGTGCAATCCACGTCTGATATACAGAAAACATGCTAAATGAAAAAGAAGAAGATGCCCACAATTGCTGAGCCGGATTTTTACGGAAAACTCTGGTGTGTCTACCGGACAAAATTGAAATTTAAAAAATCGGAATTTAAAAAATAATTTATCCAAAATTTTCTCAATTAACTTTTGATAAAAATCCACTAAATGTTAAATCATTATTTACATGAATCGAGGGTGCTTCTTGAGTTCAACCCCAATATGTAAAAAAAAAAAAAAAAAAAAAAGGAACTCTTTTTTTAAGAAAGGCTAATTAAAAGAGAGATGAATCTACTAATAATCTACAAAGCCCCCTCGCACAACCCCCTCGACGTAAATTCACTAGACCCAGTCGACAATCAACTAAATCCCATCCATTCACTGTGGAGGTCCCCAGATGCCGGAGAGCTTTCTACTCAAATAGCTTCTTTCCTCGTGCTGCTGGCCTTTGGAACTCCCTCCCTGCCCCCTGTTTCCCTGACAGTACTGACATGCAGAAATTTAAAACTAATGTAAACCGACATCTCGCTGCGCAGATCCCGACCTTCTCCCTTTTTTTTTTTCTCAGTAGCCCCTTACGTCTACAGTGGCGACCTGCCTTGTTTGGGGTGAACTATGTTTAAAAAAGAAGAATGGTGACAATTTTTATGTATTGGGGTTGAACTCAAGAAGCATTGAATCAAGTACCAGTGACCCCCAAAGAAAATTCTGATTTGCTCCCAGGAGGAGCTGAAACTGGCCCTAAATTGGCAGAAATTGCATGAATATCACAAATATCTAAACTTTATAATTACATTTTGCCAAAATATCCATTCCAAAGTTCTGATCAATTATCGCCTAAATATATTCAAGTCATCGTTATCACGGGAACATTCTGCTTTGTCACCCTCTTCCTACACACACCGTTGGCAGTCTTCCTCTCTACCTCCACCCCCCCCCCCCCTCACAAAAAAATAAATTGGAAAAATAAAAGAATTTTAAAAAAACAAAAGAATTTTAAAAAAACATTGGCGTCGTCTGGGTAGTCATGAAAAAAATACACACTAAATTGTTTTAAAAAGAAAAAAATGTTTTGTTTGCCGAGCGTTCGGGTAGCTACGTACGTCACAACTCTGAAATCTCTGTAAGTATTGAAATTCTTTCGATGTCTCCATTATCGCCTTATTTTTCAAAATGATACATTTTCATTATCAACACTGATATTCTTGTTTTACTTGGATTACGTCTTAATTTTTAGGTAGTGAATTTTCACAATTAAACTCGGCTGAGCTTCAATCTCTTGTTCATCCTTATAGGACATTCACAGCAAGAACTTGTCTTCAACCACAACCGAAAAAAAAAAGGCTTTCCTTTCTTACTCCATGTGCCTAGCATCAGGCAGAATTTCTATGAACAAAGCTTCTTTACAAGGGCTTCCCGTCTGTGGTACACAATTACCGCAGGACTGCTTCCCTACAGACTACAACATGGTCATCTTCAAATCCAATGTCAACAAATACACGTCATAAACCGTCCCCATAAGTAATCAAAACGTTTTCCATTCCATTAATCGTTATAAATACTCCCATAATATTCTTCATCATTCAACTGACACTCATTCCATTTCATTAACCCTGATCCTTAAGTGGCTTTTGGCCTTGATAAGTGGTGACTCGTTATTAAAGAAAAAGTTCTAGTCGTATCCCATCATATTTACCCCCCCCCCCTTCCCGAGTAGTAGGGACATCCAGTGGGGCTCTAGCAGGGTGGTCACTGTACAAAAAGAAATAAGGGTGTGAGTAAGACGATGTCGTCATACATCAGCCGTAAAAGTAAGAACCGTAAATTCCTTCTTTTTTTTTTTTTTTGTTTCGAGTCTTCATTTGTGATCAAAACTGCGGAAGAAAATGCTTCTCGAAATGCTAGACGAATTCACCGGCCGAAGAAAACAAACATTGACGATTTTCAATTTTAAAATCCCTTTTTGTTTCGAGTCTTCATTTGTGAGAAAACGAGTGTTGATTTTCAGTTTTATGTGACATGGCATCCTCAATGCAGATAATGGCTTCATGACACGTAACCATAAGAAGCAACGTCACGCATGATCATTTGAAGACCTTCGCACACTTTCATATGTGGTGCGCATAAGTAGAGAAGGGGAAACACAAGGTTTCATCAGAAGCTTATCGAATATTCCTGCTAGTTGTAAGCTGCATTCTGGGTTTCCAGAGTGAGAGTATGATGTTCAGACCCCAAACCTCTAATGATCTACGGCATTAATAACAATACAATTCAGTGATTCCTGAATATGTATTCTCCAAATTATTACTAGTTTAACTCGATCTTCCGAATATCATATTTGGTTTAACGTCCATTTTTACATGCTTGCATGTGTTGGACAGTTTCTAGAAATTGACTTCCAAACTAGCCTATCTCTTAAGCGATGTTTAACCCGTCCACAAACAAAGGGAAATAACTCGATTTAACTAATGGTCTTTATTTATCCTTCTTTCTCTCAAGTCTATCCTTATGCCTTCCTTGGCCGTCCCCTTACAACTGACCCTGCTACCTCAACTGTACTACATCTACTAACCCCAGAACTCTGATCCATTCTTTCAATGTGACCATACCAATAAAGTCTCCTGTTCTGCACGCATCTTCCTACTCTGTCCAGATTTAATCTTATTGTAGATTTATAGAAGATAGCCGAAGATAACCAGGGTTTTTCAAATGTACCGTAAACGTTAAAGTACAGCATGTCATTTGCTGAGTTCGCAGGTCGTTCGTTCGTTCGAAAACCCCACCTGGATTTAAAATTGTTTGTCATTTTCCAAACTTAACATTTTTGTTTAATATATTTTTTTCCTTCAGTGATGGGCCGCCTTCCTCAGGAGTGACCCCTACCAGATCCAATCCTTATGCGACTGTCATGGTAAGTTTAGACCCATTTTAATTGATGACGTCTTTTATTAGCGGGGAATTGAAGAAGTTTTTTTTTTGTTTTTTTTTTTAAATTTATTTATATATATATATATATATATATATATTTTTTTTTTCACTCACTCAAAACGGACGCTGTAGTTTGCTGCACCTTCTGCGATCAACTATTCAGTCAAACGTTTTCTAATCGACTGTACAAAATACAAGAATACACCAAGCAATACTATCATGCGTCAAACCTCATCACGATCCTGTTCGAAAATGTGCCGACGTCACAACTAATGATGCGAGAGGTGGCGCGCTGTATACGACACAACCAACTGAAATGCCGAATGAATATCTTTATTTATTTATATATATATATATATATATATATATATATGTATATATATGAAGTTAATCCAAGTTGCTGTTGGCGTAATTAATGTAATGTAATGAATGATGACGAAGAAGAGTAAGAACAGGAAAAGTTTTGTGGAAAGTATAGAGAAATTATTCCGAAAAGAAATTGTATGAAATAAGAGTTCGGTAGTTGGTGAAAATTATCAGTGAATCGGGTGTCAAATTAGAACATTTGCTATTTTATTTTAGTGTTTGTGTAGCGACACACGTGTTGGTGTTCCTTCTATAGCACCAGCACTGCCATGATGTTTTATTTTGGATAATACGAGGTCAGAATAAAAAGTGAAAAAAACAATGATAAAGAAACAGGAATAAGAAAAAAACAGTTGAATTTACATTATATATATATATATATATATGTATATATGAAGTAAATCCAACAAAAGATATAGGAGGCAACTAATATCTTTTAATTAGTAAAACATCCGGATAAAGACTGAAGCTCAATATACTGGATAGAGCATTAATAGCATAATATAAAATGAAATAATAAAATAAGGTGCGAATCAAATTTTATTAGAATTCAAAATTCAGGCAAAGTATCTCAACGTCCGTAACTCATGAGTTTTCAAAGATAATTTTATGTATTTTTGTATATATTTGTATATATTTTTATATATTTTCAAAGTGTAATTTTATCACCTGCAGTAACGTCACTGCGGTAATGGTCCTCTGAGGAGAAGAATTTTATATTATGCTATATATATATATATATATAAAATTTAATGTTTCTGAATTTTTGAGATGAGGATTGATACTTTGTATAATTTTGATTATTCGGGCTACTGTTCTCATCTTGAGTGTTGTTCTCACAACGTTTCAGCCGCTGTGACCTCCGGCCTTCTTCAGGTGTATCTTTTCGTGGCGCAGTGGATGTAATACTAAGTAAAAATTCAGTTCTAAGTGATAGTCATCTGAAGGTTGAAAGTTCGATCCTTGGTGCGGGCAATACAAAGAATTGTGAATTACTGAAGACTTCCCCACAGTCATGCCTGACTGAACGAGAGCATGTTACCCCCATGGATTAAATGACAAGCGGGCATGGAAAAAAAATGACAAAATTTGGTTATGAGTGATAAAAAAAAAAACTACTTGCTCAATTTACGTAATTTTTGGTGTACGATGTCTTTGTTGCGTCACGGTCACATACATAATACCAGTACGTCTTTATTTTTATTTATTATTTGTTTTTCTTTATTGCGGCTTTTCTGAAGTTGCACCAAATTTTCCTTCGATTCCATCTGGGGTTACATGGGGCAATCATCGGTTAGGTCCATAAAATAACTGAAATGAATTAGAACGTAAAGAAACGAAATTCATTTTTAAAAAAGATTTTCTTTGTTTCATAAGACAAAAATAAACTTAAATAAAGTATATGTCAGTGAAGAATGTATTTAAAGAAAAAAGGTTTAAACATTTAAATAATTGTTTTTATTGGTATTTTTAAGATTTAAAATAAATAAAAAAATTTAAAAGCCATTTGCCGTTTTACAGCTGTCTGTCAGAAACGCGTCAGCAAATATTTTTTGTTTTTCGAAAACACCATCACCCTAATAGTTTTTTTTTTTATTTTTAGTTTTTTTTTATTTTTATTACTTTATCTAATATTACGAATGTTATTTTTAACTTTTCTTCTAAGGCAAAAAGTGTTAGCATGATTCTATTTAAAATTATTTCTGACCAGCAACATATCTCCCCACAGGCAACACTGAATGTACACCGCTAACATATCGTGAAAGAGAAAAAATGGCTTTGATTCGTCGAAAGAATTGAGAATTCTACTCGATACTTGTAAGCAACTTATTTGAGAAAACAAAATGGCTGGAACAAAAAAGGGCAGAGTCCGGATGATCTTTTATAAGAAAGAAGTTGAAATTTAAATCTCTCTAGCTCGACACGGTAAAATGGAGGAGATTGAACAGGTTTGGGAATGTGATCAGAATAGAGGAGCACAGCTATGTCTACAGGGGTCTTATAAAGATAAGCTTTCCTGGGAAAATACCTCCTGAAAGATCCACGTAACGTTGGACGGATCGAATGCATAGAGATATGGAAATAATGTTGGGCAAACATCGCTATGAGATTGCGTAAATGTTTCTTTTGTTTTGTATTTTTTTAGTTTCGTTTTCTTTTATCATTTTTTTTGTTTACACTTTTTGTTTTTGAATATCTGCTTTTTGATGCTGACACGAATTGACATTTGTCCGTTCCAGTCTCCAGATACACTTTCCAGTTCGAACTTGGAACTTAGAAGGAACAAATATGTGAGTCTCTTTGCACGAGAATTTCTTTTGGCCACTTTTGACTAGCACCTCTTTCTTTCTTTTCTTTTTCTTCTTTTTTTTCTTTTCTTTCTTTCTTTTCTTTTTTTCTTTTTTCTTTCTTTTTCTTTCTTTCTTTTTCTTTCTTTCTTTCTTTTTTCTTTCTTTCTTTCCTTCTTTCTTTCTTTCCTTTTTTTCTTTTTTTTCTTCTCTCCTCTCTCTTATCTCGCTCCTCTCTCTTATCTCGCTCCTCTCTCTTATCTCGCTCCTCTCTCTTATCTCTCTCCTCTCTCTTATCTCTCTCCTCTCTCTTATCTCTCTCTCCTCTCTCTTATCTCTCTCCTCTCTTATCTCTCTCCTCTCTTATCTCTCTCCTCTCTTATCTCTCTCCTCTCTTTCTCTCTCTCCTCTCTTTCTCTCTCTCCTCTCTTTCTCTCTCTCCTCTCTTTCTCTCTCTCCTCTCTTTCTCTTATCTCTCTTTCTCTCTTATCTCTCTCTTCTCTCTATCTCTCTCTCTCACTCTTTTCTTTATCTTTTTCTTTCTCTTTTTTCTTTTTTTTCTTCCTCTAATAATTATTTTCTTTTTAACTTTATTTTGCTTAACATATTTCATCTTGCCAGCATTTATTTCAAAAATCGATATACTAACAAATGTTTTCTGTTTATTCTAACTATTTTTAAGGAAAATATATTTAGAAATCAAGTTTTTTGACCAATACCAAACGTCTTCTGCACAGACAACATATCTGATATTCAAAACAAGTTAAAAACCCTAACCCTAATGTACAATTCTGAGGACTTTCATTTTATCTTGAAAACATATTGCACTTGTGAAAACTCATTGACAAAGTAAAACTGCATAATTGGGGTGATGGCATCATACGACTTACAAACAAAGCTTGAGAAAACACCGGACACGGCTCGCTATCTCCGTGTCTAAAATAAATCTTTAGTCGACGTGATATCCTCAGCATGTGATCAAACCAAACTTTTTGCAAACAACTTTGCATCAAATTCCACCCTTTCCTACCAGGGTCACCTACCTTCAGAATTTCCCTCTATGACCGTAAATACTCTGAGCGACATTCATATATCTGTGCTGAATGTTGCCAAACTTATCAAGAACTTTGATGCCAGCAAGACAACTGGTCCTGACAACATTCCAATCATAATGCTGAAGAATCTGCAACTGGAACTAGCTCCTATCCTTACAAGGCTGTTCAATTGTTGCTTAAAGGACAAATGCTTCCTTCACCTTGGAAAACTTTTGTCAGTTTTCCCAGTATTTAAAAATGTTGTTTTGTGCATCTCAATACAGACTGACCCGTCTCCTGTGCATCATAAGTAAGTTGCTTAAATCTTTGATAAATAAAGAGTTGTTCAGCATCTCAGCAGAAAAAAATCTACTTAATGACCAGCAATATGGATTTTGTCCTGCAAGATTAACAATTAACAACTGACGTGCTGACTGTAATATCACACAGGATCAGTGAATCTAACGATGGGAGCTTTGTTTCTAGAGCGATAGCTCTTGATATATCAAAGGCCTTCGATAGAGTTTGGCACAGAGGTTTGCTTCACAGGCTATACTGAAAAATATACACATTACACGCACAAATCTTTGACCCTCCCAACGTTTTTGTTTTCTCTTTCTAAGATAAATTAATAAATTGATTCAAATAGCATTTCGTCCCTCCCCCTTCAAAATTTAACTTAATTCCGGTTAAACCTCGGCTTACCTTCTATATTTTTTCCATTTCTCATTTCCTAATAATCCTACACCCTTATTGCTACCACTGCCACCATCTAATTGTTTCTCATATTTTGATTTTCTTGCTAATATCGACCGTAAGCTCTGAGCCTGCTGGCAAAAAATGTTTGTACGTGTATGATTTTTTTCTTCAAACAAATTATCCTTAGGAAGTCTGACAATAAAGACGAAACGTTGATGAATACATAAATATTATTTTGGTTTTCCTTTTTTCATTTTCCATTACGTTGGAACATTTTATTCCTGTCTTTATCATATTACACAATATAAAGCTTCCTTTCACTTGCTTGGGGGGGGGGGGGGGGGTCAGCTCTAAAAAGCACCGCTGTTCAGTTCCATTGCCAAAGCCAAAAAAAATGATTTCATCAACTTCTTCCACCATGTTTCATTCGAGACTTCCTGTCTTATGACACAACTTCCTGAACACGTCAGCTTTAATTCATAACCTTTAACTTCTAGTGGAAAATTCTTAATCTCGATAGAAAATAGAATTTTTCTTTCCTACGTCACTCTAACACACACCCACGGCCAATATCGCTGCACTGTTTCTAAAAAAAAAAAAAAAAACACTAACTTGGACTAACCTGTTCGTTTTTACAAAAACTCAAATCTTTAATAAAAAAAAAAATAATTACAATCCGTGTGTGAGGGGCCATTTTAAATTTTTCATACAGTGGTTGTCTTGTTTACACTTATGCTGAAATGTATTTCTTCATGTTTAAATGCTTACTGATGCATTATGATCGATTTTTTTTTTTTTTTTTCTTTTCAAGAAAAATAAAAATACTAATTTTTGGAACACTAAAAACCTTTTAGACTAAGGATCTATTTCAGCATTCCAGAATTGGTAATTTTATTTTCTTACAAAAAAAAAAAAAAATATTCGACCATAATGCATCAGTAAGTTAATGTTAACTGATAATCAATCCTTTGTCTGGTCATCTAACCATTTATGTTGCTCTGCATTTTCTTATGTCCAATACTTTCTTAATATTAAACGTAGAAAAAACTTATATGATTAGAAACCACGAAAATAGATGAGTTTCTTTTATTGTTAATTAATTTTAGCTTTTAATATTCTGTTTAATATTAGTTTAATATTCTGAAAGTCTTGAAAATAACGTTAAAGATTAAGTCAAGATAATTGATTATTTGCTCAGCTTTCCAGCCATTATGTAGTTCTGCGTTTTATTATGTCCGATATTTCGAGAATATAAAACTAACAATAAAGTATAAAGTAAACTACCAGACAGTCTACTAAAGGGGGATTATCATAGAGACGATCTAAGAACATTACTTTCTGGGGTCATTTTGAGAATATAAAACTAACAATAAAGTATAAGTAAAACTACCCATTGGTGTTAGGGTTTGCCTGGTTTTTTCTTTGCTTTGTATGTTTTGCTTGTGCTCAATTATTACTGAATTTAATAACCAAAAGTAATTGTTTTAATACTAAGTCACCAAGGCCAAAAACCACTCGAGGATAAGGTGTGAACCTGTATGCGTGTGTTCACTGCACTTGCCACAATCGTCCCCACTCGTTGTGCGATTCATTCAGCGATGCAACAAAGAATTCTCATTCCGAAGTAGAACCACAAGTCCAGGTTATAAACAAGTAACAGGTGTATTTGTTGGAGGTTAAAAATGAAACTCGTGTTCCTAGGTTGAATGGCAGACTTGCAAAATGAGTTTCTTCCCGACCCAAAAGAAAATAAGTCCAATCAGCACAATCCTTTAGCTAACAGCCCCAGTGGGCCCATCTTTTCTGGACATGCACTCAGCTCTAACCGATTGCCAGCTCTCTGAAAACCAAACTTCATGTCATGCCCAGAGGGCCAGGTCTCTCTCCTCCGATCTCTTAAGGTTCTTTATCCCTGACCGGAAATCTTGGAGTCCAGTCTTTCTCATTAGTCACATTCGACCACCCAGAGGCTGGCCGTTGGAGATATCCATTAGAGATAACTACCAGACAGTCTACTAGAGGGGGCTTATCATAGAGACAATCTAAGAACATTACTTTCTGGGGGGTCAGCATGATTCTCTGTATTTAAGAGGCACTTATTTGATCTCAATAAGATTCTGGGTGGCCCAATATAAAAGCCAAAGACATTTTCAAATTCCTCTATGCCCACCCCCCCCATTTTTCCTTTGCCCGAGCATCTAACACCTGCAACGTCTTCCATTTGCATGCACCACTAAAACCTGCAAATGAGATTCTTTAGTTGGATGATGAACAATATTATGAGAAGATTGAACGCGAAAGGTGGAACGTGCAACAATTTGATTACTTAAGAAGACGGCTCTACAAGTATTTTTTGACATTGAACTTGAAGACGACAATGTTAAAGCGTGCAGGGAATCAGTCCCATGGCAATGTGTTCTACTGCTGGGAAGTTCTTGGAAAGAAATTCTGTTTGCGGAAATTATGTTGTGTTTTAAGTATGCAGAGGAAGGAAAGTTTGTTGTAGCGGTGGTAGAGGGACGAGTTCTTGCTGTGAATGTTCTGCAAGAGGAACCAGAGATTGAGGCTCCGTCGATCACCTTCCATGGAAATAACCATAGAGTAGAGAAAGACTAGCAACGTCACTTCTGTGGGAAAGGGGCTGCAGATAAGAGAAGAGATTGGAGCTCAGTCGAGCACCTTCCATGGAAATAACGATAGAGTAGAGAAAGACTAGCAACGTCTCTTCTGTGGGAAATGGGATATAAGAACGAGAAGAAATCATCCTCCACTAGATTGCAAAATATAAAAAAAAAAACGCTTGACCCTTGGACAAAAAAAGTGATGTTAAATGAATAAAAGAATAAAGAAGTTAATCGACGTAGAAGGGATTTGAGGTAAGATTTTAGTGAGGAAAGAATGCCAGATCCTATTAGATATTTTGGATAAAAACTGAGCCAAAAAATAAGTGAGGTATTCCAATGATCCAAATTCTGCAAATGAACCGAATATTTCGATTTGACATTTTATTTTCCTTTCTCTTCATTTCTCAGCCATCGTCTCCTGACATCTCTACTGGTCAGAATGCCAAACAAAGCGCCATCAGAGTGTACATTCCTACATTTATGCTGAGAGGCTACAATTCCGACACCCATTATGAATACGAAGTCAAGGTAGGTCACGGTTCGGAAAGTTTTAATATTTTGTCCTAAAAATTTGAGTTCCAAGTCTGGGTATGACCTTAAAGTGTTTCCGGTGTCCCAATTTGAGGCTTTGGGGTGTGTGGAAGCACTTCTATGATACTGTTACTCCCAGGTACACTCTGATATGTATTGGTAGTACCTGTCAGAGTTTCGTCAATGGGTTAAATAGTATCCCTCCTGAGTGTGACCTGCACCTGCACCCAGTGGTATGTTCACACTTACATCATGAATAATTTAGTTAAAGCAAACGTCATGAATAAACATTTAAAGATATTAAGAACTTGAAGCAAAGACTTTTACCAAAATGAATGGAATTGGCATTAAATAACCTACAAAAGGGTTGATATGCCATAAGACAACGTGTGCGGTCATGCTGAGTAGGGGTTTCATAAAGAATAGCTGAGCTTATTAATCTCTTGAATACGGTATTCCATCCCCCCATCTCCCGGGATGTTTGTGAAATAACATTTTTTTGTTGTTGGCATCTGTTTCAGGAGACAATGGAGTTCTGCGCTTCAGATTTGTCGGTTACCGAATTGCAGCGCCTGCTGTGACTGTGCAAGCCTATCCTGGATCGGCAGATTCTGTTGCAGTCGCTACAGATGTAGGTGGTGTCTGGTTGCGAGAGCTCCGTTGCAGGTGTCTGCCATCTGTGCTCTATCCACTCCCTCCATTGCTGGTGTCTCCTCTCCTCACGGAGAATGTCTTCACAGCACTTCTCCAGTGGCTGCGGTCTCCAGCCACAGATTCCCAGCCTGCTGGGTCGATGCCATCTTCCCCGATGTCTCGCTTGCATTTTAAACTTATGATCATAATTCTATCATTTTGTATTTGTTATAAATATAATATAATGTACAAACAAATTTAACACATTTTTGGAAAGGAAAAAACAAAACGTCATATCTTGGCCAATAATTGATGTATTTTTCAAATTTAAAGTGTGTTGCTTAGAGGATCATTTGTCGAATGCAACTCACTCGAAGAAGCTGCCCTGATCCGCCACCACGGCCTCCAGGCATAACCCGAACTCGAACATCCATTTGATCCTGACAATCCGCTTGTTTTAGTAGTTTATGCTATTTCAGGTTTGATTTCAATAAATAAGCGATAAAGAAAATAATAAATAATAAGTTGCCACATAATTTTATTAACATAGGTGAGGACTCACACGTTGGGAAACTCACATTGGTATTTTTTTTTTTTATATTTTTCCTTTTTTTTTCGTTTTTCTCTTTATTCGCTTTTTTCTTTTTTCTCTTTCGTTATTTTTATTTCTCTTTTTAAAAATCTTTTTTCTTTTTTTTTTTCGTTTTTCTTTTTGTCTTTTCTTTCGTTTTATTTTCTCTTTTTTTCTTTATTCTTTTTTTTTTCTTTATTCTTTTTTCGTTTTTCGTTTTTTTTATTTTCTATTTTTTTTTTTCTTTTTCGTTTTTCTCTTTTCTTTTCTCTTTTTTCCTTTATCTCTTTTACCTCATCCTGCATTAAAAATAAAAAAAATGTTTTCTTTTTAGATTGTTATTCGAGATGAAAACTGGTCCGTTTATCGACGATATAATCGATTCCGACAATTGCATACGGATATGAAAATTCGTTATGCTGAGGTGAGTATCCCTACCACACAGATTTTTATTTCCATCTCATTCCCACCTGGCTACTCCACACAAGGATGTATTTAGTAAAATCATTTTTCTTCTAGTTATGGAAGGCCTTAATCTATACTGTACTTGTGGTCTTTCTGTTTCTTTTTCCGGGGATACAATTGAAAATAAGGCTTTATACAAAGATCAAGCAACTTTTCTTGACTAGAATTTTACGAGAAATATGATGGTGGGATTCATTTTGTAGTGTTGAGTCCGAGTAAGTGCCGGCCATCCATAAACGGCAAAGGAGATTTTTGATTTTATAACAAAGCCCTGTAACAAGATTTAACGAACAATCAAATGCTGCAGACTATTATTCAATCCGACTGCTTGATTTTCCGGATGAAATTTTCTCTAAGAAGAAATGAACTGTTTGCATATTAAGAATAATGGAGTCAAAAAAATGTTTTAAACGTCTTTTTGTTTTTTAAATTGGGTCATCACTTATCGAGACGAAGAGTCACTCGAGGATGATAGTTAATAGATTGTCATCCAGAAGATGAAGAACACTATGGGAGTACAAGAATTGATTAGTGCAATATACTAAGTTTGACTTCTTATGGAACGGTTTTTGACAAGTATTTGTTGGCATTAGATTTGAAGACGACTATGTTGTGATATGCAGGGAAGCAGTCCTGAGGTAATGTGTTCCACAGACAGGAAGACCATGTTTTGCTTTCGTTTTTTAGAATATAAAGTTTACTTTCGATCCTGGGCAACGGCGAACGTCTCTGCTAGTTAATAAATACAGTTAATGTTTTTCTTCTTTTTCTTCTTCATCCGATTTATTTTTGAACTGGCCTCAGTCTTGATCGAAGTCTTCCACTCCAGACTCGGCAGTTGCGAGGATTTAAGTTTGTAATCTCCAGGGCTGCAAGGGCACGTTTACACAGCTCATCCCAAGAAAGCTTCGGTCTTCCAGCCTGCCGACTTGATGCGATGGACATGTCTCTGACCCGGGAGATCCAGCTGGAGCTTTGCTCAATATGGCCAAGCCATCTCATCTTGCTCAGCTTAAGGACATCAGTTATTTCCCGTATACCAAGCCTAGAGAGAAGAATCTCGAAGAGAGTCTCGTCTTCCGGCCTGACATGACGGATCCATCTAATCATGGTTCTTTAATTACGTTGCAGTCTCTTGACAGTGCTCGTCGATGCAGACCATGTTTCAGAGCCATAAAGCATAACACTCCTCACACAGCTGGTGTACATCTGTCCTCTAGTTGCGATCGCCAGATGCTTATTTGTCGAGATGGGCAGGAGTTCTGTGAAGCCCCTTCAGGCAGACTTGTATCGAGCAATAACAGCAGTCTCGCAACCACCATCGGCTGAAAGGGAGTCGCCAGTTTGCCATCTCCAACCCAATTCTTTATTTTATTTTATAACAAAGTTTGGTGCTTAAGCATATCCGCCCCGACATTAATAAATTTAAAGAATGTATAAACGTTATTATGTACTTACGTGTTAGCTGAAAATAAGATTGTGCAGAAAAAATTACGCAAATTCATACAGTAGTTATTTAATTATAAGAAAAAGAAAAAAAAATGATTTAAATGATTTTACGTAGATTTTGACATCTTTGTAAACAAGGGAGATAACAATTTTTTTTTTTTACCAATTGCGGAAAAACAGCTTATAAGTACGATATAAGAGAGAAAAAAACGTAGCATTTTATTGACCCACAGGATAAATTTCGGCAATCTGTTTAAAAAGGTTTTCTAATGTTTTTCCCCGAAATTTTTGTCGCCACATGAACTCGGCCAAATATGAGTTTATCATATGCGTATGAGTACCACATTCAGCCTTATTTCGTCTTTTCCGGAAAACCCTAATTTTTTAATTTTGAGTTATGTCATTTTCCGGACAATCAGAAAACCCCAAACCAAGAAATCGTGAAAATATGAGTTATCGTTCTTGACCACTGGAAAATCTAAGATACAAAATGGTGGAAATATCTACCGAGTGAAAAAATCGTTAAAATCGTTTTTTTTTTAATAATTAAATAACTACTGAATGAATTTGCGTAATTTTTTCTGCACAATCTTATTTTCAGCTAACACGTAAGTACATAATAAAGTTTATACATTCTTTAAATATTTCAATGTCAGGGCGGATATGCTTAAGCACCCAAAGTTTTATATAACAATATTAAACACAACTTTTCTCAGGTAAGCAATCCAATGCTGATAATTATTATTCGATCTGGTTGACTGATTTGGGGGAATTTGCGATAAAGCTACTATAAGAATAATAAAGTTAAAAAAACTAAAAAAAAACTTTTTTCCTTTTTAACATTTTGTAATAAATTAAATGGACGTGGGGCACAAGAGATAACGGTGTTAAGTAACAAAAAGTTCTAAGTAACAGTCTTCTGGGGTTTAAAAATACAAATTGCTAGCCAAATGTCGGCATATAATCCCAAAGTTCTGCCATCGATTTTCCAAACATCCTGTATATATATGTACGCATTATATTATCCCTGGTGCTACCAGATCAGGCTGTCTGAAGATACCGGCTTCCTGACGTAAAATGCACCAAACATTGATGTTATTGTTTTTTTACCCTTTCCCTTTGCAAAACTCAATCATGTTCTGCAAAGCCAAAAACAAAAGCAACAATTTTCTTCGACAAAACAACCAAACAAAACATGAATAAATATTTGAAGATATAGAACTTGAAGCGTCAAAACTTTTACAAAAATGACCGTATTCGGCATTAAATAACCCGGAAAGGGTTGATATGCCATAAAACAATCGTTATCTTCTATAGCTGTTATTGTTTATCCACGGATTAAAATTGATTATTCTATAGAGTGAAAGCCCCAATATACTTTTATTATTATTAATTATTGATTATTATTGATTATTGATTATTATTGATTATTATTATTATTGATTATTGATTATTATTATTATTATTATTATTTATTATTATTTATTATTGATTATTATTATTGATTGATTATTATTATTATTATTATTGATTATTATTATTGATTGATTATTATTATTATTATTGATTATTATTATTATTATTATTATTGATTATTATTATTATTATTATTATTATTGATTATTATCATTATTATTGATTATTATTATTGATTATTATTATTGATTATTATTATTATTATTTATTATTATTGATTATTATTATTGATTATTATTATTATTAGTAGTATTGATTATTATTTATTATTATTATTATTGATTATTCTAACCCTAACCCTCGGATTAAAATTGATTATTCTTAAGTGTTTCTCCTCTAGAGTGAAAGCCCCCATATACTTTGTTTTAAAATTGTATTTTTCAGAAAATAATTTCTTTCTTTCTATTTTTGTAGGTTGGATCATTGATGTTTCCTCCGAAGAAACTATTCAGTCGATCTGAAAAAGTTGTCTCCGAAAGACGGTACCAACTAGAAGTAAGTATTTTGCTGACCCTTTGAAGGGGACTTAACCGGTCATGTTGATGGAATCAGTAAACCTGAAAGGAATGCTTCCCCTTTTTTTGTCATGATTGATAAATATGATGATGGGGAACGCAATGTTTGTGGAGTCAGATCTGACACTCGAATTTAACGGACTTGTGACCTTTGAATCTGAAGATGATCCTAGTTTTTCTGTATTCCATCAACTTCTTTTAGCTTCAAGATATACTATTGCTTTGTCTCAAAATATCTTAAAAATTTGTAACGTAGTCACGACGCTGAAGAGGATTTTTAATCGAGCTGGAACAGTGGTTCTTATCTCGCAACAAATATGTTAGCACGTCTCATAGCAGAAGTGTTGTTGACATGTAGTAGTTGTAGTGATGACGGTGTGTAGAGGCAGTCTGCCTTTCTTTCTATTTCATAGTGTTGTTCTCTCTCTTTTTATGCTGTTAGCAGCAGCAGTTGTAATAGTAGTCATATCTGTAAAGTTGTGAATTGCTCTTAGCATCATGATGCACAATGTTAGTCTTAGAACCACCCGTCCCCTTTTGTGGGAGAGGGGAAGGACCTCCTAAATATGTCTGTTCGGTACAATTATCAAAACCCAAGTGGCTAGACTAGCTTTTTTGATGCATCCTCTCTCTTCACTTCCTGTTTGTTGCATCACTTTTTTGTGAGATGTTCGCTAATTGTTGCATCACTTTTTTGTGAGATGTTCGCTAAATTTCTAGGCGGAAATTGCCTTCCCACATAATCTAATTTTGAAGTAGAAATTTATTTTCTACGTCAACTAAAGCATCGCATATACAATCTTATTTTAATCGGACGCATTTAACAAATTTGTGCTTATTTTATAGAATGTTTGACAAATTTTCATGCAATGGAAAAAATTTTAAACATTTTAGATGCCTTGCGCACTTCGCTTCTCGGGTGGTTCGACCATGTACAGTGTGCCACCTCTTGCATCAACTCCTTTAACACGCCTGGATACCCCAGGAAATAGGGAGTGTTGTAGACCGCGGAAGACCTCGTTTGAGTGCGTAAGAAATGATTTGATTGCATGCAGCATAACTGATATGGATCGGACCGCATGGAGCGCAGGCGTCAGACGTTGCCTGGTATTGCCCACCCTGGAGTCCAGGACACTCGCAGCATCTTAAATACTAAAGTCGCGTGATGATTTAAAATTTATTTTATTTATACTGTAAGTCAAATTGTATGCAAATAGTTAAGATCAGCAAAATCCCATCCATTCACTGTGGAGGTCCCCAGATACAGGACAGCCTTCTACTCCAATAGCTTTTTTCCTCGTGCTACCGGCCTCTGGTACTCCCTCCCTGCTCCCTGTTTTCATCAACTGTACCGACATGCAGAGGTTTAAAACTAATGTAAACAGGCATCTCGCTACGCAGCTCCCAACTTAGGATGACACCCAAAACCTACACCCTAATATTCAGTAACCCCTTACGTCTACAATGGCGGCTTGCCTTGTTTGGGGTGAAATATGTTAGAAAAAAAAAAGAAAGAAGTTACACTTATAACTTTTTCCGTAAGTGTTCAAACTTTTAAATAGCATGCCAGGCAAAGACGGGCTTTTTTATGGTGGGGGATGAGGCAAGTCAGGGCCACTTCCATCGCTCGATTCTGGTTCAAGATCATCACGTTCGTCACAGTATACTAGACCATCTGAGTCTAGACGGTTCATCCAGTATATATAGTCACTTTTAGCATGAACGACCGGTTTTAGATCACGGGTCGTCTATGGTCTCTGTTCTAATGGATGACATCATCTTTTTGTTATTTTATAATTTTTGACATCATCAAGGATCTTCCCTGTGTCTTCCGCTTGTTTTATTGAATGATGTCATCCCTTTGTGACGTCATCTAGTGTGCACAGGGATAAACAAAATCCACTGAGTTTTAGTAATATTAATGATCTATATAATAAAAATAAATAAGTTTTTTGTTTTTTTTTAAATTGGTCATTATTTTCCGAATTACCTAAATTTTTTTTTTTTTTCTGAAATTGGTCATTATTTCCGAATTACCTAAATTTTTTTTTTTTTTTCCAGTTTTATCTCCGGAATCTCTTGGACATTTTGATGAAGATTCCTTCCTGTCCAATCAATCCATCTAACAACGATTTCCTCTCCAAACAGACGCTCTGTGACTTTGATACATTCTTTAAGAAGGGATTATTCGAAGCAACCAAACATGGAACGACCTAAAAATAAAATTTTAAAAAAAAAAAAAAAAAATTTAAAAAAAAATTTCCTACGATCTTTTTTTTTAATTTTTTTAATTTTTTTTTTTTTATTCATTCTTTTTAATTTTTTTTTTTTTTTTAACTTTCCTTTCGGCTGGAAAAAAAATTTTATGGGAAAGTTATCTCCCTTTTCTTTTTTTTCTTTTTAATCAAAAAAAAAAAAAAAAGTAACAATGGGGAGATGTGAATATGTACAGACGATAAAAATGTAACTTATTTTTAGAACTTGTTTATTATGTGCCAAAGCGTGCCGCCAACCCTCCCCCCTCCTTTTTTTTTTTTTTGTTACTGAATTTCTTTTTTGTTTTAATTTATCAAACTTTTTCTGCTAATGCTGTTTCTTTTTAAAAGAATTTATAATGCATAAACTGTCCGTCTCGCTGTACGTATAAAAGTGAGTCGGTTATTTTCATACCAAAACTGTATAAATTTCTATGATTTCGTCAGCATTTTTCCTTGAAATAATGCAACTAAATATTTTTTTTCTTTACTTTATTTATTGCATAAAATAATACGAACTAAAGCCAAAATAATTGACAGATTGTGAAATCTAGATCCATAGATTCGCGTCTTGATATTTTTGCTTTGTATTTAAAATTACAATCTAGATCTGTTACTAAATCGTGGGATTCGCGTCTCGATATTTTTGCTGTGATAATTTCTGAACTTCGTAATTTTGGTAATCAAAGTTCCTTTTTGAGAATGGGATCCTCAGATCCTTTATTAGGTATGCATTTATTTAATATTTACCCCCCCTTTTAGGACTGCCAGATTCTTAAAAAAAAGCTATGAAAGGGATAGTAAAAACACTTTTTATCCAACATACAATTTGAAGAAAGAAGAGGCAAAATTTGAAGAAAGAAGAAGCAAAATTTGAAGGTAGAAGAAGCAAAATTTGAAGGTAGAAGAGGCAAAATTTGAAGGTAGAAGAGGCAAAATTTGAAGGTGGAAGAGGCAAAATTTGAAGGTAGAAGAAGCAAAATTTGAAGGTAGAAGAGGCAAAATTTGAAGGTGGAAGAAGCAAAATTTGAAGGTAGAAGAGGCAAAATTTGAAGGTAGAAGAAGCAAAATTTGAAGGTAGAAGAGGCAAAATTTGAAGGTAGGAGAGGCAAAATTTGAAGGTGGAAGAAGCAAAATTTGAAGGTAGAAGAGGCAAAATTTGAAGGTAGGAGAGGCAAAATTTGAAGGTGGAAGAGGCAAAATTTGAAGGTAGAAGAAGCAAAATTTGAAGGTGGAAGAGGCAAAATTTGAAGATAGAAGAGGCAAAATTTGAAGATAGAAGAAGCAAAATTTGAAGATAGAAGAAGCAAAATTTGAAGGTAGAAGAGGCAAAATTTGATGGTAGAAGCAAAGTAAATATAGATGAATCCAATGTTGCCGTTATCTTTTGCATGTCGCGAATCTTATGGTTAGCGATGGTCAAAATAGCGCCTAAGTAATCACTATATTTCTTGATCTTATGAACGTTTTATGTTTCAATTTTATTTTTATTTTTAACATTGGCGTAATTCTATAGAAAGTAAAGGTCTGATAAGAGTGAATGTTACCAAGACCAAAATGATGATCAGTGGTTGTAGTGTCGGAAAGCTCCCCAAAATGGGAAATGTCTCCTGCTCAGTTTGTGGAAAGGAAGTCAGGTGCAACTCAATTTCCTGTCATACTTGTAAGCATTGTGTACACAAGCGGTGCAGTACATTGAGAGAGGATAACCAGTTTGTGTGCATGACGTGTAAAACGATGGAGATTGATGAGAACTCAGATGCGGACAAAGTATATTCGGAAGGTTAAATCTGAACAGTATAGGGAGATGTCTGCAGAACAGGAGAGTCTAATGGTATGGCCATGTAATAATGGATCTGAGTTCTTGGGTTAGTAGATGTAGAACAGTTAAGGTAGCAGGTCCAGTTCACAGAGGAAGGTCAAGGATAACCTGGGAGGAAGTGATAAAAATAGACTTGAGAGAAAGAGGGATAAATGAACACCTGGTCAGAGATAGGTTAGTTTGACATCCAATTTCTTAAAACCATCTAAAAGATGCCAGCATGTAAAGCAGACGTTAAACTAAATATGCTGATGATGCCGTTGGTGACGATAACTAAATATGGTGACGATGACGTTGGTGATGACAATGACGTTGGTGATGATAACTAAATATGGTGACAATGACGTTCGTGACGATAACTAAATATGATGACGATGACAATCGTGACACTGATGATGGTGACGACGATGACGATGATGATGATGATGATGACATAATTATGTATGGGAACTGGAATATGAAAAAAATCCACTACAACAAAACTGAGGGCTTATCTTTTGGCTCACCTGTTTGGAGTCCAGGAGATTGAACGCTGGTGGTGGGGTCTCTTTCAGGCTTGGTTTGTCTGATAACTGACAGATAATGAAAGTAAGTTAAATATCTTTGGTAGAGGGTGAGGTCATAGTGCTTTTCTGGTCGGCACTTTCCTCGCTGATAGTACAGGAGAGCGAACTCAGGGGTAACTCTTTGAGGGGCTTCTCCATCATCGCTCGCTAAATGTCGGTGTATTCTCAAGAGCCATGCTGTGCATGGATGTCTGTCCCTTGACGTATTTCCGGCTAGGATGAGTTGGTCCGTCACTGCCATGTTAACATTTCCGATGTTAGATTATTTATCTCTGAATTTATCACCATCAGTTAAAATAAAAAAAATACTACCTTCTTTTGAAGTGATTCTAACTTCTTCTCCCTTTTTGTTATTATGCAACTTAATCAGCTTTTGTTCTTTTTAGCTATTTATATAAAGTGGCTTCATGTCTTGTCTGGAGCGACTTCCATAAAAAAAAAGAAAACCGTTTGATCACTTTAACTCTGCTTGGATATTATTGGGTGAAATTTATTTTTTTGGTGTGATTGAAAGGAAACTGAAAATGTACTACCCAGTACAGGGATTGAACACACAACCTTCAAATTATGAGACTTTTGTGTTTAATATATCCCCTTTCCCTTATTCCCCTCCTCCCATCAATTCTCGTTTAATTTGCCCTTCATCATCACCTGTTACTTCATGTTCAGTAGTGATTTGAATAATGGGACTCGAGCATGGAAACGTCCACAAGGACGACACTGATAGGATATTTTTCTGTTTGCTTAATCAGCGGAAGAACTGTGCGCCAAGTTCAACCTGTGGAAAAGCAACGTGAAGCTGACGAGTTTTCAGATCAATATGGAGAAGACAGAAAGTTATGATCAAATGACCCTAATCTGCATAATCTGAAAGATTCTAGCAAGTTTTCTTGTCGAGTTTTTAGATCTGCTTTATTTTCCAGACTTACTTTAAGTTTTCTTCTTTTTTAATTGTATGTGAAAATGTATGTCACAAATTATGTGACTTTTTTCCAGAAATAATCCACAAAAGCAATAATTGTTTCTTATCTGGCAGTCTGTTTTAATTGTAGAGAGGAAATAGAAAACCTGACAACGAATCTTTTAGAAAGAAAAAAAAAATTAATAAATATCAAATTTTGTTTCGTAGACGATTTTGGAGGACAAGCTGTATATTTAACAACAGAGAAATTTTTTTTTTTTTTTTTTTTTTTTGGTGTTTTTAAATCTCAAGTTGCAAAAAAATGAAAAGTTTTTGCACTTTTTATCCATTTATTTTTTAAAAATTCAAAAACATTTTTTTTAATACAAACATTAAAAAAAATTTTTAATACAAACATTAAAAAAATTTTTTTTGAATACATACATTAACATTTTTTTTTAATACAACCAAACATTGAAATTTTTTTTAATACAACCAAACATTGAAATTTTTTTTAATACAACCAAACATTGACATTTTTTTTGAATACAACCAAACATTGAAATTTTTTTTAATACAACCAAACATTGAATTTTTTTTGTATTGCAAACAAGTTTGAATCTATGAACTTTTTAACATTTTTTTACTAAAAAATTTTTTCCAAAAACACAAAAAAATTATAGCTTAATTTTATATCTTTTTATTAACTCTTTTGCGCCAAGGGTCACATTTAGACCTGAGCAGGTTTAAATATTACACGTAAAAAAAAAAATTTTAAAAAGCCATTGATAATCATATCTTTGCATGACCAACTTCGACTAATCAATGTGCCACAAACTGGAACCGACTTTTAACTAATCTGATATCATGAGTTACGAAAGGAAAAAAAAAAATGCTGGTCGCCAGAATTCGTCAAAAAAAATATTTTGATCTTGCGTTGAAAAAACAGGTCTCCGGATGATTTGCTTGGAACATGAAAACCAACTTTTCCTTGTAAGCTAACCAGCCATGGTTAACTATCCTCACCGACCCGGCACCATATGCTACATGCCTTAAACTCTGTACCACTGTCACATTTTGGTTTTTTGGTTTTGTTTTTTTTTTTTTGCAAGAAACCACGCATTTTTGGAAGGACATGGTTCGCACAATTTTCTGGAAATTTCCAATATTTTTCAGTGATTTCCATTTTATGATTGAAATGCAAACGTTTTACTTGGAAAATTAATTAAAAAAAAAAATAATAATAATAATTAAAAAAAATTTTATACGTATATTATACATAAATTTTCAAAAGAAGCTTTTTAACAGTTATTTATGCATGGGAAAAATACGCACATTCAACATTTAAGAATACAACGCAAGCCAATAAAAACAGAAACAGACCCTACTGCTAACAATCCAGAAGCATTCTCTCTTCTATTTTCCTAGTAACAGAAGTACTGTCCCAACGTTAATATATAGCCTCCAAGGGTGTTTAATCTTATGGATATGAACTAAATTCGGATATTACCGACTTAGAACTTGTTATATATATATATATATATATATATATTATAACAAGAACAGCGATCTATAATTAACTTTTTATTATTTATTTCCTACAATAATATTTATGTACATGAGGATAAAATACACGATATATCATAAAATGGAATGTCGTGGAGACAGAATGTATGAAAAAAAAAAAGAAAAACAATTAAACACAGGAGGAAATAATCTCTCGTCTGATTTTTATTTCTTCCGTGTTTAATTGTTTTTCCTTGTGTGTTTTTTTTTTTTTTTTTTTTTTTTTTTTTAAATAATTATGAGGAACATCATTAAAAATTTTTTAGCTTTACTCTGATGTAATAATAAAATAACTTTTCGAAACGCGCGTACATATGGATAAGCATTGTGAAGTGTTGATTTTCGGAGCTTGATTATAAAATATTCAAAATATTAATTATGTCATAAACTTTGGAATCTACTGAATTATCTATTATCACAAATAACATTATACGTTAATTAGATTGGTCATTGATACCTGCAGTTTCACGGCGACACTGGAAATCCTGCCTGTTGGGTTAAATAGTTCCAAGCATATCCATCATTCTTCAGCTGATGGTCTGAGAAATGGTTGTTCGACACGTTTGGTAGCTCTTTCCAAATGGTGAATCGGCTGAAAAATGGATATACTTGGTATTATTTAGCCCGACAGGCGGAATTTCCAATGTTTCAGCGAAACTGTAGGTTGTCTATCAAATTGCAATCGTAATACATTACGGCTCTCCGCAGCTTCCTCCTCAGCTTTCAAGAAATGAAGCAGTTTTGTGTCTTCTATTGTATCGAGTAAATCATGTGTTTCGTTAATTGAAGAGTTCTTTTATACGACAAGGGTGCGTGATAATAAATGGTTTCATTTTTTTAATTTCACGATATGATATGCACAAGTCAGCCATTTTAATCTACTGTTAAAAGATTAAAAAATTGCCACTTCGAAATGCAAAAGTGATTTTGAAACCTTTAAACTGACAAACAGGAAGTAATTTATGGCTTCAGTTGAGGTTTAAAGGCAAAAATAGAGTATTGTGATCTATTTGTGCTCGTAAACGAAACACTCTTTTTCTCTGCGCCCCTGTTGTGTAAAAGAACCAGTTGAAGAATTCGAGAAGATATGATATAGGAAAGAAAGAAAGTTGTTTTAAATAATTCCTTCAGTCTCATGTTTGATCTGGCGAAATCTGCAGAATGGTAGAATTGAATGAAGTTAAAAAAAAAATTTTAATTAAAAAAAGAACCCCCCCCCCCCCCCCAAAAAAAATTTTTTTTTTTAAAGAACCCCCCCCCCCCATTTTTTTTTAATAGACCCCCCCCAATAGAAATCCCCCCCCCCCCCACAAAAAAAAACATTTAAAAAAGCAAACCCCCCCCCCCCCAAAAAAAGAAATTTTAAATAAACAAAGAAATCTCCCCTGCCCCCCCCCCCCAAAAAAAGAAAGAAAAAAAGAAAGACCCCCCCCACCTCCAAAAAAAAAGAAAAATCTAAATGCGTAAAAAAAAACCTTAAGGTTTTTTTGGTTTTTTCTTTCTTTTTTTACGTGTTTAGATTTCTTTTTAAATTTATTTATTCTTTTTTTTGGGGGGATGGGGGTTGATTTCTCAAAGACTGATAAACTGTTTTCTACCCATGGTTAACCTATGCAACTCATCTTTCTGCATTAATCTTGATGATTGTAATGTTATGCAACTTCGTCATTTTTTTTTTTTTTTCCACTATGCATAATTAATGTGCATCACAGTTGATTTTTTTTTTTCTTTTCTCTCGTTCTTGATTTGTTAATAAATCGACACAAATTGATCTTTTACAAACGAAAAGGTTTTTTTTTTGTTTTTTTTTTTAATGTTAACCCATTTTAAGGTAATCATTAATGGCTTGTTAACATTGATTGTTTATCATGAGGAGGAATTTTTTTTTTTTTTCTCTACTTTTTTTTTCTACTTGGAAAGAGCCTTCCCTACCGCAGACATTTCATCGCACAAATTAATTTGGGGACAATTTCTTGCATTTCTTGCCAACTGCTGAATAAATAAGGAAAGTGACTGTAATTTAAGCAAACAGAATAATTAACCTTAAGATGTTAGTATATATATAGGGTCTACCATAAGTAACTATATAATTTTATTTCAACATATATATAATCGCTGTGTAGGTGAGCAGCTTGGACTGAAATTGCTTTCAAAATTCTTGGACGAATGTCATGCTCTCAGCTTGCCAGAACCACTTCAAGACCTCAATTTTGGGGGCTTTATTTTTAATCCTGTGGGCATAATGTATATGTGAAATAAAATTTATATCAATGTTTATCAAATAAAAATATACGATCTCTGCTTTCAAATGACACATGAAATAGAAGAAATGCTTACGTATCGAAAAAATTACAAACAAAAGAAAATATGTAGTTAGTTATGGCAGACCCTGTATATATACTCATGTCATGAACAACCTTTTTGAAGACCAATTTTTTATCTCAAGAAAAAGAATTTCATTCGTCAGGCAAAATGTTGTTGTTTTTGCTTTAACTTGTTTTTTTGTTTTTTTCAAAAACATCTATAATGGACAACCCCACTTTTTTTTATTTTTTTTTTTTATTTTTTTTTAGAAAAAAAAAAATTGATTTTAAGGCGTTCCTTACACTTAAAAAAAAATGTCCCCAGATTTTAAGCATTTATAGTTCAATTAAAGTTTTCTATGACATTTTTACCCTTTTTGGGGAGTTGGACAAATAACTCTTCCAGCTTTGAAAGTCAAACACCAAATTCCAAGACCAAAGTCATTCAAGATCAGTTTCTTTTTTTTTTTTCTTTTTTTCTTTTCTTTTTTTTTTTTTTCTTTTTTTTTTTTCTTTTTTTCTTTTCTTTTTTTTTTTTTTCTTTTTTTTTTCGCCTTTGAATTTGTATGTTTTTTTATGATTTTTATCCAAAAGTTACTTCTTAATCAGAGTTCTTGACCAGAGGTGTGAATTTTAACGTTTCAAGAAAAGAAATTGGGACCACAGATTGGTAGATTCCAACCCTTAGAATATTGATCTTCTTACGAATGAAAGTTCTGCAGATTTCATAGAGTAACAAGCTATGCCTTATTATCAGTCGTTGGGGCCGAACTAAATACTTTTCAAAATAAATTGTAGCGAGATACATTATTATATTGCCAATAACACTGTACAACAATAACAAATAAGAATTGGCTAGTCAGAAGCAAAGTTTGATTTGTCAGCTTAAATGCTATTTGGGTTTGACTTTGAAAATCCGACAAGATAACTTTATTTGTTAGATTCAAGTAAATATAAGAGTCTAGGTGTATTTTTTTTTGTTCAGATAAGTGAAGTTATATCACTTAGGTCGATTTTTTTTTTTTTTTTTTTTTTTTTCTTTTTTAGATTCTCCACTTTAGTGGTCATATTTTGACATTGGAAGATAATGAAATTGCATAAATAAATTGGGGAATTTAAGCGGAGTTTCACTTTTCTTTTTTTTTTATTGTCGAATTTAAAGAAACTTGTACAATAAATTGCATTCCCTTTCAACTTTTACTGAAAAAATATTTTTTATCTATCCGAATATTCGAATAATAAAGATGCACTTTTTATGCTCTTTTTCATGTTTGTGTGGGTAATAACATTTGTTATCATTCCTCATAACATATGGTGAATTCGACCCCAATCTTGGAGATTAAACGTCTGAAGATTGCGTGCATGCACATGAAACCATGGTAACGGTATATAAAAAAACAACTTAGCTACTTATGTATTTTTTTTTTTTTTTTTTTTTTTATAAATTGCTTCAGTAAGTTTAAGGGTCCCCTTTCCTGGGGCTAACAATTAATTTCTTTATGAGATTCACAAATATTTGAATGTTTATTTTAGATTCTGCTTACGTCTCAAAGCTTGAGTTCGTAAAACAGTGGATAATCTCATTTCCTTTCTCCCCAATTGACATTTTAACTTTCTTGTAGTCTTTTCTTGGTCTTACTGGATTCCAGAACAAGAATTCATCTGGTCTGGTGGAGTATCCAGCTTAGTGCTGTTACTTGAAGTAGCATCACTAGAGCCAGTGCATAACCATGCCGAGGGGATCTTATTTGAGCTTCGGTAACTGTGTTATTTTAAATATTTGGTCAAGCTTTACATGGCTTGCGAACTCTCCTCATGCTAGGTTGTCCTGACAAACCCCTGTACAGAGAGACCGAAGACACTTGACGATGGTGTCTAGTAGGCATTTACACTCTCCCCTGGAGATATATATATATATATATATATGTAACTTCTTTTGAGATATAGTAGGAAAAATTTCAGAGTGCTCGATTAATTGAGAATTAAAATTAAGAGCGTAATATTGATTTATTTATTTTTTGGTACAGAAAAATTAGTACAACATTAGTACCGTCGGTTTCAAGCTCAGAAGGTATTAGCCATCTGGCTCTCTTCAGCTTATGTTGTCACCTAACGTGTATGTATGTATGTGTGTGTGTGTATGTATGTATATATATATATATATATATAAAATGGCCAATTTTATCTGATCTTCCTTCCATAGAATACAGACTTGGGTGGAATCACCGTCGCTGGATCTTTACACGGATTCTTTTGGATTTACCAATACATCTGAACCCCATACTACTTGGTTTTCCGCTCTCCAATTGGGCATCTAACTATGTTTAAGTTTATCTTTATTGTGGTGTTTTCTGAATTTTGCTGAATTCATCTGGTCTGGTGGAGTATCCAGCTAAGTGCTGTTACTTGAGGTAACATCATTAAAAGAAGGGGCACCATTCCTCGTATAGCTGTGATGTGGAGATCTTATTTGGGCTTCGAATACTATGTTATTTTGAATATTTGGTCAGGGTTTACTTGTAGGATGCAGCATCCTCCTATCATGTTGCCCTGGCCCATCCTTTTACAGAGAGGCCGAAAACACTCGAGGATGATGTCTAGTAGGTAATTCAAACTCTCTTGTAGGTAATTCAAACTCTCTCATTTCTATTCAAGAAAATGGGAATTTACTATAAATTCTTTTTTTTTATCACTAATAAAATACGAAATAGGTGATTATGGAAACATGTCTTTAAAAAAAATCCCATCTGACGTTTTATTGAACTTTGTGTTTTATTCTTAGTAATTATTTATAACAATTTTTTAAAAACTTTTAAACTAATTTTTATTCGCTTGTAGAGCTTCTGCCGTTTCTTTCTGCATTGAAATTTTTTCTTTTTAAATTTCAAGGTCCAAATTCTACAAAATATTTTTGCTTTTTATTTTTACACATTTTTTTAGAAAATGGTTGTGAACCTTCTCCTCCCCTTCTCTGGTCGAGGGAATGTAAAATGAAGTACAGTTTAATGACTCCCTTTTTATCAAATATTTTAATGAGTTTCAAACAAAAAACTTATTTTCCATGTTTTTTTTCTTGTTTTTTTTTTCATGTTTTTTTTCTTTTGTTTTTTTTTTTAATCATTTCAAATACAATTGTATGTCTAAAAAAAAAAAATCATTTTGTACTTTGCCTTGCCTTAAATATATACCCCCCCCCGAACTGTCATTCGGACTTCGCAAAATAAAATTGTTCTAATAAAAGCTGCTCAAACCATCAAACGATCCAGATTTTTTTTTTTTTTTTCTCTCTTTTATTTTTTTTTTTTCTTTTTTTTTTCTTATACATGTTTGAGTTCAATTTACAAACCCCATTATTTTTAACCATTTCGACTTTTAGGAAAATGGGTCAAATGAGAAAGCTCGATAAATGGATGGCGCATGAATTCAATGAATAAATCTTACTTTCTGAAATCGGTCATTTTCTGAACAACCAAATAGTCAATACAGGGTGACACCCCCCCCCCCACACGCACGCACGCACGCACGCACACGCCATTCAGGGAAATAAAATTCGCAATCCTTTTTGCAATCCAACCATATTTGGTACAAATAAAATTCAGTCTGTGACTTGTCCACCAGTTTTCAGTCAGGAATGTCAAACAATCTGTTTTATCGTTGTTCAATGATACGAGGGGGGGGGGGAGGCAACTTTGGTGATCTTCTCATCAGTAGATGTGACCCAATCTTGAATGGGCTTCACATTCACCGGACTATGACCTCCCAGATTTTTATCTGTGGAGTTATCTCAAAGATGTGTATCAAAATAATCACCAGGAAGAGGACCATCACAACCCTAATCAGGGGCCGTGCCAAGAGAGGATTGTGTCAGAGTTAGCAACAATTTTGCTTATCGTTGAATGGCGATAATACAAAGACTGTTGGAGATTCATGACTGAAATTTGGTGGACAACGTAAGGCATAGACTGAAGTTTGCAGAAAGGATTGTGAATTTTATTAACGATTCCATGAGCGGCAGTTTCAGGGGACGGGGGTGTTCAATCTTTTCGAAAACCACCTTTGACGCATTATGTTTGCGTGACTTTGCGTCGTCAACGTTTGGGCAGGTTACGGAAGCGCCCGAGAGTTGACGAGGTGAAAACTGTCAAACGCTAAATTGAAGACTGGTTTTCTTCGTCGTAATTTAGCGGCTGCCAAACTAAAATAAAGAACGAATAAACCATAGCTAAACAACTGTTAGTAATTAGATGTTCATTTTTGTTTGTTAATCAAATGGTTTTAAATAAAATGTTGTTTTTTTTTTTTTGTTTTTTTTTTGTACACCGGAAAGTTTCAAAGGATGATTTTTTTTTTTTTAAATATTTTTATTTTTTTATTTTACATTTTTTTCAAAAAACTCAATCCTTCGGGAGATTCATAGAAATTCATTTTTTTTTTTTATTGAACGCGATTAATTTCTTCCAAAAGTTATCGGCTGCTTGGTTAATAGTTTCGGCGATTGACCAAACGTTGACGACGGGAAGTCACAGAAACACAGTGCGTCAGAGTACCTTATATATATATATATATATATAACACCGGAAAACCGAATCAACGACACATGTATAATAAACGACTTGCTGCCGAAATATATATATATATATATATATACACATATACACACATACACATATACACATACACAAGAACTCATTTAGTCCTTCGAGCTGACAGAGATTATAGAAATTCATTTTTTTTTTATTGAACGCGATTAATTTCTTCCAAAAGTTATCGGTTGCTTGGTTAATAGTTTCGCGACTCTCGGGCGATTCCGAGACCTCCCCGAACGTTGACGACGTGAAGTCGCGGAAACATGGTGTGTCAGCTATAAGAATACCCAAATTCCATAGCATAGGTTAAAAAAACAGCAAAAGACAAACTCCAATTAAAGATGACTATCGCTGTTTGTACGAAAATAGGATAATTTTTTAGATGTCGGATGATAATCTGTCGCTTAATAAATGTATGGGATTAATTATAATCCATCACCGTTTTTTTTTGTTTTTGTTCACACGTATCGAATTGCGGGAGGTCGATCGTTTTAGGATGTCATGTTCTTCATACGTATCGAGAGAAAGACTGCGCGCCCCACCAACTCACCAGCAAAACGTAATGTGATTGGTGGAAGTAATTGTGAATTTCATGATGATCGGTGGCATCTTTCATCTCGCTAAACTTTACTCGGTCGTCGGCGCACACTCTTTTACGACAATACCCCATTTTTTTTATTTTCACGTTTTTTATTTTCACGTTTTTTTATTTTCACGTTTTTTTTTTATTTTCACGTTTTTTTTTTATTTTCACGTTTTTTTATTTTCACGTTTTTTTTATTTTCACATTTTTTTATTTTCACGTTTTTTTATTTTCACGTTTTTAAAATAATTCAGAAGCTTTTCTCCTTTAAGTTTTTATTCTCTTATGTAGGTGGTTTTTTTTTGTTTTGTTTTGTTTGAATGGTATCAGAAGGATGTATCTGCGGATATGTAGGAGCGCGGACCTTAGCTTAGTAAGATAGATATCGTGTCTTAGAGAATATGCTACGGTCCACATTTACATTTATGTTGTGTTGACTCCATTTTGTCGAGACGCGCGTGTTGAGAATTAAATTGCGTTATGTATTTGTGAAATGCTTAAACAGTGAAAAACAGAAAACATAAAATGGTTGAAAAAAAAAAAAAAGATACGGCATGCATATAGTTGAAGGAAGAATAAAACGTAGTTCAAAAGTAACACAAAATATTTATATATTTACAAAATCTTACATGGTGGTAAAATGTTCGTTGAAAGTCAGTTCCGAGAATAGTAGTATGCGACCATGTGTGTGTGTGTGTAGCCATGTGTGAGACTTGGCGTTAGTACGTCGAAGTGTGTGAATGTGTGTGTCGCCTTTTGTTCGTGGTTGTGCGTGCGAGCGAGCGTGAAAGTTGATAATTCGTACCACTCGAGGATCAGGGTTGATACGCTGGAACGATTGTCAGCTGAAAGATGAGAAACAATCAATGGAATGAACTAAGTTGGATTATCTATGGGATGGTCTATGACTAGTATTTGATGACATTGGATTTGGAGTAAACTGTTGTAAACTGCAGGAAAGCAGTCCCACAGTAATGTGTTCCACAGGCGGGAAGCCCTTGCAAAAAAGCGCGTTCCATCGAAATTAATCCTGGTGCTAGGCACATGGAGTAAAAACAGGAAAGTCTTTTTCTGTTGTAGTAGCAATACGAGTTCTTACTGGTTAGGGTTGAATGTCTTGCAAGGAGGAACCAGAGAATAGAGCTCAGTCGAGCACCTTCTATGGAAATAACAATAGAGTAGAGAGAGACTAGCAACGTCTTTTGTGAGAATGGGGCTGTAGGGAAGAAAAAACATCATCCCCCCAACTTGATTGCAAAGTCGATTTTGTACTCTGTCAAGGCAACAAAGAGTGTTCAGAGCGGCACCTCCCCAGATGTGGCAGCAACACTTGACATATCTGACTCTTACATAGGTAGAGGATTGCATATGGAGTCAGATACTTTCTGGAGCGATAGAATGATCCAAACATTTTTCCAGTGACCTCAGCACCAGACTGGATATACGTCTTCCATTTTAGATCTGGAGTGAAAGTCAGTCCTAGGAGCTGATCAAAAGACCCAAATGCTTTGCGGCCATCACTCTGAACTTTACAACGGCCATTATTTAAGTAAAGTCGGTCTTCATCCTACAAAATCGATATTTGATTCTGATACGTCAGTTTTTTTTTTTAGGTGATCATTGCAGCATGCTGTTACGAACAATAAAATGCAATTCGATTTCATTCCTTTAAGAAAATACTTTGACCGGGTTGGATTTACTTTTCATAAGGGCGCCATCTTAAAACAAAGGGACGTAACTCTATATTCGTTAATCTAGAGTTACATCCGTTTGTTTGGTATAAAAATAATATGTTGAGAAAAAAAAACAGCATAGTTAAAAAAACATAACAAAAAACAAATTGCGATTAAAATTACTACCAGGCAACGCCGGGTCGTGAGAGAGCTAGTGTCATATGACGTTCTCTTTTGTACTTATGAGTCACCGCTTATCAAGGCTAAAAAGCCACTCGCGGATAAAGGTTGATGAGTTGTTCATGTGGACAAACCCTGTAGGATTGGAGACAATGGTTGAAACTGGGCAGGATTTGATTATTTAAAAGGACGGCTCGACAAGAATTTATTAACATTGGACTTGAAAATGACTATGTTGTAGTCAACTGGGAAGCAGTCTTGTGGTATTGTGTTCCACAGACGGATAGTACTTGAAAAAAAAAAAAAAACCTTGCTCATAGAAGTTCCGTTTATTTTTGGGTACACAGAGGAAGAAAGGAAAGTTATTTACAGTGGTTGTAGGTAGACGAGGTTTAGCTGTGAATGTTTTACCGGGAGGGGGGGGAGGGGGGACCATAGATTGGAGGAGCTCAGTCGAGCACCTACCACGAAATATTACGAGCCAACAGAGATACAAACGCTGAATAAAACAATTGATGAAAGAGCAACGCGATTCTTTTATCTTGCGTTTCTTCAAAACCGAAAGGAAATGTACACGCCCCCCCCCTCCGTCCGCCCCCCCCCCCCAGTTATTATCGCAACGATTAATGTTCGATTCTTGATGAGTCACTGTGACCTAAGCTACCCAGGTGTTAGACTGCGCGTACATGAAGTATATACAATTTAGCCTACCTGACAAAAAACACGTAAAAGTAATTATTAACCGCACTTCACGTCACCATCCTCTTTTTTTTACTGCATTTTTTTGCAACCAATGCGACGCACATAACAAGAACAGCAATGACGCATCGATAATAAATAGGCCAATTTTGGGGTTGGGCAGTAAGCAAAGTGTCAATAAATCGTCATATTCAGTTTAAAGTCCGTTTTACATGCTGGCATGCGTTGGACGGCTTTAAGAAATAGACTTCCAAACTAACCTATCTCTGACCACGTGTTTATTTATCCATCTTTCTCTCGGGTCAATTTTTAGCACTTTCCTTCCATGTTTTCCTTGCCGCCCCCCTCCTGTGAACTGACCCTGCTACTTCAACTGTTCTACATTTAACCCAAGAACTCTCATCTATTCTTTAAACGTGGCCATACCATCGAAGTCCCCTCTTCTGCACACATCTCTCTATACTGCCCAGATTTATCCTTCCTCTGAGGTCATCAGATCTAAGCCTGTCTTTAAGATTCACATTACACATCCATCATATCATTTTCATATCATTTCTCTCCATGCAACGCATGTCCGCAACCCTCACTGGCCAGGTTTTACTTTCATACACATGTCTGATAGACTCTTCCCATGCTCAATAGTGGTAACGCTCTGCTGGTTAGTAATGGCAGAACTTACTCCATTCACTCCTAATTTTTGCAATCACACCTGCTCCACCCTGTGCTCCAATGGTATCACCAAGGTAACAAAACTTCTCGATAACCTCAATAGCTTCGCCATCCAAATATACTTTCTCCACATCTGAGTTCTCATCCATCTCCATTGTCTTACACTTCTTGCGCACAAATTTGTTATCCTCTCTCAACCTACCAGTACTTCCACTGCACTTCTTGTGTACCCAATACCAGAAAAAAATTGAGTTGCACCCGACACCCTTTTCCACAAACTGAGCAGAGAAACACTTGTATATTAAATAAAGGGTTTAGTTCAAAATTCTGTCCAGGTTCTCGAATATTGAAAAGATGCATCTGAAGAAGGGTGGAGGGTACATCGGCCGAAACGTTGTGAAAATAACAATCAAGATGAGAATAGTAGTCCGAATAATACAAATTAGAAATCCTCATCTAAAAAAAAAAAAAAAATTATAAATTATTTTTATATAAAATTTAATTTTTTTATCAGAAATATTCCAACTATTGTAAAATATTCCTAATTCAGCGTGAAGCAACCTAGATATAACAGGTGCGTCAAAATTATAATACAATAAATAGTAATCCTCCACTCTATAATAAAGACCAATGTGTATTTATTTGTATATAAATATAAAATTTGTCCCGTCACATAAAAGTTAGCGAGTAAAAACACATGCTTTTTTCTAAGACCCTGTGCAAAGCTATTTCAAGTGGTGAGAGGAAGCGAGTATGGATGACCGCAAAAAAAAAACAAAAACTTTTTATTTATGCGATTTTTTTTATTAGTGTTGTTCCTTCGAATTATAGTTTAATAATAATATTGAATTAATTTTAACAAACGAATTATCAAACGAAAACTTTTTTTTTAATTTCGAGTTCCACTTCCTTTTTTCATTGCTAATTAATGAGGAACTAGCAGAGGAAACTTTACTAGTCACGGGCAAGAGTTTCTTTGGTGGCAGCGAATGAAAAATACTTTTTTTGGAAACATTTTATATGAGATTAGAAAATGTTATGAAGTGTAATAAAAAATAACGTTATTAAGAAAAAAAAAAGAACTTTCGGTTGATAATTTGTTTGTCAAAATTTATTCCATAAAATGTCCTTTTTTGTCAAATATTAAAAAAAAATAACTTCCGGTTGATAATTTGTTAACATTAATTCAATACAAAGTCATGTTTTCAAAAAAGGGAACTTTCGGTTGATAATTTGTTTGTCAAAATTTATTCCATAAAATGTCCTTTTTTGTCAAATATTAAAAAAAAATAACTTCCGGTTGATAATTTGTTAACATTAATTCAATACAAAGTCATGTTTTCAAAAAAGGGAACTTTCGGTTGATAATTTGTTTGTCAAAATTAATTCAATAAAATGTCATTTTTTGTCAAATATTAAAAAAAAAATAACTTCCGGTTGATAATTTGTTAACATTAATTCAATACAAAGTCATGTTTTCAAAAAAGGGAACTTTTGGTTGATAATTTGTTTGTCAAAATTAATTCAATAAAATGTCATTTTTTGTCAAATATTAAAAAAAAATAACTTCCGGTTGATAATTTGTTAACATTAATTCAATACAAAGTCATGTTTTCAAAAAAGGGAACTTTTGGTTGATAATTTGTTTGTCAAAATTAATTCAATAAAATGTCATTTTTTGTCAAATATTAAAAAAAAATAACTTCCGGTTGATAATTTGTTAACATTAATTCAATACAAAGTCATGTTTTCAAAAAAGGGAACTTTTGGTTGATAATTTGTTTGTCAAAATTAATTCAATAAAATGTCATTTTTTGTCAAATATTAAAAAAAAATAACTTCCGGTTGATAATTTGTTAACATTAATTCAATACAAAGTCATGTTTTCAAAAAAGGGAACTTTTGGTTGATAATTTGTTTGTCAAAATTAATTCAATAAAATGTCATTTTTTGTCAAATATTAAAAAAAAATAACTTCCGGTTGATAATTTGTTAACATTAATTCAATACAAAGTCATGTTTTCAAAAAAGGGAACTTTTGGTTGATAATTTGTTTGTCAAAATTAATTCAATAAAATGTCATTTTTTGTCAAATATTAAAAAAAAATAACTTCCGGTTGATAATTTGTTAACATTAATTCAATACAAAGTCATGTTTTCAAAAAAGGGAACTTTTGGTTGATAATTTGTTTGTCAAAATTAATTCAATAAAATGTCATTTTTTGTCAAATATTAAAAAAAAATAACTTCCGGTTGATAATTTGTTAACATTAATTCAATACAAAGTCATGTTTTCAAAAAAGGGAACTTTTGGTTGATAATTTGTTTGTCAAAATTAATTCAATAAAATGTCATTTTTTGTCAAATATTAAAAAAAAATAACTTCCGGTTGATAATTTGTTAACATTAATTCAATACAAAGTCATGTTTTCAAAAAAGGGAACTTTTGGTTGATAATTTGTTTGTCAAAATTAATTCAATAAAATGTCATTTTTTGTCAAATATTAAAAAAAAATAACTTCCGGTTGATAATTTGTTAACATTAATTCAATACAAAGTCATGTTTTCAAAAAAGGGAACTTTTGGTTGATAATTTGTTTGTCAAAATTAATTCAATAAAATGTCATTTTTTGTCAAATATTAAAAAAAAAAAAACTTCCGGTTGATAATTTGTTTGTTAAAAGTAATCCAATAAAATGTTTAATTTTTGTAGCATATGTTTTTATTTATTTCAAACATTTACATTAATAAGAAAATGTGTTTTTTCAATGGAAACATCATTTATTAAACTAAGAAAAAAAAAATAATTAAACAAATTTATTGTTATTATTAAACTATAATTCGAAGGAACAGTACTTATAAACCGCATAAACAAAAAAGGCTTTTTTTTTTTTTCATTTGTGGTCATCCGTACCGGACGTGACGTCATAAATTTAACAGGAAACCATGTTCACATAAAAATCTAAAAAAAAAAAAAAGCCCATTCGGTTTAACGTCTGTTTTACATGCCGATGTGCATCATATCATTCTTATATAATTTCTCTCCATGCAACGCATGTCTTCAACCCTCACTGGCCAGGTTTCACTTCCGTACATCATGACACTTCGTACATATGCCCGCTAGACTCTTCTCTTGGTCGACAGCGATAACGCCCTGATTTAATCTTCCGAACTCATAAACTCATCTTACTATTTTTTAAATCCACCATTTTGGGGTTGGGTCCTCTCGCAGGACGTCTCAAGAACTGATTATAAAGAGAGGACATGGATTCAGTGGTGTGCAAGGGTCGGGTGATGCCCAGGGTCAACTTTTTAATTCTATGCTCTAAAGTAAAAAAAAAAAAAAATGTAAAGTGGTCGACCGTAGTCGAGGGCGACCTGAAAGTTCCTTTTTCATTAGCTACTACACTGAGATGTAGGGGAGGGCGCCACATATTTGCCCAGGATTACTCCACTTACCCTTGATCCTCACTTTATAATGCTGAGAGTTTAGCAAAGAAGCAACAAGTACTATTTTTTTATTTTTATTTCTCAGTACTAAAATTTATACCTGGACAGCCCATTCAGCACGATGTAAGAGTGTTCGGTCATGGGTCGGGAGACCAGGGTTCAATCCTCCGTCAAGTCATACCAGACTCGACCGAGGATTGAACCCTGGTCTCGCGGCTCATTAGTTAACACTATTATCACTATGCCAAATGGGCCTGTCAAGTATAAATCCTAGTACTGAGAAATGGAGATAATTTGAATATGATTAGATGTTTGGGGCTACCATCCCATCATCCCCCACCACACCGCTGATTGATTCATCAAATGATAATTTGAGGCTGACCAGATGACGTGTCAGGGATTTTACAAATTTATTTAAATTTTTGTTTATACTAGTGACGAGTTACTAATGGAGATTTGATATCTGTCCCTCTAAAGCTGAAACTATACTTACTATCTTTCAATGCTCAATTCAGGAGGGCGAGTAGTGTAGTATCTGTTGTCATGACACCATCCTTCAAGGCAATATTTTCCAATGGCGTCTTCGTTTTTTTTCGTAATTATTATTCATAGATTTGATTACACTATTTTTCAAATAATGCCAAGTAGGTTTACACTAACTACAATCATACTCCCGGGTGATGCTGGATGGAGTACGCTAGTTTACTATAAAAGGAAAATGGCATCTAAAATTCTTAGGTGCTAATTTAGATTAGGACCCACTCTAACTTTGACCCTGTCGTTAGGGTTAGGATTAGCATTAGGGTTAAGGGTCATGGCTAAAGTTAGCGTGGGTCCTAATTTAACAAAGTAGTAATTCTTATAGAATTTGTGACAATATGTGTGTCTGGGTGCCCCGGGTAAAGTGTTAATAAAATGTTCAATTTACACCGTTTTTAAATGCTCCAGAGTAAAAGCAAAAAGGGGGATAGCTGCTACTAAGACAAAAAAGACATATTGCTCAGCTTGACTCAACAGAAATTGAAGAAAATATAAGATTTTAGTGATAAAAAAAAAAAAAAAAAAAAAAAAAATGACTGCATTTACAGGTAGAAATGGAAGATAATTGGGGGAAATGTAAAGTTACAAGAGATACGAGACATTTCTTAAGCGAAAAATGGAACATCTGTAGAAGATAATGTAATATCAAAATAATCACAAAGTCTATCCATACATAAATATAACAATTTTTATTTACGACTTGTTAGAAAAACCAAAAGTAAAAATGAGAGTTCAAAGTGGTGAAGCAAGTGTTACTTTGCGCTGTGTATCAGAATCTTGTGTCCTCTGCTGAGAACTGTTAGGGCAACCTAACAAAACAGAATCAAGTTATTTCCCCTTGAATCAAAAGAAAGAGTTATCGCCCTTGGATAAAAGTCATCGTCTGCTATGACAGTTGAAAAGTAAACAGAACGGCTCTCACGATCAAACAAGCATCTAGCGTCCAGCGGTTTTCTACATTTCATTTTGTTAAAGGTTCTACTTTGTCCTTTCTTCATTTTTGAGTTGTTATTAAACCGATAACAAGAATTTAGTTTGCCTACAAGGAGCCTGTATAGTAGTTGATAACATCGTGTTTTGACCTCTTGTTGAGTTTATGTTCTGTTTCCGATGCTAGTCGAGAACCGCCTGTACAAAACATTTAGTATATGTTTGCGAGTACAAATATTAACAATAGTTAAGTTTAAGATGTTTTTCTTCAAATTTTCGTACACAATTACAAATTTTAGCTAAAAATAAAAAAAAAATTTTAAATAAAAAAATAAAAAAAATAAAAATAATAATAAATTTAAAAAATAAAGATACAAATCAATTATGGTCTGCTTCTTGTTTACATATACAAATAAAGAAAAAGCTGTATTAATATTTATTATTATTTATTAATTACTATTGCATTGAGTTTGAATGAATTTTTGATTTAGTACATGTGTAAAAAAGGTAACAAGTTTTCCGGACATGCTAGCCAAGGGACAAGTAGGAATTATTCGGACAGAGATAGGCTGGACGATTAAGATATTTAAAATTCTGGATTTTTTTTTTTTTTTTTTAATTAAAAATTTTTTTTTTTTTTGATATAATGTAAAAAAAAAAAAAAATAAATAAATAAAAAAAAAAAATAAATAAATAAAAAAAGACGCTGAAATTACCAACTTGGGCGAGTTGTGTGTGGAGAGGGTAGTACAAAAAACAGCTTGTTATCATAAACATCCTATCAGTTTGAACTAAGTCAAAATTAAGAGAAAGTCAAGTGGAAGGGGTTAGGGCGGGGAGGAAACAGGAATTCATTTTTTGATGAAACAAAAGTCATCTAACTCCTCTACCCCTATCATCAATCGTTCGATGTCTTAACCGTTACGACAAAAATCAACATTTTTAGAGAGAACTATCATAAGAGGGAAAAGGAAAGCAAGATGGAGAGAGGAAGAGAGAAAAAACAGGAAAAGAGAAAGAAAGATAAACCGTGAAAGAGAGAGGAAGAAAGAAAAAGAAAATTCAGCCAAATAGCAACGAAAAAAAATAAGGAGGTAAGGCTTTAACGATTTGACGGCAATCCGTTTTTTCAAAGATGAGAAAAAAAAAAAAAAAGAAGCAGAACTCACATACCTGACATTTAGAAAAAGGAAAAAGAAAACAAAACAAAAACAATTTGAACTTGTATTTTTATTTTGTAAAAAAATTGTTATATTTGATTTTGATTCATCATAAAAATAAACAGATTTTATGTAAAATGTAAAATTCCCTTTCTAAGCATGAAGGGTTATAGGGCCGGTTGTTATTTCCAGTTTGTAGCATTAAACAGAATAAATGGCCTCAGCCATCCCCTTGACAGGACGTTAGTCTGTCACCGGTTAAACTTCTAAAAAGCTGGGATCCATTTTATACACCTGGGCGGAGTGCTTGTTTTCAGCACCGGATTTATATTCCCAAATAGTCACCCATATATGTACTCTCCAAGCTAAACACTGCTTAACCTCGGTGATCTGACAGGAACCGATGTGGCAACGCAACTTGGACGTAAACTCTTTATGGCCCAATGTATTTTTAAAAAATAAAAAAAAGGAAAGGAAAGGGCACTCCAAGAGACAAACTCTTAGAATCCTTGGTGTATCCAAGACAAACAAGTAGTTTTTATTTAATGGTTACTTCATATATGATAGCAATGAATGCTGAAGGCTTTAGACATAAAAAAAATTTGATAAATATTTGAATCTTATATGTAAGATGGAGCCCAGCCCCATCTTTGTGATTAATAGCTTTTTAACAACAATATGCATAATTAAATCTTTTTCATTACTCATATAAGGCAAATATTGGTTTGTGTTCTAAAAAGAAAAAAAAAAAATTGTTTAACCAATTTTAATATTTAATCCTGTTGATTTCATAAATAGAGAAAGAGCTTTCACCTTCACTCATAACACCTCCCACGTTCACTAATAACACCGGGAACAAATTTAATGACAATTTTCCAATATTCACCGCTAGTAAATCATATTTTAAGTGTTTTCATTGGCTAATTTAAAGTGGATTCCTTAACGAAACATTTTTCAGTAATGAACTTTTAGTTAATATAGATATCAATGTTGATTACAATAATTATATTTGAAACCAATGACTAATTTTTAAAGAAAAAAATCTGAAATTGCTCTCATCGCTAGCCACTGTTGCATAAAGCCTAACATCTGTTCTATGTAGTTAATAGCGTTGTCATTTCCTAATTGTCCTGCTGGTCTAATCGATTAGTGCACCATACTTACAGACAGAGGTTGTGAGTTCAAACCTCACTCGGGGACATAAGTATTTTTACTCCGATTTTGTCCCCAAATGAATTGAAACACTTTCAAATTAAAATATCGAGCAGATTTTTTTAGTTTTACTTTTTTTTCTAACTTGCATATAATTAGCTACTCCTCCTAATTTCTGTAAGTATTGATATATATATATATATATATATATATATATATATATATATTTATTGACTATTTTTTTTTTGTGTACTGCTGCAGTCTAATACAGAGGTAATAATATTGCTGAAAGCTGCGCCGCTATCAGACATCAAAAGAAACTATCAGTTTGTTATTGCAATGCACAGGTATTCCAAGTGTTTACGACTGTTAGAAAACCCACACCAAAAATGGGACGATTTAAAAGAAAACAAAGAATACACCACCTTGAGTGTAAAGCAGCCAGACTTTAAATAGAAACAAAAGTGTTTCCATATCGACTAGTCTAGTGTATTTTAAAATGCTAACATTCAGTTCTATAGAGTTGTTATGCTCCGATACAGAAAGTGGGATTATGTTGGAACAATTTTCATTGGCTGATGCTGATCGTCCATATCTATACCTCCTGTTTTTACTGCCAGTCTATTTGGTTAACTTAGCACGATGTTGCATTCAAGGAAGAAGCATTTTTCTTTTGAGAAATACTTGGGTTGCTGGTGGAGCAGGTCTGATGTTTTAATTCATGCAAGTTTTTCTGTCAGCCCATTTAGTTTACAATACGTAATACGTTGTTGCATTTTTCTTTTCAGAAATGCTTGGGTTGCTGGTGGAGTGAGTATGATGGTAAAAGACAGGAAGTGAGATTGCTGGAACGATTTTCATTGGCCGATGATAAGTGTCATGTCCGTCTGTCTTTCTTTTTTTTTTTCATGTAACTTAGTTTGCCATGTTTATATGGTGCTGTATGACACAGTATTTTTCTTTTGAGAAATACTTGGGTTGCTGGTGGAGCGAGTATGATGGTAAAAGACAGGAAGTGAGATTGCTGGAACGATTTTCATTGGCCGATGATAAGTGCCATGTCCGTCTATCTTTCTTTTTTTTTTTTCAGGCAATTAAGTTTGCCATGTTTATATGGTGCGGTATGCCACAAAGAGTATTTTTCTTTTGAGAAATACTTGGGTTACGGGTGGAGCAGGTCTGATGTTTTAAAGTTACACAAAACAAGGTTAGCAAATGGGAGTTACGTGGCTGAGAAAGGAGAAGAATGGAGTGAAGAGAAAATCGCTTTCTGGAAGTGACGTAGGATAGTGTGACATGGCAAAAAGAAAGACGAGTCATTCTCTATTGTCACATGTCACGCATCCATGTCACATGTCGTCTGTTTTTCTCTTAGGTCGTTTGCAATGTTTATGCGGTGCATAGCATGAAATCGCATTCACAGAGGAAGTATTTTTCTTTCTGGGAAATGCTTGGGTTTCTGGTGGAGCAGATTGGATGATATGAAACCCGAAACCTTCAGTGAAACCAGTCGATCAACGATGACCGACCTCTAAGCATCTACAAGAGCTATTTTACGATTGAAAAGCGAGTAATTTTCATAAAGCAAAGCGTAAAAGATTTTAAAGTTAAGGCGGAGTTTAATTTGCTCTCATCGGTTCTATTTTTATGTCATATCAATTTCTTTTAAGTTATTTAATTAAGGACCAACAATCTCGATTCTATAATAAAGTTGAATAAATTCGATGAAAACGCCAACTTGTCGGTTTCTATATACTAGACGGATCACATTCAACATGTTTCATTATGTACGACTGATAAGGAAGATTCGTTTTACATGAGCTCTCACGGATACGGATGGTTTTTCTTTTCTCACCTGCATTATGAAGGAAATTTCCATTTGATCTTTTAATAAAGCTGTGGAGTCTGAGTCGGGATCGAGGAGTTGGAGTCAAAGCAAAAGGTCTGACTGTTTCCAACTGAAATGATTTTAATATTTCAGGAGTCCAAATCGATCATTTGGGTTACCGAGTACTTGTAACGGCTATCACCCTAGTCGGGTTGTGCCGGCTTCCTACCAAGCAAGTACAGCATCTCTGACCACCGCAATCCATTTTCGGCAATCCTGAATTAGGTCATATGATATGACTAGCCAATCCTGATCTTATGGTAGAAAACCAACTACTTGTGAGCTTATTAGTGTTGCTAGGTCGACTTTGTCATCACCCAGGTTTTTAACTGCCTACAAGCATGTTTGTGCCAACCGGGTAGTGAAGGGAGGCAGAAAGATCTCGTGGATGAGCTCCCTGTCCCAGCGCCGAGCTACATCCCAAACCATCTTAGACAGAGTTGGAGAAGGACGGACAGAAAGGTTTCTAGATTCAGTCGACGGCAGCACAGAATGTAGTTGTTGTCGTCAGAGACACATTTTCCATTACATACCAATTTTTAAAAAAATTATATTTTAAATTGGATTCTTTATATTTCTGTTACAGAATACTTCTAACGGTTATCTCCCTCGTCGGGTTAGAGTTAGCAAGTACCGAGTCACACAATATGGCTTATTCCATCGTCAAAGACCAACTACTTGTGAATCTGATAGTGCTGCTAAGTCGCTTTTGATTGCCGCCGGCCAAGTTTTTAACTGTCCACTAAACAGCGGCAACGCAGAATGCAGTCGTTGTCAAAGGCTACCAAGTCCACAGCCACAATTTTCATTACATATCGTCCATTTAAAAAAGAAAAAAGAAAAGAAAAAAAAGAAAAAAGAAGAAAAAAGAAAAGAAAAAAGAAAAGAAAAGAGAAAAAAGAAAGAAAAAAGAAAGAAAAAAAAGAAAAAAGAAAGAAAGAAAAGAAAGAAAAAAAGAGACTGAATTCTCGAGCCTTGAAAAACATTATAAACGATAGATTTTAGTTCGAAGTCAGAGTCCAGGGTTTCCACTAGACCACAGCTTTGCTCTAAAGTTCTAGGACAAATGTAAATAAAATCATCGAAACGTCAATCAATTGGAAATTTCCTTTATTTTATCTGTAAAAAAATAAATCGATAATTGTGAGAGTAGATTTGGGGGGGGGGGGGAGATTCCTTGCTATATAAATAAAACTTGTTTAATAGAAGGTTTGCTACCCAGATATACATTAAAAATCTTTTTTTTTTTTTATTGTACTCTATTTGGTTTCTCCTGAATTATTATTCAAAGTTTACTGCTATGAAAAAGAGAAAAAAAAAAAAGAAAAAAAGAAAAAAAAAGAAAAAAGTAAAGTATTCTTTGCATTTTCTTTTGAGAAATGCTTGGGTTGCAGGAGGAGAAGATATGAGGTATTTAAAACCCAAAATTTGTAGTCAAACTAGTCGATCATCACTGATTATCAAACTAGGTTAAAATGGCCGCAAAAATAATTTCCAATAGACGGCTTTAGTGTATTTTTTTAATTTTTTTTTTTTTTGAAGGATTCATTTTTATCGTCTGTACAAATTTTATGTTACAGGGTGGAAGTCAAACGCCATTCACCATACCAAATGCGTAGGGGTTCAAACGGAGATGGGAGCACAACTTTACTGAGTGGGAGCAGGATTTGAAGGCAACCGTAATGTCTGCAGCAGAAGGTTTAATCTTTTCGGCTATGGTGTTGGATTCGACTCACCATAAAAAATGGAATAGTTATTTAGATTTGAAAATGTACAATTTCTTTTAAAATTTCTCAATGGGAGTAATCTGGTCGTGAATCGAAATTCACAGGAAAAAAATACATTGCATAAAAAAAAAAAAGAAAAAGGCAAAAGTGTGTGGGGGGGGGGGGATTTTTAAAATGTTAACGGTCAAATTGATTCCTTTTTTTTCCTTATTTTGGTAAACAATTGAATCTGGTCACTTTTGGTGTTTTTTTTTCTCTCCTCTTAATTTATTTAATTTTGGGAGCTGGACGTTTTACCCTGGCATAAGGGCCAATGTCCGGGTCAAAGATGAAATCCCAGATGACCCTCACCCATGACGTATGGCATGGAAGGTTGTCATAATATTCTGGCGCCAACTTTCGGAGCTGAAAATAAAATAATAAAAATTTAAAAAACTTTGCAATAAGTTGTACAATAGCAAATGGTTTACAAAAATAACAAAATCCTTTACATATAAATGTGGTTTTGCATGTGTGTGTTCCCTATAAAAAGAAAAGTTAGAAAATCTCAAAAAAAGTTTTGTCTAAAAAAAAAAAAAATATTCGACAATAATGCACCAGTGAGAAATTTAATATTTGTAAAAGAGTAAACATAACATGTCCACCATTTTGAAAATAGTGAAATGGCTTTAAAAATCATGTATGCTGATTTTTTTTATTAACTTAAAAAAAAAAAAAAAAAAAGTAAATAGTGTTTTTTGTTTTTTATCCAATAATTTGTTTTGAAATAGAACCGAGAGGCATTTTTTTACAAATCAATGTTAACCAAATATTCATTATTTTTTTTTTGTCCAAAATGCAATAATTTTTTGAAACCAAAGCAAAATAAGTTTTTATTGCTCCTTTTTGCATTCTCTTTGGACCAAATTACTCGCAAACCAGTCGTCATATTTGTCCATGTATAAATTGTTTAACCGCCCTTAAAACATATCCTGTTTTGATAAAATTTATATCATATGTATAAAATTCTCCAGGGATCCCGAATGTCTATGTGGACCCCCAAGAGAGATTTTTTTAAAATTTCAGTTTCTTCCAACTATATAAGAGGGTAAAACAGATGGGGGAGGGAGGAGACGATGACGACGTTGACATCATCATCATTATTACTAAATATAAATGGCGTTACGAACATAGTTAAAAAGAACACAGTAGGGTTCTTCATTTAATCCCGAGCAACATCGGGTCTTCCTACACGTAAAGGAATAAAATTTGTTGCGCTTATCCGAGACGACTATCTACTCTCGGTGGGTTGAGCCGGCTCTTCCTAAGGATTCGACCGCATCACTCGTAAAATACATCTTGTAGATGCTCCGAAGTTGGCCATCGATGATGATGAAATGGTTTCAATGCAGGTTTCAGGTCTTTAAATGATTAGACCGGCTCCACCAGCAACCCATGCATTTTCTCCGTCAGTCACAATTTTTATTTTTTTTTTTATTTTTTTATTTTTTTTTAAACGTAATTAATACATTGCAGAATTTGTCTCATTTCGAAATATCAGAGATCTTAAATACTTTTAGAAACCATTGCTTAAATAATACATAATACATTCCCAACAAATAAAGCGGTTGCAATGACCCGAAACCAAAACCTTGAGATCTTCAATCTGACGTTCAACCAACTGAGCTATTTGAACCTTCTTATAAATAGAGCTTAAAACATTACCATAACAAAATAATTATAGCTTTGGTGTGACGTCATAGATTTATGATTTACGTCATGTTTCAAAACATGAATTTAAACATGAGCGATAATAAAAAAAATAAATGAATGGGTAAACATTATCAATAGCGTTTTAAATCATTTTAATAATCCAAAAAAATTTTGCTTTAACTACGTATTGGCGTTAAAAACAATTTAATATATTAACATTTTGGTAATTTTAATACACTTATTTTTAATAAGACATCATCAAAAAATGAAAAGAATGGGGAAATCAATTCGCCTGAGTGATAGTGTGTGTGCTTTTTTTTTTTTTTTAACTTACAATTTATGTGTTGTTGGTTGCTAATAGAAGGGAGCAGTAAGTCATCTTCTCCCTTTTCTTTATGTGATGTCGCTAACAAGAGGGAGAGAGGTCAGTCAGTCACTTTGTCTTTCTGAATTCTTGCTTATGCTTCGTTTCTTTCTTTCTAGTTTGTTTAAAATTACCTCCTCTGAAAATCAATCAGCAAATATTTTAAGAAAGGTTTTATGAATATTTTTTTTTAATTAAATCACTTTAATTACTGTTGATATCAAGATATTGCATATATATGGAAAAAAATAGAACGATAACATTACGAATGAATAACACCAGACATTAATTTAAAAATAGTTATGCAAATAAGACATTCAAAGTTCTGTCTTTAGGCCTTGCGTCTATATGATATATACAGTATTTAAAAATACAATGTTGTATCATTGATCGGCCTTTGTTCCGATGGATACTACACCCCATAAACTGGTATCTTCTTGGCCTTCGAGGCTTGATTTACGCCGGTCTATGGGTCTGTCCTGTGCAGTTCTAGGAGGTTCACCCTCCCAGGCTTTGTCTTCCCTTTTTGGGGAGGAGTAAGTTTATTACTTACTGCCTGAGGTGCCCCTATCAGAGAATGCCGACGGGGCTGTCCAGGCAATTTTTAATGGCCAGAGTGATCACCTTCTCGGGCACTGGCTTTTCAAGTCCCACCTTCTCGACCCGACCTTGGGTCACATCTTACCTTGTGGGAGTAAGATAAAACTGGCCTTGTGCCTACCCTCCTGGTGAGGTAAATAAAATGTTGTATTATTGATTTAAATAACAGTAACCCGTTTTGATGGTAATATACGAGTGATAAATGAAAAGAACTTTCGCATCGATTCATTTCGAAATCTATCTATCTGGTGTTCTGCTTGTCTCGGTTAAAACAATGTATGCCATTTCTGTGTTGTCTGTGGAACGTATTTACGAAAGCATTACATTGTCAACGACATTTTTTGTAAAAGACTTAGTAATAAAAAATGTCCCCCATTTAATGTTATCTGAAAGGCAACGTCATGTTCGTATGTACGTTATCACCCCTCACCCTCCAACTATTTGTTTCTAAAATGATAGGATTGGGAGGGCCAATTTTTTTTTATCAGAATGCACGTGCTTCCTCGTACGCATTCCGGATGTGATCAGGCACTCTGTATTGCTGTACTCTATTTGCCCGCTCGCTGGGCAAATGACCACTCGTCCATTTCCACGACGTCATCCATACTTTCGCGTAAGTCGGTCTCGTCGATCGAAATGGCGACATACCCGTTTAGGTTTCGGAGGCGCATTTCATCCGATTCAGTCAGATGCATGCCTCCAGCTCCTTAAGAAGGAGATAAAATCCCAGCAACCGTTTGTGCGATCAACAAAGATGGTGACTGGTGATTAATTTGATGTCACTAAGGTAAATATTTTCGACTTTACCCATTTTTAAAATGAATTGTTCCAAAAAGGAAATTGTCGTTCTATCAACTAAAGTTTAATAAGTCCACTAGTCTCTCCTTCTTAAACAAGCTCCAAAAAAGAGTCGCCAATTTGATAGGTCCTTCACTATCCACCAAGCTCCAGCCCCTGTCCCATCGCCGCAATGTTGCTTCCTTGTGCCTGTTTTACAAGTACTTCAATGGATTGTGCTCTGATGAGCTTGCTGCTCTGGTGCCCCTACGACGCAAATTCACTAGACCAACCCGACAATCTGCCAAATCCCATCCATTCACTGTGGAGGTCCCCAGATGCTGAAGAGCTTTCTACTCTAAAAGCTCCCCCCGCTCTGTTTTCCTGACGGTACTGATATGCAAAAATTTATAACTCATGTAAACAGACATCTCACTGCGCAGCTCATAATTTAGGTTGACACCCCCCCCCCCCCCCCAAACCTTCACCCTTTTTCTCAGTAACCCCTTATATCTATAGTGGCGGCCTGCAATGTTTGGGGGTGAACTGTTTCAAAAAAATTAAAAAAAGAAAAAAAAAAGTACATTTTAAAAAGTTACATTCGTTTTATTGATTTGAAGAATACTTAGCTGACCACTTGCGGTAAGACAAAATATTTATTGCTTTAAAACTAAAATTGCTAAAATTTTAAATAAATAAAAATAAGAGACATTTGTTTTATTTATTCAAAGAATATTTTTTTTAGTTTTATTTATTCAAAGAATTTTTTTTTTAGTTTTATTTATTCAAAGAATTTTTTTTTTAGTTTTATTTATTCAAAGAATTTTTTTTTTAGTTTTATTTATTCAAAGAATTTTTTTTTTAGTTTTATTTATTCAATGAATATTTAACTGACAATGACAAATTATTTCACGGAAGAGTCATTTTTTTCCCTAATAATATTCACGCAAAAGTAATGGACTCAGTACAGAACCCTGATGCACTCCTACTTAAACATTAAAGCTGTAACTATATGTGCTGTTAACCCTAACACGACTGAGCATTTCTGTACATTGCTTGAACAACCTTCACTAAACAGTCGTCTGCCCCTAGTTTACGCAAAGCCCACCAAAAACTTTCCTCAGATCCATAAAAGCAAAATACAGGTTCTTCTTACCAAGGTACTTCTTTCATTTGTCTCAAGATAAATATAGCACCAGTCGTACCTTGCCGAAACATAAAACCAAACTGCATTTCATCTATGTTTATCTGACTTCTTATTTGCTGCTCAACTATTTTCTCAATCATTTTCAGGACCTGATCATAAACTAAATTGTGATCCTTAAACTCAAAAACTAAAAGTCCCTAAATAAAGGGTCGGTTTTTAATATGCAAGTATTTAGAGTGTTGGATTTTAAAAACATATGCTTTACTAGAAGAAAGAAAAGAAAAAAAAGAAAAAAATATACTAGAAAGAAAAAGAAAAAAAAATTTACTAGAAGAAAAAAAAAAAAAAAATTTACTAGAAGAAAAAAAATTTACTAGAAGAAAAAAAAAATTTACTAGAAAAAAAAAAAAAATTTACTAGAAGAAAAAAAAAAAAATTTACTAGAAGAAAAAAAAAAAAATTTACTAGAAGAAAAAAAAAAAATTTACTAGAAGAAAAAAAAAAAAAATTTACTAGAAGAAAAAAAAAAAAATTTACTAGAAGAAAAAAAAAAAAAATTTACTAGAAGAAAAAAAAAAAAAATTTACTAGAAAGAAAAAAAAAATTTACTAGAAGAAAGAAAAAAAAAAAATTTAACTCAGGGATTGAACATAATTTTTGTCAATTAGTTTTAACATGATAAACACTGATCATAGAATTTAGACGAATTGGTTTTTAATCACGTGAAAACTACTCGACAAAAAATGAACTATTTTATTAAGATATTCAAATATAAGTTTTTAAATACATACAAGGGTAACATTTTTACACGCACGCACACACACCTAACACTGTTAAACGTTTTGGTTAAGAAAATTTTTAACATGTACCCAGCGCCTAAAATGAATATCAACTTAGTCATGTAAAAGAAATTAATCACCTATGACATCGAGCGTATGACCAGTTCTCAGTCGAGAGTCAGATCAAATTCATTGCTTTAGGAGTCTGAGCCAGATCTTTTTAAACTTCAAGTAGTTGTAATATGAGTCGAGCATGGATTCTGTACATTTTGTTTATTAAAAACAAAGAAACATTAGATTTGCAGAGCCTTGAAAAACACGCCTGTTCTCTTTAAAATCGAAACGCCATAATACGTCAATTATTACTAGTGGATGATTTCTTAGGTCGGAGTCAGAGCCAGGGTTACAGGGTCAGAAGTTATATGGTCCGACTCCAACTCGTAGGATTCAAAAAAATATCCGACTCCGACTCCTTATTTTGAAATAATATTTTGAGTCAGAGCCAGGGTTACAGGGTCAGAAGTTATATGGTCAGACTCCAACTCGTAGAATTCAAAAAAATATCCGACTCCGACTCCTTATTTTGAAATAATATTTTGAGTCAGAGCCAGGGTTACAGGGTCAGAAGTTATATGGTCCGACTCCAACTCTTAGGATTCAAAAAAAATATCCGACTCCGACTCCTTATTTTGAAATAATATTTTAAGTCAGAGCCAGGGTTACAGGGTCAGAAGTTATATGGTCCGACTCCAACTCGTAGGATTCAAAAAAATATCCGAATTCGACTCCTTATTTTGAAATCTTCCAATATTCAGAGTGTCTATCAATTCTTCAGAGATTAAAAAGTACGATTGACTCCTAACATACTTAAGATTCTTGCCAAAAGTCAGATCATTTAAAATTTTAAAGGGCCGGAATCAAGCATTTGGGTTACCGACTCAACAGCCTGAATAGTAACCCATGGTATTTTGTCAACTATCGGGGTGCATAACAACATCGACACCGAGAAGATTAAATTCTAAAGGATGTTGTATTTTTGTTTAGATAAAACAAGTTTTGCTGGATGCGCATTCCGATGTGTTTGACAGATAATTACGTAAACATTCAGTCGGGTTTGAATTAAGAAATTTTTCCCCATTTTTTATTTAAGTTGATAAGAATTTGCTGAGAAAGTCAGCGAGTTCGAAGTCGGCCGACCCATCCCCACCCATACATAAGTTTAGATTTCTTGAGAGGGTTTCAGCCAGGAATTTATGGCTTTCCTCAGAAATATTAAAGGTTAAAGAAGGTTGGAACATTTTGTGTGTTTGGCTGGTAGTACAGGTTTGATTGTTTTGTTTTACGGCATATCAACCCTTTTCAGGTTATTTAATGCTGAATCTGGTCATTTTGGTAAAAGTTTTTATGCTTCAAGTTCTTTATATGTTCAAATGTTTATTCAGGGTTTTTGGTTTGGTTGTTTTTGTTTCACACCATATCGACCCTTTACGGGTTATTAATGCTGAATCCGGTAATTTTAGTGAAGGTTTTTATTCTTCAAATTCTTTATATGTTTAAGTATTTATTCATGGTGTTTGGTTGAGGGAAGGAGAGAGGGGAGAGGGAAGGAGAGAGGGGAGAGGGAAGGAGAGAGGGGAGAGGGAAGGAGAGAGGGGAGAGGGAAGGAGAGAGGGGAGAGGGAAGGAGAGAGGGGAGAGGGAAGGAGAGGGGAGAGGGAAGGAGAGGGTAGAGGGAAGGAGAGGGTAGAGGGAAGGAGAGGGTAGAGGGAAGGAGAGGGTAGAGGGAAGGAGAGGGTAGAGGGAAGGAGAGGGGAGAGGGAAGGAGAGGGTAGAGGGAAGGAGAGGGTAGAGGGAAGGAGAGGTGAGAGGGAAGGAGAGGTGAGAGGGAAGGAGAGGTGAGAGGGAAGGAGAGGTGAGAGGGAAGGAGAGGTGAGAGGGAAGGAGAGGTGAGAGGGAAGGAGAGGTGAGAGGGAAGGAGAGGTGAGAGGGAAGGAGAGGGGAGAGGGAAGGAGAGGTGAGAGGGAAGGAGAGGTGAGAGGGAAGGAGAGGGGAGAGGGAAGGAGAGGGGAGAGGGAAGGAGAGGGGAGAGGTGTCAATGCAGAAAATGCCCCTTCTGATTATCTTCCTCTCAGATAACGTGAAGTCGTTGTGAAACACGTGAACTATTTTTAATAAAATTCATTATAAACTGGTTTTGTAAAAATAAATTAAAAAAAGACGGTACTTCTGCAGTTTACGAACTGTGCTGAAATAATAACAATTTAGAAAGCCATTCTTAACATGTGGAGGGGGGGGGGGGGATTAACTATTCTGTACTTTCACCTAAAAATTTAATAAAAAAAAAGATACCGTAAATATTAAATTAAAAACGTTTGATTTTCGTACGTGATTTATAATGGGGAACACTTTCTGCCTTGTCACCGTCTTCCCGTCTGCGAAGCGACAACCGGAACTGAATTTCAGTCATATGTCACACATGGAGAGGTAAACCAAAATATATTATTTGCGACTAATTTCCCTTAAAAATCTTTTACATCTGCCAGATAATGGCAGTTATAGATATGGAATCTACGTAACAATGATATTTTAAAATGATCGAAAAGATAATTTCTTACCTGTGGCAACTTGCTTCCAGCAATGAACGGGAAATCGTGATGTTCATTATGATAACCGACATTAAAAGTGATGGCGTTCAAACAGCCGTAATACGAATAGGTCTCGTATCCCTTTTTAAACATGTAATGCTCAGAGATGAAGTGTCCGGCCATGGGATGCAAGCCCGTCGCCAGGAGCGTTCCAGCTATCATATAGACAACCGGCTTCACCCCCAGGAAATAATAGACCAAGATATCGAAACTAAACTGGACAATTATGTTGATCAATTCCAAATTCTCTAACGGCTTTGGACGCATGAAGAAGGGTCGCAGGCTATAAAACAAGGGCTGCAAAATGACCCAAAGTAATTTTGTGGACGTACGGGTGAACAGCTTGGCCTCTAAACGAGTTGGGATGTCGACATCTTTCTCTTCGTCGCCTTGGTATCTGTGGTGTTCCAGGTGGTATTTTTTGAAGGTTATCGATACAGGCACTCCAAGGGGTAGATTTCCAAACATACCGAGCAAGCGGTTAGCAAAGATGTTTTTGGTTCCGAAGGCAAGATTGTGGGAGATTTCGTGGATGGCCAGGGACATAGAATGGTTGATGACACCGCCAAAGCAGTAGGCAAGAATAATGACGTTCGTCCAAGACATGTCTTTGACAAAGAACATGGTGACCAGTTGCACAAGCACCATTGCCAAAACGATGTACTTTGTCCTCTCGTCAGGACCATACAGCTTCTTTACTTGAGGGTATTTTGCTGCGGAAGAAAAGAGAACATTTTATTAGTGACGCTAAAGTTACTCGGCATTGCCGGGGATCGATTATATTAAAGTTTGCTTTGTAAATATTTTTATGTTCAATGATCACGCTACCTTAGGTTCAGGGTCTAAGTTATAAAAAAGCAGATAATGAAACGCTAACTTTTTTTTTTTTAACCGAGTTTACCCCCAAACCAGGCAAGATGCCATTGTAGACGTAAGGGGCTACTGAAAATTAAGGTGAAAGTTTAGGGGATCATCCTAAATTGGGAGCTGTGCAGCTAGATGTTTACTATCTATAGTTATAAATTTCTGCATGTCGCTAGTCGAGGAAACGGAGCAGGAAGAGAGTTCCAAAGGCCCGGAGCTCTAGGAAAGAAGCTATTGGAGTAGAAGGCTCTCTGGCATCTGGGGACCTCCATGGTGAATGGATGGGATTTAGCTGATAGTTGGTCGAGTGTATTTACGTCGAGGGGGCACCAGAGCAGCAAGTTCATCGGAGCACATTCCGTTGAAGTACTTGTAAAACAAGCATACGGATGCAACATTGCAGCGATGGGACAGGGGCTGAAGTTTGGTGGATAATGAGGGACCTATTAGATTAGCGACTTTTTCAGACCTTGTCTAAGCGGGAGAGACTAGTGGATGGTGCACCAGCCCAAATATGACAACAATATTCCATGCATGGGCGGATGATGGCTTTGTAGATATATAGGATACTGTCAGGTGTGAGAAGTTTTCTAGAATGGTAGAGATAGCCCACCTTCTTGGCAATGCCTTCAATGTATTTGTTCCAGTTTATGTTACCTGTGGTTTGAATGTTGGACTCTCAGGTAGGGTGGTATTTGCCATGGCAATCGGTGGCTGAAGAGGTTTCTTGTAGTTGTTGAAGGAAAGGAGCTTTGTCTTAGCAGCATTAAATGTTACCATCCATTTATGACCACATTCCACTACTGACTGGGATCACTTTCTAAGGATTCAGCCATTGCCTCAGATACGTGTGCATCCGTTTTATCCACATGATGAGAGTAAAGTATAGTGTCGTCAGCAAATATACCCATCACAGACACAATGTCGTCATCATTTATGAAAATCAGGAACAATAAAGGTTCAAGGATCGATCCCTGGGGCACACAGACAGAGATTAAGATATAGGACTCAATTCATGACTCACTCTCCCCCACCCCTCTTAGTTTCACTCGCACTCAAGTCTGACGGTTGAAGGTTCAATCCTCACTACAGGTGATACTAACTAATAAAATAAAAATTACTTAAGACTTCTAACCGATCATGGCTGACAGGATGAGAAAAATCAACTGCCATGGATCAAATAAAGAGTTCAGTTTGAAAAGACACCTGAAAAAGGTCAGAGGTTATATCGGCTGAACCGTGCGAATAAATTCCAAGATGTAGTCTGAATAATCCAAATCTGGATAAACGTAGAATTGTTCGTAAAAGCACGTGTTATTCCAACAAAGAATTCTTTTTTTTTTTTCGGCCACTCCTTTTCTGTCTGGTTCATTTTTCTTCTATTTTCCATTTTGAAAAGGAAAAAAAAAAAGATCCAATTAATGCTTTTGTAGTTCCTAATACAAGCTCAATGTTTAAACGGTAAACATCCGATGCTAATCGAAGCGTAACAAGTTCCCATATGATTATTTGTGTTGCCCTTTGTTTGTCACAGCTGACAACCCACAAACAAAGTCTCATGTGTATGTTTCAAGTGTATGTTTCATGAATTGCATGTTTTACTGAGGATAAAAAAAAAAGTTATTTTAAAAATAGAGCATTTAACTTTTAGTGACAAAAACAAAAAAAAAAAAATTCTTTTTTGACTAAAACGTGATCCTCTGAAAAAGAATTTATATTATGTTTGCTGCCCCCTTTTCACTTGTCTCCCAACGCAGACAAAGTTAGACAAGGTCGGTTTTTAACCCGTTAATGTCCAATACGTCAAGAAACTAAAAAAAATCTCACCAGAGCTAGCACAAAAGCTTCCAACATTTAAACCACAAAACCTGAAATAAAACCGAATTTCTTTGAAAGTCATTTCCTCAGTTGCGGCAAGATTTTTATAGGCCGGATACCCTTCTTAACGTCTATCCAGTGAGGTGATGGGGACCAGTGTTTTTATCGTGACACCATCTCTAAGTGATTGCCTACCAAGGCTCAAGTGCGCTTCACCTGGACTTTTGTTTTTGCAATTTGTTTTTCCTAAAAAAAAAATAGAATTATGCGCATTTTTTTTTTTCTTACATTTCCAAAAATCTTTTGTAAATACAATATAATATTATAGCAAAATTACTTTTTTTAAATTAACACTTCTTTATAGGATAGTTAGAGCATTCATTTATACTACATATATTGTTTATAAGGACTATGTATCAAAATATTTTTGATTGAATAATATTTGATAATTTAGTACCAAAAATCTTTTTTAAATACAATATAATATTATAGCAAAATTACTTTAAAAAAATGAACACTTCTTTATAGGATAGTTAGAGCATTCATTTATATTACATATATTGTTTATAAGGACTACTTATCAAAATATTTTTGATTGAATAATACTTGATAATTTAGTACGAAAAATCTTTTGTAAATACAATATAATATTATAGCAAAATTACTTTTAAAAAATTAACACTTCTTTATAGGATAGTTAGAGCATTCATTTATACTACATATATTGTTTATAAGGACTACTTATCAAAATGTTTTTGATTGAATAATACTTGATAATTTAGTACCAAAAATCTTTTGTAAATACAATATAATATTATAGCAAAATTACTTTTTCAAAATTAACACTTCTTTATAGGATAGTTAGAGCATTCATTTATACTACATATATTGTTTATAAGGACTACTTATCAAAATGTTTTTGATTGAATAATACTTGATAATTTAGTACTAAAAATCTTTTGTAAATACAATATAATATTGGAGCAAAATTACTTGCGAAGATTTACTCGATTTTAGTTAAAGCATTCATTTATACTATGCATAAAAATGTGGGTTGGTTATATGGACTACTGGGAGGTGACGGTGGTTAAGTGGATATCGACACGGACTGAAGACCTTGGTGTTCCAAGTTCGAATCCAGTCGGTTCCACAGTACTACTTTCACTTAGGGATGTTGGCAACCTTCTCGTGGTCCTTCCCGTAAGTATCCGAAGTCTTTCCAGAAAGATTTATAACTAGAAAAACATCGGGGAAACTAATGCCAACACCAGAATCATCTGATTCACACGAAAGAAGATAAGGACTACTGTCTTACGAAAAGATTTTTGATCGAATAATCGATGAAACTAATTCTATCCTTCCACTCTAGATTTTCACAGAATACTGAAAACTGAGACATCGGTGTTGCCAATCTACATCAGACAGTAGGTGGAATGTTTGAAAGCTGCCCCAATCTTTATGATTAACTTTAGATATCTCTAAAAAAAAAAAAAAAAGAAAAAAAAAAAAAAAAAAAAAAAATAGAGATGTTGCTGAAATATGGTTAATTATACTTCTGGTTCTAAAAAAAGGGACAATGGGCATTAATGGGTTAATCTGGTGAAACTCCAGCTCCCAAGAAGGGAGCACTCTGGACTGGGAACAAAGATAACATGTATAGTCCGGTCTGCACTCTTATAAAAGTGAGTGCCTCAGGTGAGTGTTGCGGAATTGATGATCTTGAGCCAGACTCGAGCGGTGAAGGTGGCCCTGACTTACTTCATCCCCGCAGTAAAAGGGTCCGCCTTTGCCTGGCTTGCAGACGGAAACGGAAATAAGTTTTGGCTTCATAGTTTTCTAGTGAGGATTGAACTCGCGACCTCGAAGTAACAAATCCACTGGTTGCTGCACAATAATACGTGGATTCATCTTGACGACAAATAGTGAGCCAGCGAATTGTTTCTTTTTGATTGGTTCAACGGAATTAACTGAGGGGAAATCTGCTAATAAAAAGGGAAGAAAAAAGGGAGAAGGGGGAGAGAATCTGAAAAAAGTAGGAGTGTTGGTGTGAGATTTTGCTGTGAGCCGAATTATTTTCGTTTATTGAAGCTCGAAATTGCAGAGGTTTTTGGTGCTTCTACAGGATTTGAACCGAACTGCGTTTTTTTTTTCTTTAACGTTTGGAGTCTAGTAATAGACTTCCAAATTCCCGTTTGCAGTGAAACAAACCCATCCCATCTCTTAAAAGAGGAGCTAATGCCTGGGAGGATAGCCACCTTTGACAGGACAAATACCACATTTTGGTCCTAGTCAAAATGGATAGCAATGTAATTCGCCTGCAGAAAAAAGGAAAATAACTTTGAGAATGGTGTAATTTTTTATAGAAGCTTCTTTGAATATGGCCATCCTGGTCTGTCACACCCACTCATGGTCTTTGAATATGGCCATCCTGGTCTGTCACACCCACTCATGGTCTTTGAATATGGCCATCCTGGTCTGTCACACCCACTCATGGTCTTTGAATATGGCCATCCTGGTCTGTCACACCCACTCATGGTCTTTGAATATGGCCATCCTGGTCTGTCACACCCACTCATGGTCTTTGAATATGGCCATCCTGGTCTGTCACACCCACTCATGGTCTTTGAATATGGCCATCCTGGTCTGTCACACCCACTCATGGTCTTTGAATATGGCCATCCTGGTCTGTCACACCCACTCATGGTCTTTGAATATGGCCATCCTGGTCTGTCACACCCACTCATGGTCTTTGAATATGGCCATCCTGGTCTGTCACACCCACTCATGGTTTTTTAGTATGCCTGCAAACTTAAAGGTGATAACTTGTTTTAGGGGTCACCATTAGCAGTGCTAATTCACTCCCCTTTTTTTTCTTTTAATAATCTACAATGGCACACACTCTAAAGAAACAGAACGACACTTACAACTTTCCATTTTAGCGTGTTGCAAAAGACGTAGACATTTTTAATATTTGTCCTAACGAAGAATCTATCAGGCATGTGTACGCAGCGTTATGATATATGAAAGTGAAACCTAGCCAGTGAGGGTTGAGGACATGCGTTGCATGGAGAGAAATGATATGAGAATGATACGATGGATGTGTAATGCAAGTTTTAAAGACAGGCTTAGTTTTGAAGACCTAGGAAGATTTAAATCTGAACAGTATAGGGAGATGCGTGCAGAGCAGGAGACTTCAATGGTATGGCCATGTTCAAACAGTTAAGATAACGGGGTCAGTTGACAGGGGAAGGCCAAGGAAAACATGGTTTCAGAAATTATTTTTTATACAAGACCTCAGCAGAAGATTAAATCTGGACAGGACAGGAGACTTTGTTGGTATGGTCACGTTGAAAGAACGGATGAGAGTTCTTGGGTTAGTAGATATAGAACAATTAATCAGGGGAATCGGCTGCGACTCGATAAAAAATTTTAACCGGCTAAAGGCTCAGATTTGTTTCAGCAGACAGTTATGTTTACAATATCAGCAGGCATGCCCGTAGAGAGTTAGTGAAGATTTGTGACAAATGCAAAAGATGAAACGGGCTACGTGTTGTCTGTCTGGTGAGTAAGAGAAGAGTAGAAGATTTTAAGAAACCGAAATGCATTATTTTGTAATTATTTATTTATTTTTTTGTTTAAATAGGATTTTTAAGTTTTCGTTTTATTATATGCTATTGCATTTTCGATCTATAAATATTTGATTTCCATCACATAAAATAATTCAATATATAATTATCGGTCACGTCGACGGACGACACACAAACGTGAAGTTGTCTCAAAATGTTATTAATAGAAATATACTAAAATTATTACTAGAACATACTGTTAAGGAGTTTAATAGAGGAATATCATTGTTAGGTAAGATAATGCTCCAATTTTTAGGGGGTTTGAGTAATTTGTATTGTTTTCCTTAAAGATATCTTCTTCTTGAGTCTATGTCCATCAGCAAGAGTTCAATTTACTATAGCACCAAGCAAACCTGTCCAACTACGATATACAAAAAGGGTTGAAAGCTGTGAGAAAAGAAAACTTAAAGTACTACTGACCCATTTAGATAATAGCCGCCCAAAAGAGGACAGATAAAAATGAGACAGCACGGTTGAAAAGTAAATAAAAAATAAAAAATAAATAAAATAAAAAAATTTTTTTTAAATAAATAAAATTTAAAAAATATATAAAAAAAAAAAAATAATTTTTTTAAAAAGATAAAAATAAAAAATAAAAAAATAAAATAAAATTTTTTTTAAATAAATAAATTAAAAAAAAAAAAAATTTTTTTTAAAAGATAAAAATAAAAAATAAAAATATAAAAAAGTATATTTAAAAAAAAAAAAAAATGAATAGCGTAAATGACTAAAACTTTACTCGTTTGGCGAAGAGATCCATCAAAATCAATTTACCTATTTTCGTACAACTGTCTCGTTTAGTATACCTAGTTCTTACGTGATCCTACGATGAATCAATTCTTTAACTCCATTGTAAACGGCAGCTGGCCGGCATCGTCATCTCATTGACACTCAAGTAGTTAGCTCAATCGGTAGTAACGTCTAGTTGTAAGGATGGCCGCAGCGGAGATTCTATCTTCCTTTTTCTACCCATATAAATAGAAGTCCAAAAGACGACATGAAAAAAGATACTGCACATGTGAAAATAAATTTTTTTTAAAAAGGCGTAGAGTACTAAAACTACCCATCTGGCGAAGAAATCCATTAAAAATCAAAGGAGAGTAGAAAGTGACTGGTGGGTTTACTTTCGGCAGCCCGTAACTCTCGCTTCCCTTATTTTGTCCTTTAGTCCTCACATTCCATGAGTGATGTTTCTGACAAAGGGGAAAGAATTGCTGTTTTCTGAGTCGGAATCTATCCATCTAACACTTATTGTTGGCTAGTTTTTGACCTTGAAGTAGTATTTTTTTTTTTTTTAGCTCCTTACATCAAGCGGCTTTATGCCTTGTCTGGAGCGATTTAAAAAAAAAAAATCATTAGAAAACAGAAACTTCACTTTAATCTCAAAGCACAATCAATTAAGTGACTTTTTTAATTTTTTTTATTATGCCAATTTGCTCAGGTCTTGTTTTCGTTTTTTAATTATGTTTTCCGGCCAAATAATCCAGTCTTTGTATCTTTTAGCCGTTTCTACCTGACCATTTAAAGTTAGAACCTACTTTAAACAATTACACTCCATTAAATTAATGATCAAACGATACCTTAATGAAATACATTTAACTTACACAAAACTCCTTTAGAGTTCAAATCGTACAGTACAGTTATATAAGCCACACCGATGATTGTTAGTGAACATGAAACACATAATGGATAATAAGTATTTATTTAGAAAAAATAATTAAGCTCCTTTCAAGTCCTTAGCAGATAGAACACTTCCTGAGACTGACTATATTCGTATGGGGTTTATTTCTCACATTTAAATACGATTGTTACGGTGGCCGAAGGATTTAAAAATGTTGGATTTGAGTTACTCTGATCCAGACTTCAAATCATTTGACCGGCGATACAGTTATATAAGCCGCACTGATGATTTTTAATGAACATATTCATTCCTTTGGGGAAACAATGGACCAAATTAATGCATGTAGGCAACAAAAACAATTACTCTTGTTCGTACTGGTTGTTAAAAAAAAAACAGCGAAATATATATATCTATCTCTCTCTGAGAGAGAGATAGAGATAGAGATAGAGATAGAGATAGAGAGAAAGAGAGATAGAGAGATAGAGAGAGAGAGAGATAGAGAGATAGATAGAGAGAGAGATAGATAGAGAGAGAGAGATAGATAGAGAGAGAGAGATAGATAGAGAGAAAGAGATAGAAAGAGATAGATAGAGAGAAAGAGATAGATAGAGAGAAAGAGATAGATAGAGATAGATAGAGAGAAAGAGATAGATAGAGAGAAAGAGATAGATAGAGAGAAATAGAGAGAAAGAGATAGATAGAGAGAAATAGAGAGAAAGAGATAGATAGAGAGAAAGAGATAGATAGAGAGAAAGAGATAGATAGAGAGAAAGAGATAGATAGAGAGAGATAGATAGAGATAGATAGAGATAGAGAGAGATAGAGAGAGATAGATAGAGAGAGAGATGGATGGAGAGATGGATGGAGAGAGATAGAGAGAGATGGAGAGAGAGAGATGGAGAGAGAGAGATGGAGAGAGAGAGATGGAGAGAGAGAGATGGAGAGAGAGAGATGGAGAGAGAGAGATGGAGAGAGAGAGATGGAGAGAGAGAGATGGAGAGAGAGAGATGGAGAGAGAGAGATGGAGAGAGAGAGATGGAGAGAGAGAGATGGAGAGAGAGAGATGGAGAGAGAGAGATGGAGAGAGAGAGATGGAGAGAGAGAGATGGAGAGAGAGAGATGGAGAGAGAGAGATGGAGAGAGAGAGATGGAGAGAGAGAGATGGAGAGAGAGAGATGGAGAGAGAGAGATGGAGAGAGAGAGATGGAGAGAGAGAGATGGAGAGAGAGAGATGGAGAGAGAGAGATGGAGAGAGAGAGATGGAGAGAGAGAGATGGAGAGAGAGAGATGGAGAGAGAGAGATGGAGAGAGAGAGATGGAGAGAGAGAGATGGAGAGAGAGAGATGGAGAGAGAGAGATGGAGAGAGAGAGATGGAGAGAGAGAGATGGAGAGAGAGAGATGGAGAGAGAGAGATGGAGAGAGAGAGATGGAGAGAGAGAGATGGAGAGAGAGAGATGGAGAGAGAGAGATGGAGAGAGAGAGATGGAGAGAGAGAGATGGAGAGAGAGAGATGGAGAGAGAGAGATGGAGAGAGAGAGATGGAGAGAGAGAGATGGAGAGAGAGAGATGGAGAGAGAGAGATGGAGAGAGAGAGATGGAGAGAGAGAGATGGAGAGAGAGAGATGGAGAGAGAGAGATGGAGAGAGAGAGATGGAGAGAGAGAGATGGAGAGAGAGAGATGGAGAGAGAGAGATGGAGAGAGAGAGATGGAGAGAGAGAGATGGAGAGAGAGAGATGGAGAGAGAGAGATGGAGAGAGAGAGATGGAGAGAGAGAGATGGAGAGAGAGAGATGGAGAGAGAGAGATGGAGAGAGAGAGATGGAGAGAGAGAGATGGAGAGAGAGAGATGGAGAGAGAGAGATGGAGAGAGAGAGATGGAGAGAGAGAGATGGAGAGAGAGAGATGGAGAGAGAGAGATGGAGAGAGAGAGATGGAGAGAGAGAGATGGAGAGAGAGAGATGGAGAGAGAGAGATGGAGAGAGAGAGATGGAGAGAGAGAGATGGAGAGAGAGAGATGGAGAGAGAGAGATGGAGAGAGAGAGATGGAGAGAGAGAGATGGAGAGAGAGAGATGGAGAGAGAGAGATGGAGAGAGAGAGATGGAGAGAGAGAGATGGAGAGAGAGATGGAGAGAGAGATGGAGAGAGAGATGGAGAGAGAGATGGAGAGAGAGATGGAGAGAGAGATGGAGAGAGAGATGGAGAGAGAGATGGAGAGAGAGATGGAGAGAGAGATGGAGAGAGAGATGGAGAGAGAGATGGAGAGAGAGATGGAGAGAGAGATGGAGAGAGAGATGGAGAGAGAGATGGAGAGAGAGATGGAGAGAGAGATGGAGAGAGAGATGGAGAGAGAGATGGAGAGAGAGATGGAGAGAGAGATGGAGAGAGAGATGGAGAGAGAGATGGAGAGAGAGAGAGATGGAGAGAGAGATAGAGAGATGGAGAGATGGAGAGAGAGAGAGAAGGAGAGAGAGAGAGAGAGAGAGAGAAGGAGAGAGATATATACATATATATGAGAAAAGGAGAGAGATATATACATATATATGAGAAAAGGAGAGAGATATATACATATGTATGAGAGAGAGAGAGAGAGGAGAGAGATATATACATATGTATGAGAGAGAGAGAGGAGAGAGATATATACATATGTATGAGAGAGAGAAGGAGAGATATATATATACATATATATGAGAGAGAGAAGGAGAGAGATATATACATATATATGAGAGAGAGAAGGAGAGAGATATATACATATATATAAGAAATAGAAAGATATATATACATATATAGAGAGAAAGAAGGAGAGCGATATAGTGATAGAGAGAGATAGAGGTATCAAAATAAAAACTATTTTGTTATCTATTGTCGTCTCGGCGAGCAACTAACTAGTTATTTATAAATTTAACCCTTTTAACCCCTTAACCCAAAAACTAAGATCTTACATAAATTACTGCATAGATTTGTATTAGAAATGCATTGCGATTAAAATAAAGGAGGTCAGGACCCCCCCCCCTCCCCCAACATGCATCAGACTAAATTTCTTTTTGCTCCATTAATAAAAAATAAAAAAATTAAAAAAAAAATTTTAAAAAAAGAAAAAAAAAAAAAAAAAAACAAGATAAAAAGAAAAAGAAAAAGAAAAAAAAGAAGAAAAAAAGAAAAAGAAAAAAAAGAAAAAAAAGAAAAAAAAAGAAAAAAAAGAAAAATTAAATAAATAAGAAAAAGAAAAAAAAGAAAAAGAAAAAAAAAGAAAGAAAAAAAAGAAAAAGAAAAAAAAAGAAAAAGAAAAAAAAAGAAAAAAAAAGAAAAAGAAAAAAAAAAGAAAAAGTAGTGTTGCATAAGATCATAAGTATTGACATTAATTCCTCTAAATTACATTTGCTCGTGGGTCCGCTGCCAATGAGCGAGATTTATAACACACAGGTTTTATTCGAATAATGCAAACAGGTGGTTACATAAGTGACGTACTTGAAGAATCAGCCGATTAGAATTGGTAATCAAGTCGTCGTCGTCGTCTTCTTCGTCAAGGACATTCGGCCAGCAGCTAATTCCAATTAATATGCTCGACAATTCTAATGAACCAAAGCTGCATATTGCGATTTCATGAACCTCCATCAAACAGACTGGCATTCGTCAGCGACGCCTTTACTGCACTCAAGACATGACCCAAAACAAATGCTAAATTAATGGTTAGACAATTAGGATTTTAAATTATGCAAATCTGTTTAGTAATTATGGGATGTCAAAAAAAAATATCCTGCAAGTCTTGTGAAATCTTCCTCTATTTAGAACTCATCATCATCATCATCATCATCATCATCATATTCGGTTTAACGTCCGATTTACATGCTGGCATGTGTTGGACAGCTTTCAGAAATTGACTTCCAAACTAACCTATCCCTGGCCAGGTCTTTTACCCTCTTCCTCAAATCCGTTCTTATCACTTCCTTCCATGTTTTCCTTGGCTTTCCTCTGCCAACTGAAGCTGCTACTTCAACTGTTCTACCTATAAATCAAAGAACTTTCATTTATTCTTTCAAACTAACCATACAATCGAAGTCTCGTCTTCTGCACAAATCTCCCTATACTGTCCACATTTAATCTTACCGAGTTCATCATTTTCTTTGACACTCACATTAGACATCTATTGTAGCATTCTCATATCATTCCTTTCCATGCAACACATATCCTCAACCCTCAGCAGCCAGAATTCACTTCCATACATCACACTGCGTACACATGTCTGATAGACTCTTCCCTTGGTCGACAATGGTAACGCTCTGCTAGTTAGTAATGGCAGAAGTTTCCTGAACTAATGAAAACAAAATATTGATCAGGATTAAATATGTCAAAAAATATTCTGCAAGTAACGTAAAATCTTAAAATTAGTAGTTTGTGATAATACAGGGCTGGTCATAAGATAATTACTTTACTACATGTGAAAAATTAAATTTTTCACATATTTTATCAGATTGATAATGGTATTTATTTATAGTCAACATTTTTGTTTTTTTTTTAATGTTTTTTTAATTTGAAAAAAAATTTTTTTTTTTTTTCAAATTAAAAAGAAAACATTAAAAAAAATTTTGTTTTCATTTTTTTTTTTTTTTTTCCAAAACATTCAGGATTAAACTTTAATCCAAATAATGAAATATTAATAACTATGACAGAACTTCGGACATACAAAATGGCACATAATTTATATATGAAAAAAAGGCCGATTTGTATGTTACTAGACTACTCATGACCCATCAGGTTAGTATTTATATATATATTATTAAATATATAATTTCTTAACTTAGACATCGGTTGATAATGTTTTTACAAGGACTACAAAGTCAGAATACATTGTGATGCCATAATATATCCTTTTTCTTTTTTTTACATCATTCCATTTTTCTCACTAGTTATCAATCACCATTAATCCTGTCATCTAAAACATTCATGTATAGACAAAGTGTGCACGATGACACACCAGGTAAATACCGAGTTTTATTAAGTATATAGATGTGTATGTCTTAAAGAAACTCAAACGACATTCATCCAAACATATAAAGTTGTCTTTTGAAATTAAAAAAAAAAAGTTGAACCTAAATAGCATTTAAGCTGACAAATCAAACTTTGATTCTGACTAGCCAATTTCCATTTGTTATTGTTGTATCATGTTATTGGCAACAAAATAATATACTTCACTGCACTATATTTAAAAATAATTATGTAGTTCCACCCAGACAATAGGGGAGGAAAAAAAAAACAGTAAACATTTTTCAATTATGACCAGGGGTGAAAAAAATCATCAAGGAGAATAATTCATTTTTTAAAGAATATAAAATCAGTTATCTCTTACAACTATTTTTTTTCGGCATAAGTTAAAAAAAAAAAAAAAAAAAAAAAAAAAAAAATGTGCAAACAAATTAAATTGAAATCTAAAAAGACTTCTTTGCATCCCGGGCAGCACTGGGTTGGTACAGCTAATATCTAATAAACTTTTGATAGAAATTCCATTGTTCAATAGTAATTAGAGCAAGGTTAAAAAAGGAATTGTCTTTTAATCTGAAAGAGCGGATTAAAAGGTCATCAAGAAGATAATACACATTTTGTCACACTTAAAAAAAAACTTATCGATAAATCATGCATCGCGACGCATGAAAGTACACGTTACGTTATGAAATGACGAATGATACATTTTCCGAACAAAAGCAATCGAGCATCGAGAAAATAGGCAAACAAAGTTTATTTACATTCAAACAAAATATTTACATAATACTAATTTATGCTCCTTGAGCGGTGTTGGTACAGAACCTGGGTATGTCGGTTTCCATTCTACCGCTTTATAGCAAGTACAAAGAAAATATTTTATATTTTGTGGGGAAAACATATGTGACTTAAATGTGGAGTTCCGCTTAATAAAGCCTATTTATACCAAATGAATATGAACGAATGAACCAGTTGACAATTATAATGGGTTTGTGTCCTTATCAAGGAGAGTAAAACATGGACCCCAAGGAGAGTAGAAAGTGGACCCAAAGGAGAATAGAAAGTGGACCCCAAGGAGAGTAGAAAGTGGACCCCAAGGAGAGTAGAAAGTGGACCCACAGGAGAGTAGAAAGTGGACCCACAGGAGAGTAGAAAGTGGACCCACAGGAGAGTAGAAAGTGGACCTTGGTTTTACTTTCGCCAGTCTCGTAATTCTCACTTCCTTTATTTCGTCCTTAAGTCTTCACATTCCATTAGCGATATTTCTGACAAAGGGGAAAGAATTGCTGTTTTCTGGGTCGGAATCTATCCATCTAACACTTTTCGTTGGCTAGTTTTTGACCTTGAAGTAGTATTTTTTTTAGCTCCTTACATCAAGTGGCTTCATGCCTTGTCTGGAGCAATTTCCATAAAAAATTTTTTTTAAATTGCAGTAGTCTGTCTCCATGCTTTTCCACTATTCCATAAACTAATTTTACATATACATGCATGTATATATTAGTATAAGAAACTAACATTTAAGCTTGAAATACACCCGTCACCGATAGTCATGTGTGGGTGGAGGAGGGAGGGTCAAAAGAGTAGGTCATTGCAGGAATTTAGTTTTTGTTTATACAATAAAAATTACCTTGGATAAGGAAAGAGAGACCAACCAGTCATATAAAAGTTTCAGCTATGCTTCCTACCATAACGAGTCGACAGTTTTTTTTAGTTGATATTTTGAGGCATTTCGTTTAAATCCAACAGAGATGCCAATCGTAAAAAAATGCTGATTTTAATAAATAAATAGACCCTCCCTCTACAAATGCATGTTACGTGTATGTACATATATATATATATATGAAAATTTATAACTAAAAGGTACTTTTTAGAGAATTGAACCTATTGTGAGGTAAGGAAAGCTCAATATACTGGATAGAGCAAAAATACATAAGTCAATGAAAATAATTAGACCTGCAAAGGGAAACAAATCATAATCTTCGGTTGTTCAAAACAAGGACGTTTAGTGAATAACAATATTTATTTTTCTTCTCTTTCATTCCTTAAGCCAGGCTTTTCAAAGATTAAAATCTTATCATCAGAGGAAGTTAGTTAACTAACACTTGGTAAAAATGATTTAATATTATTTATTTAAAATTATTATTGTTATAAGCCCCTTTAATAAGATTAAAGTTGAACCCTGTTCGGGGAAGTTAAACATAGACTGACACGTAGCTATAAGGCATATTCCGGCAACGTTCGTAGAATCTCTAGTCAGTCTTTCTTGATATGCCGCCCTTTGCATAAATAGAACTTAAATTCTCTTCTTGAATGTGGTAATGTCCCGTGGCCTAATGGTTACAGTGCTTGCTTACGGAGTCTAGGTTGATTCTGTGGCAGGGGTTCGAGCCATGCGACCGTCCGAGATTATCATCCCTGCACTGATGAGAGCGAAAACACAAAACGCTAGCGTATGTAGGTAAAAATCATTTAATATTCATTTAAAATTAATTATATATATATATATATATATATATATATATATATATATTATATATCTATCTAAATATATCTAAATGAATAAAAGCGAAAGTTGGGTCCATTTCAAGTGAATTCAAGTTTACACAAGACACACAATCTGTTTTATAGACTGCCTATGCATATCCCGTATCAGTTGCAAAGTTAACTAATTTGCATATTGGTTTTGAAAAAGAACATTTTATTAATTAACTATAATTTTTTTGAATTTAATGATTGTTTTACTTTTAATAAACCAAATTTTGCACGAATGTTCTATTTTCTTAGACAAATGTTCAAATGTTTATTATTTTATCAACAAGTCGTGATGTCAATTTCTAACTTGCAAGCGAAAAGGCAAATTGATTTCTTCTTTATTTTCCTTTCTTTACAATCACATTTAAAAGATGAATAAATTTGTATCGAAATTATCAATATCTTTATGTTTATTTATCTATATGAATACACGAGAAAGATGCTTTCGTGTTTACAACAAAGTTATGAATGAAATGTTTATTATTTTAAGTAGCTAACTCTGAAGAGATAACGAACCAGCAATGCCAGCTAGTGATATATATATATATATATATATATATATATATATATATATATATAATAATGGTAATAATCCAGGTGAAAAATATCCACAGGGTGGTAATCCAGAGAATTTTAACCGGGTTTATAAAAAGTGCTCAATATCAAAATAGAGCTTTATATATGATAATTTTATTTACACAGACATGTACAAAATCTGCGACACTGGCATGTCGATGTTATCGATCAACAGTTACTATAAACTGAGATCTCATCAGGCAGAGTTAGAATCCGATCTTAACCTCAGATCATATTTCTCCAATTTTTCGCAGATTTTGTACATGTCTGTGTAAATAAAATTATCATATATATATATATATATATATATATATATAAATAAATAAATAAATGAAAACCTGTCATTCATTATCATCTATACATGTACGGTGTGCACTAGAACCTCAGGTTTCTCACATTGAAAAATATTTAGACATTAAATAGAGGATAACCTCTATCTTGTGGTCGTCAGCCACAATTTTATTTTGATGACCTTAATTTTTGCAGGGAGGGTATCACCTTACTACCACCTACAACGCCTGGTATTCCCAAATGGTCACCCATCGGGAAGTGACCAGGCTCAATGTCGCTTAACCCAAACCCAAAGTCTTATCGTACAATTTTCTTGGCCTTTTAGCTAAGATCAAAGTGTAGTATCTGTTCTGATGGATACTGCACTCCATAGACTGGTATTGTCTTGGCCTTCGGGGCTTGATTTACGCCGGTCTATGGGTCTGTCCTGTGCAGTTCCAGGAGGTCCACCCTCCCAGGCTTCGCCTCCCCTCTTTGGGAAGGAGTAAGTGTATTGCTTACTGCCTGAGGCGCCCCTACCGGGGAATGCCGACGGGGCTGCCCAGGCAATTTTTAATGGCTAGAGTGCTCACCTTCTCGGGCGCTGGCTTCTCAAGTCCCACCTTCTCGACCCGACCTTGGGTCACATCTTACTTGTGGGAGTAAGATAAACACTGGCCTTGTGCCTAACTCCTGGAGAGGAGTAAATCAATACCCTAACCTAATTAAAAAACAATCTAATATGCATTTCGATTCCGGAGATTTTCTTAAATACAAACGACTCAATGTTTCCGAAGCTCGATAGGAATAAATTAAATTATTGTGTACAATATGAGTGTGTCATACAACGATCTTGACGTGAATAATTATTGGTTTGTAAAGATAGGATTTAATGTTATTTTAATCTCATACGATGGTCACCTGACTTGGACACCAGACGGGGACCTTTACCTTACCGATCATTAAAGGCAGATTATTTTTTTTATCGTAGGTTTCGCATATAAACTTTCAATAACGCATTCACTATGGGGAGGAAAAACCTTTTGAAACTTTCACATTACGCCACTCTAGATACACTTGTTAAGCCCATGCGAATTACTTTTTATCGTAAATTTTATCGTGGAGGTCCCCAGATGCCGGAGAGATTTCTACTCCAATAGCTTCTTTCCTCCAGCTGGCAGCCTTTGGAAATCCCTTCCTGCTCCCGCAACTGTACCGACATGCAGAAATTTAAAACCATTGTAAACAGACATCTCGCTGCACAGCTCTCAACTTAGGATGACCCCCAAAACTTTCACCCTAATTCTCAGTAGCCCCTTATGTCTTATTTAGGGTGAACTTTGTTAAAAAATAAATATATAAATAACATACAATTATTGACTGATTAAAACTAAACTTTAACCCTAACCCAAACTTTAAACCTAACCCGCCCGCCAATACTCTTCAAATTCAGGTTAGGTGCCGCAGGAGAGTAATAATAGAAAAAAAAAAAAAATGCTGTCTTCGCGTTTTGCCAAGGATATGCCAGCCATAATAGCTCAGCCAGTTGAGAGTTAGACTGAAGAACTAAACGTTTCTGGTTCTATCCCAGGTTTGGGTGTTCGATATATTTTTTTCTTTAATTATTTTATTTTTTTTTTTTTGCACATCAAACAATTTCAGATAAAACCTCGATATATGAAAACTAACAAATGTGATAAAAACAGCTAATGCAAATGTTGGTTAGTTAAAAAACAGACGGATGAGAAAGAAAAAAAAGTCACAATGAAAAAAAACCCATAAATGTACCCGATGCGCAATTTTTTATAAACATTTGTTTACATAAAAAAAATTTTTTTTTAATTTATTTTAAAAGTACAGGACTGTCCGAAATAGTAAAAATATAACTTATAACATAGAAGTAAAGAGACTTATCTTTGGTCATACAAGAAGAATTTCTTAATCTATCTAGGAATGGGCAATGAAAGTGACTTGTTTCTTTAAAAAAAAAAAAAAAAAAAAAAAAAAAAAAATCCAAATTTGATCTTAATGCAATTTTCAGTATTTATTAATGAACTAGCAGAGGCCCCCAGGCATTGCCCGGCCCGGGGCGAAAAAAACAAATTTTTTTTTTTTTTTTACCCCTTTCTCTATTTTTCCGTTTTCTCCCTACCTCTGCACTCTTCACCCTCAACCCATACACACAGACAACTCTCCCTTATATTAGATTCCTTGAGGAATGATTCAGAATAAGGAAGGAAATAAACTTAAGAGAAAAAAAAAAAAAAAAAAAAAAAATCAGGGTTACTTCCCTTTAGTTGGTACATGGAAATGGTTGTCAGATCGATTTTTAAAAATCGTCTATTAAATTAATGCTTAGCGTTATTGATTTGTAATTTTATTGTCTTATTTCTCTCATATATATGCAATAGTTTCGTCGATATTAAAGCTATTTAATAAAAAGGATAAATTACAGAAAACCCTCTTACAATATGCTCATTCATTTTTAAGGAAGGTCAAGGTCATTTAAATGATGGTTATACAATTTTGACAAATCATGGGGGGGGGCGATAATCATACCTTATTTCCAAAATACCATGGACGTACCTTCTGCTTGACATTCACCAAAATACCGCATTTACTGCATGGCTTAATCCTTACTTTGTGAAGCAATAGTGAGCTGGCAAAGTCAGCTAGTTTAATATACACATCTCACTCGTGAGCAAGAGGTCACTTCTACAGATTTGGAGTTCCACCAGTTGAGAAACTGACCTCTGCATTTCCGTGACTAATTTTTAATTTTCTTTATTTATTTTCTGCACTGTGCACTTACTAAAAGTACTTTTGCGTGAGGTCATTTAAAAGCTGGTCGGAATGTTTTAGTATCTACGTGGTATGTGCATGCCCTCTTTAACCCCTCAAGAAATAATTATCAATGTTGAGCTCCTCCTTGTCCTTTCGGGATGACTAACGATCATGATAAGGGTACATTAGTCGACGGAAAGTGTCTGTAAATTCAATTAGCGTGGATTTGTACGGTTAGGGTGGCAGTCATTCTCAGGAAAATCCGAAAGAGAAGGTGGGGGAGGGTATTAAGATTATATAAATGTACACGCTTACATAACTCGTTAAAAAAAAGAGAAAAAAAGGCTGGTAAAATTAAATAAATATAAATGTGGAGATAGAAAGCTCTATGAACAAGCAAATAATGATAGATCTGGAAAAGAATGAAAAGATGGACAGTCTCGCTAGATAGAAGCATTTCTGAATATGCTACATTTTGTTCCATTGTGAATGTCTATGTATAACGTTACACACCGATGCACAGACATCTGTACGCACAGATACACAGTCCGATCAGGCCCCACAAATATTAACGCTATGTTTTGGATGTCCCACGACATGCATTAGTCGAGTGTAGCTGTCCTTTTGGATCCAATTCTCGAGTATTTTCAGCTGTGTGGAGACAACCTGAAAATTGTGACTGGGTGTTTAGACAAATGGCTGATAAAGAAATAAATTGCAAACTTTTAAGTTTTTCAGTAATACACAATCTACATTTCTTGGAATGTGGAGTGTATGAATATTGGTGATTCAGTATTTTAGTCTTTGAAATCTCAGGCACACACAGCAAGCTGCATCAGTGTTCTTTTATCAGGATGTCTGAAAGATGCGCTGTAAGCGTAAAACCATTGTTTAAAGCTTCATTGTGTCATTCCAATGAATATTTCACTCGTCGAGTTTGGTGTGGTACATGTAATTTTAGCCTCGTAAACAGATTCCATGCAGATAAAGTCTACACTTAGTGTAACAAGATCACTTTGGGATATCGGAGAAGCAGGATAGTGAATAGAAATTATAATATTGACTAGACCCTCCGGTGTGTGTATGTGTTTGTGCCCAAATTCTATTATATATTTTATATTAAGTTTTTACCGCCAATATGTAGGTAAAGCAAAATAAATGGTTTTGGACTATTAAAATAATTCCAACACTATTGATAATGTTTAACGATTCATTCATTTATTTATTATCACTTATGTTTTAATTCATGTTTTGAAACATGACGTAAATCAAATCTATTATGTCACGGTCAAAGCTATAATTATTTTGTTACGGTTATGTTTTAAAATCTATTTATCAAAAATCTAAATAGCTCAGTTCGTAGAACATCAGACTGAAGATCTCAAGGTTTCGATTTCCGTTCATGACGATTTATTTGTTGGGAATGTATTTGGTATTAATGCAATAGTTTCCATGTTTAAAAGAAGTTAAGACATTTCTTTAAAAAATTGTGACAGACAGACAGACACAGAGACAGACAGAAAATGACCCTTACGGTTAAGTCAGGAGCGGGGGGGGGGATGGGGGGTTAGAGGTCAACAATTGCTTGTTAGCCTGTCGGAGTTTATACTGGATTGAGAAATGTGTGAAGAAAAAACATTTTCAGAATTACTGTCACTGATTGAATGAAAATCAGGGAAAAAAAACAGAGTTCGCCTTGAAATAGGTGAGTGGACGTTCCGCCTTTTGCTCCCTCCAGCGGGGGCTAGGGAGCTAATTGTATATGTAAAGCTGAGTGTGCCACGAGAATGTTGGCATTCCACCACAATAAAATGTAAGCTATGAAAAGCCTTTCTCGTTTCGACCATTCATTTCTGCTGAAGGAGAATGCGTCTTCAAACAGTTTTCGCATTTCAGAAGAAATGCGGGATATAAAGTCGCAGCGAGGGATCTAGTATACTACTGAAACTATGGATCTTTGTTTGTTTGTTTCAATGCACACTAGATGACGTCACGAATGGCATCCATTAAAACAGTTGGGGGGGGGGGTTACCGTGCGCAGTGGATGACGTCAGAAAATGATATCATCCATCAAATCAGAGAGAGGGAGGGGGGGGGGGGAGAGATCCAAAGGGTCACGGGTCGTCTATTAGACGAACGTGTAAGCCCCCTAGGATCTTGCTTGTTATCTCACCTGCTTTTCACTGCACACTTCATGAGTATCAATAAAAGAAATTTTTTTAAATATATATATATATATATAATTCTTTAGATATTGTTCGTTCTTTTTTTTTTAAGCATTGAATGAAAATGTAATAAAAATGACGTTAGAAGCCCTTTTAACAATGCATGAAAGATTTATTTCTTTTTTTTCTTTTTTTCCAATTAATTTCGAAGGATACAACCTCCATCATCAGAGAAAAAAAGAACGAACAATATCTAAAGAATTATAACTCCCGGCATGCTCTGGCTTCTTCGTTCTTATTTTCACTTCCGCCTATTACATCTTGGCGGAGAGCGTCACACCAACACAAGACGTCTTACTTATAAACAAGAGTAAAGTTTGTTTATTTTATAAAAAAAAAAAAAAAAAGTTAAATATATATCTGATGATGGAGGTTGTATCCTTCGAAATTAATTGGAAAAAAAGAAATAAATCTTTCACGCATTGTTAAAAGGGCTTCTAACGTCATTTTTATTATATATATATATATATATGAAAATTTTTTGAGAAACCAGCTCACAGACGCATGAATTTATATCAATAAATAAAAATTTATTTAAACATTTTTTTTTTTTTTTTTTTTTTAAATATCTTATAAATCCGAATTTTCGGTTCAACAAACCATACTCATGGTAAACAGACATTGTATTTTTTTTCTTCTTTCTTTTTCATGGTGAAAATCTGACGGCGTGGCCGAAGATTTACGATCTCCTCCGATGTTATTGGAGAGTTTGTTTATATGTCCGGTGCTTGTAGTGAATGTCCTGGCAGGCTAGAGATGATGGTTTGTTAAATCGAGAATTCGGATTCATAAAATTTAATAATAAAAAAATTTTCATTCATTGATATAAATCCACGTGTCTGTTAACTGGTTTCTCAAAAAATTTTCAAATATATCTTCTAACGACGCTCCTATTTATCTACGTCCCACACAGTAGAATGTGACACAAGGTCGGAAAGTGGGAATGCACTCCAGAGGAGGAGTGCTAGAGCTTTTAAAAAATTGCCTGGGCAGAGTGCCTCAGACATTAAGCACTAAACTCAATCCTCCCCAAAGAGGGGAGGCAAAGCCTGGGAGCGCCACTTCCCAGAACTGCACAGGACAGACCCATTGACCGGCGTAAATCCAGACCCGAAGATCCAGACAATACCAGTATGGGGTGCAGTATCCATCGGAACAGATACTACACTTTGATCTTAGCCAAAAGGCTGAGAAAGCTTTTTTCAAAACTGTAGTAACACTTATATATTTATATATATATTTACATGAAAATGAATGACGTCATAATGGATGAATGGTTGTTGGCAAAAGCTGTTTGAAAGCAGCTTACAACTTTGCGCCCTCGTCAGTGATAGAATCGGCAACAAACCTTGGATATGCAGCAGCGTCAGCAGAGATCCGCAAGCGGTCAAAATATGTCGGTCTTTTTGACAGATTTGTGTTTTAACCGATTGCCGTGGAGATGAGTAGAATGATAGGTCCTGCCACGCGCGACTTCTTCGGCAGTATTGGTCTGTTAATGACATGACACGCCACACCAGGGACAATCGTGGCGTGGCTTTCAGAGTGCTTCTCCATCGCCATTATTCGTGGAAACACCTTGACCCTGCTCTTAGCCTACCAAGCAAGCCGGACATTCAATAAAACTTTCTGATGCATGTTCGTTTCGAAAAGGGACATTTTATTAATTAATTATTATTTGCCTCCCTATTTTCCTTCAATATTTTATTTGACTATCATTGTTTGTATTTCACAAATTGGGTTTTAGTTTAATGAATCGATTAAAATGTTACCTTTTTAAGTACTTTAACAACCCGTGTCAAAATTACGAAATTATGTTTATTTGAAAATTAATGACGTCACAAAATAAGCTTTATTTTTTTTTTCAAAGTTGTCAAAATCTACTCCATTCATTTTTTGTGACGTCATCCATTTTTCAAGTGAATACTTTCATGTGAAAAACGTGATTATCAAACCAATGTCGAAGTTAAGAAATTATATGGATATCTAACTGTTAGCGAGTGGGATCTGTGTCTCTGAGTTGCTTGAAAAAAAATTGAGGAAACCCAGAGTTGCAAACCCCGGAAGTAGATCGAGCGGAAAAGATTGGAAAGACCCTTTTTACTCACAATACTAAGTTTCTCAGCCACACGAAAAAAATATGCGTAAATAGAAATATGTTATGAAATGAAACCAATCATTGGAAACAATAGAAACGACTAGTTAATTAATGAGATGTCCTTTTACAAAGCAATATGCAAATTACACTTCATCAGTATATTAGAAAGCCGTTCTATTTTGAATATGAGTTTGGCATTTTAAATCTCACTGTCAGTGCGATAAATGGTAAAACTTTAGAGATATGAGAAATACTGACCCAACGGGTCATGAGTAATCTAAAAAAAAAAAAAAAAAAAAAAAAAAAAGATCCGAAGTTTAATTAGCTACTACACCGAGATGTAGGGGAGGGCGCCACTCTTTTTCCAAGACCAAGATTACTCCACTTACCCTTGATCCTCACTTTATACTGCCGAGTGTTTAGCAAGGAGGCATCAAGTACCTTTTTTTTTTCTTCTTATTAATTTTTGGTACGACTCAATCGAGGATTGAAACCTGATCTTCCGGACCATTAGCATACACTCTTACCATTATCCAAATGGGTCAGTAAAAATCAAAATCGAGTTATTTTTATTTAAAATTTGCATTGATAAGGCTCTCAAAACACGGGATAAATATTAAATCGTAGAAACAAATGTAAATCCGGAAAAGATTAACGGAATAAATTGCAATTGAACGTTTGTCTGTAATCTTATTTAGAAAGTCCAATGCAGCCGCAACAGGTTTCCTAATATTAAAAAAAAAAGACGCTCGACGCAAGTCTGGACTTGTTATTTGTAAAAAAGAACAAGAACAGGACAAACAAGAGAGGACAAGTTTAATCGATCATTTATTACAAATGTTGACATAAAATGTCTCGTGACAAATGTAAGCACTCAATGAAATAATGCAGTTTGAAAACTTAAACCACAATCTTTAATAAAAATCTGGAAGGGTTAAGATCCGGTAAATGTGAAGCCCATTAATGATCAAGCAGCTTACTGATGAGACGATCACTAAAGTGTCCCCGCATATCATTGAATGGTGATAAAAACAAAAGACTGTTGGACATTCATGACTGAAACTTTTTTGACAAGTCAGGCATGGACTTAATTTTTTTGGGGGGGGGAGGATTCGATATAATACAACTAATTACACCTGCTCAGTGTTGCCCAGGAATCTACTTTCACTTTTTTTTCTCTGATGATAAGCACACCTGAATAGGTCATGCAAAACTGCCAACAACTGACACACTCCTTCCTTGGCACTGCCCTGATTTCGGCTGTCATAGCCCTCTTCAGTTCAGGAATTGTCTGGGGTGGTCGTTTTGATAGACATCATCTTTGGAATAACCTCACAGATAAAACTCATATGTGTGTGTGTGTGTGTGTGTGGAGGGGGGGGGCGGCGGTTATGGTCCACTGAGTGTGAAGCCCATTCAGGATAGTAACTCCTACTAATGAGACAATCACCAAAGTGCCCCCCCCCCCCCGAAGTCATTCCAACGAGTCCTTTGAAGTGTGATGTGTGTCCCATCCCGTTCAAACCACTTTTCTTCCTTCGCAACACCTTTTTTGTCTGTCCAAAACATCTGAACGACCACTAGGTACCGAACGCTTAGTACGATACAGATGCACATTTAGAGCATATCATTGAACGGCGATACAAGAAAGACTGTTGGAAATTCTTGAGAGAAAATTGGTGGACAAGTCAGTCATAAACTGAAGTTTATTTGTACCAAAAATGTTTGGATTGCAGAAAAGATTGGGAATTTTAGCAGTGACATTCTTTTTTTTTGCGGGGGGGGGGGGGGGGGGGGGATGCACCATTGAGATAAAAATCTAACAAGCTGCATCTACCCGGTGTTGCCAGGGAGTCTTTACTTATTTTTATTTTTAACTTTGCCTTTTTTTTTTTTTAATTTTTTTTTTAAATTAAATTATTTTTGAAAAATAGGATTTTTGAAAGTTAAATTTAATTATTACGGTATCGTTTGGCCATTAAATTATTAACTGAACCAAATTGTTAGAAAACCATAACTAATTATTTTTACGGTAACGTTTTAATCTATAAAATTACTGGATGTAAATAGCTTTTTTTTCTTCTTTCTTTTAATAAATGAGGATTTGCTAAGAATTTTAAAGCCAATTTAAATGACTATTAGACAGATTAAATGCTTCCAAATTCCTTTTAAATTTCGAAGGGTCACAAAAAAAAAAAAAAATTTCTTGAACTATTAAAAGATTACAAAGAAACCGAAATTATTTCTGGTGGATTTAATTTTCTAATTTTTTTTTTTTTTTTTTTAATTTGGTTTATTTTACGCTATTGCATTTGGATTTAAATATTCAATTAATAGTAGATAAAAAATGTTACGTCACATGGAAATGAGGTCACACAATTTTCATATCAAGTTGATATTTATTAACATTTAATATTACAATAGTGCTCAATACATAAATAAGTTATAAAAAAAAAATGAAATTGAACGGCTACACAAATGTAAGAGTTTCAATCTCATATCGCACCAGGCTTGACAGGATTAAAAGGTTTGTTTGTTGTGTTTTACGACATATCAACCCTTTTCGGGTTATTTAATGCCAAATCTGGTCATTTCAAGTTCTTTCATATCTTCAAATGTTTAATCATGGTTTTTGGTTTGGTTGTTTTTGTTTTACGACATATCAACCCTTTTCGGGTTATTTATGCCGAATCTGGTCATTTTGGTGAAGGTTTTTATGCTTCAAGTTCTTTATATGTTTAAGTATTTATTCATGGTGTTTGGTTGAGTGAAGGGGGGGGGGGAAGAGGGAAGAAGAGAGGAGGGAGGGAAATTGTTTTTTGTTTTGGATTTTGCAGGACATGATTGAGTTTTGCAAAGGGAAAAAAATAAAACATCAATGTTTGGTGCATTTTGAGTCAGTAAGTCAATAACTTCAGACAGCCTGATTTGGTAGCGCCAGTAGGTTCTATTTGACCCATAGATGGGGCCCTTACAGGTACTACCATTCCGGGCCAGAGTGGACCTGGGAGCAATGGCAACTAAGGGGCAACTCCACATTCCCCAAACGGAGGCCTCACCACTGGATGTCTTTTATGGTCATACCCAGGACCCACTTTGAAAGGAAGTAATGCCTGGGATGATGGTCGCATGAAACCAACAGAACTATACCCCACTCTTGTATTAACCTGTTGGCCAGTGCAAGAGCTTCTTAACCCCCCCCCCCCCCTACAAAAATATAAATGATTATCAATAAAAACTAGCAGAAAAAAATCTTGTGTTTCTCGCCTATATGTAACTTTGATAAATACAATTTTTTTTTTTTTTTTTTATTACCATTCATAGAATATTTATCGAAATCAAATATAAAGGAAAACTAAAACGATTTTTTTTTTAAATCGTATTTAAAAAATAAAAATTTGTAAACAGGATAAATGTTAATTATTTTTCTCAGAGAGCTCCATCCATTAACACATCTACACAACAACAGCAGGTAAATACAGCGAGTTTATATCATTTTTACTCAGAGATATTCATTTGCATATAAGACATGGTCAACGGCAGGTAGAATTGCTAGTATTCAATAAATGCATAATGTGATGATGTTCGTCTGTTCTCGTCGATGACGATGACAGGTAATGTCTCGACTTGCAAGTAAATTGGATTATAGCGAAAGAGTTGCACCAATTGTTACTTTCCCTCGAGTGGCAAGATGTAGTCATGGCAACAAGGGATGGACTGGGATGTGGTCGATGACCAACAATGTCCTCATTTGTGTGTCACTCTGATCTCGTTGTGCTCTACAGCATTTCACTGCGTTCGCATTTCCAAAAATTGAAACAATCTTGTAGTTTCTTTTGTGGAGGTTCAGTTTGTTTTTTTTTATTTTAAAAAAATAAAAATTCAATTTTTTTTTTTTTAAATAATTAAAAAAAAAAATAAAATAAATTGACTGATTTTTTATATAGCAAATTTCAAGTTAGATCACTCTACAAAATCTAATATTAGAAAGTAAACTTATTTTTAAAAAATTCCTCATCCAAAAATTAGTCAAGTATAAAAGTTTTAGGCTTGAAACTTTAATTGGTAACACTTTTACAAAAGTTTTGGTAAAGTACATTTGACCCATTTTTCTCACCAACTGCCAAATTGGACTTCGTTTACGTGTTAGAAATAAGAAATTTTGTTTATAAGAATTTTATGGATGTACTAATGAAAAAAAAATTAGCTCAATCTGTATGATGTCACGAATCATAAGTTTTAATGTGTTAGCTGCTAAAATAAAACTTATATGAACAGTCAACTGTATTGTTTCCGCATATTTTTTTGTGACGGCATGCGATTTTCACCAACGTTTAAGACTGGGTATATCTAAGAATTATTAATTCCATCTATATAATCTTTCTTTTAATGAACTATGGCATTATGTTTTTAAAGATTTTCCACTTATTCGAAACTTTTATCTTCAGTTATACATTGATTAAGTTGGCCTTTTGTTCAGTATCACACAAAACACAATGTCCGACTAACTTTGAATAGCCACAACTCAGGTACTAATTGAGATATTAAAAAAAAATATATATAGTTTGGGATACCTAATAGTAAGGTAGACTAGAAGCAAACTTTCCAATGCAGCAAGGTGGTGATAACCAGCTTTTCTGAGGGAGGCACTAGTCTAGGGGTAAAAATAGCCAAGAATGGACCTGTCAGCATTTTCCGGTAGGGGCGCGTAAGGCGAGTGGCAATTACCAAAGGAGGTAATGCCTTGGAGGATTTAACTCTGAACCTCAAAACGAACCATACCGCAGACAAAAAGGGTCCGATACTCAACGAGCAAAACCTTCGTATCAGAACGTGCCATGGTTTACCCCGGCTAGGTAAGCATGACTTAGGTAAGCATGACTTAGGTAAGCATGACTTAGGTAAGCATGACTTAGGTAAGCATGACTTAGGTAAGCATGACTTAGGTAAGCATGACTTAGGTAAGCATGACTTAGGTAAGCATGACTTAGGTAAGCATGACTTAGGTAAGCATGACTTAGGTAAGCATGACTTAGGTAAGCATGACTTAGGTAAGCATGACTTAGGTAAGCATGACTTAGGTAAGCATGACTTAGGTAAGCATGACTTAGGTAAGCATGACTTAGGTAAGCATGACTTAGGTAAGCATGACTTAGGTAAGCATGACTTAGGTAAGCATGACTTAGGTAAGCATGACTTAGGTAAGCATGACTTAGGTAAGCATGACTTAGGTAAGCATGACTTAGGTAAGCATGACTTAGGTAAGCATGACTTAGGTAAGCATGACTTAGGTAAGCATGACTTAGGTAAGCATGACTTAGGTAAGCATGACTTAGGTAAGCATGACTTAGGTAAGCATGACTTAGGTAAGCATGACTTAGGTAAGCATGACTTAGGTAAGCATGACTTAGGTAAGCATGACTTAGGTAAGCATGACTTAGGTAAGCATGACTTAGGTAAGCATGACTTAGGTAAGCATGACTTAGGTAAGCATGACTTAGGTAAGCATGACTTAGGTAAGCATGACTTAGGTAAGCATGACTTGTGCCGGTATCAATATATGTAGAGAGGTTCACCTGGAGCGAGTTAAATCACCGTGGTACATGGGACTTGATGGCTGTTGACCCCTGCCAAAGGGTTTGCCATTAATATGCATAGTATAACACCTATTGCAGTCATGTTGATCAAATTCTGCACAACTTCTCATCTTATCCTTATGACAGCCAATCTTCGAATGTGACTAAATCACGTATGGGGTGGTGGGGGTGGTGATTATCATAACACTAATGTCGCAAACAAAAGACAAAATTAAAACGTATTTAACTTTTATTGGTCCCAATTTCATTTTGTAAAGTGGCCGACATCATTCTAGTTATTTGAGGATTTCTTGTTTTGGTGAAATTGGCTCGATATAGGTAAAAATGGCAACTTGTATCCAATTAACCGTATACAATATATCTTATTTCAACATCAAATAATCACAAATGTGTTGATGAAAGGGTAGATTAAGTTTTATGGCATATGGATTCTTTTTGTGTAATTTGATGCCAGAGCACAAGACCTATTGTAAATGAGTCATTGTATACATTTAATTGTACACAAGTGGCTGAGGGAATTGTGGGTACACCCCCACCCACCCACCCATCCCGCTTATGATATTAATGTACAAATTACCATAATTAGATTCAATAGGAGTTGAACTGTGCAGTCTAAAAATCCATACCAATAAATCATTGTATGGTTGATAAAAGAGACAAAGGGGTAGATTTAACCCGAACCCGACAGAACCCAAACTGATCAATCTCGAATAAGGGAGAGACGTCTCAAACTAAAATAGTGTTCCGTCATTTTAGTAAATACTTTGTTTTTATATTTATAAATTTATATCGGAATTCAATTTGATGGAGAAAATAGAAAAATGGTTAAAAAAAAAAAATAAATAAATTTAAAAAAAAAAAAATTACTTATGTGAATTATGTTTGTATGTACAGGATTTAGGGTTAGATTAATTAACAGATCATTATGAACTTATGTGAATTTATGGGCACAACCTCCTATTCGATAATTCAAATATATCAGATTTGTATTGAATTTTACCCATTATGTCTTCTGGATTTTAATCTTCATAAGGGGACATAAAAGTGGTACAAAACTGTTCGGTTTTCTTTTTTTTTGGGGGGGGGGTCATTTACGCCGTCCTGTGACAGGTATTCTACTTGCACGTATGTAAAAACTGAACTAAAACACGCACATCACCGGTGCCAATATACGTCATCTTAATCTCTAAATTTTTTGCGGGGGGGGGGGGGGGGTGGGGGGATCTGAAATTTGTTTTAAAATTTTAATATTTGATGTCATTTTATTTACCGATAAAACCGTTACAGAAAAAAAAATTTTTTTTTTTTGTTAATTACAATTTAAAGAGCACCTCTCCCGATGACATGCAGAAGAGGCTGATTTTTGAAAGACCCGTTATAGAATCGGTACTTCAACTAGTATTAAAATACAAACTGCTTTCAATAAAAGTCAATGATTAAAAATTGGACTGAACGACAACAGCTGCAGTAAATTCTTACCCTACAAAAAAAAAAGAAAAAAAAAAAAAAAAAAAAAAGTGTGAATACGCAATAATTATTTTGGGTTAATTATTCAAGTTGTTGAGTGAAAATTAATGAAGGACACTTTTAAACATAGTTGGGAGTCGACAATTTTTTAGAGGATTTTATTTACTCCTCCCCAGGAGTTAGGCACAAGGCCAGTTTTATCCTACTCCCACAAGTAAGATGTGACCCAAGATCGGGTCGAGAAAGTGGGGTTTGAAAAGCCAGCGCTCGAGAGGTGAGCACTCTGGCCATTTAAAAATTGCCTGGGCAGCCCCGTCGGCATTCCCCGGTAGGGGCGCCTCAGACAGTAAGCAATAAACTTACTCCTCCCCAAAGAGGGGAGGCAAAGCCTGGGAGGGTGGACCTCCTAGAACTGCACAGGACAGGCGTGCAGTATCCATCGGAACAGATACTACACTTTGATCTTAGCCAAAGGATTTTGGAAATTGTTTTAGTTTATTTATTTTAACAACCAGAGACTCTGAAGTCTGATGGGTTTGTTTTGGTATTTTCAGTGTTAGCTTGGTTAAAAAAAGTTTTTTTTTATATAAACAAACTTCATTGTTGAGGGTGGAATTTTTCAACAGATTTGGCCATGTTTAATTCAGGAATGCGAGTATCTAATGGCAAAAAAAAAAAAAAAAAGTTGAAATCGAGATGAATTTCCCAAACAACTAAAAACAACTTGAATGTGCGAGTGATAAATAGTTTTATAAAAATAAAAAAATACATTTTTTAAATGATTTATAGTCGAATCAATTAGTTTCAGCATTTTCCTAAACAACTCGAGTCAGTTTCAACTAAGAATGTCAAAATTAGTAGAGTGTGCATGTGGGAGGGCATTCTTTGATAAAACAAGTCATCTCACTCCCCTACCCCCATCACACATCGTTTGAAATCTTAGCCTTAACGCAAAATTAATATTTTCTGTTTTCAGAGAACTGTCATAAGAGGAAGATGGAGAAAAAAAAAAAGAAAAAGAGAAAGAAAGAGAAAAGAAGAGCGGAAGAAATAAATAAAACCAAGCCAAATAGCAACAAAAAAAATAAGGAGGTAAGGGTCTAGCGATTTAGCAGAAATCAGCTTTTTCTTATTTAAAAAAAAAAAAAAAAAAAAAAAGCTGATATCAATCAAAAAGCGGAGAACTCTTATCGATGGGAGACTAGCGATTTAAGCGGAAATCCACTTTTTCTGAATAAAAAAAAAAGTGGAATTTTACAAAAAGCAAAGAACCCACATCCCTTCTAGGTTAAGTGTAAAGAAACATTCTGAATAAAAATTTTCTTTTAAAACTGCCATTTTTCAGTGAACGGTGCACGCTTATCCAGTTTAAATGGTTGAAATTGCAATTTTGTCCGTTGAATGACAAAATTACAATATCCTATATATGCAGGTGTGCTTGCCAAGGGCCGCATGCAGCACACGGATCACATGTTGGACATGTCTGAACTTGGGTGGTCAACTCAGTAGAGCCGTGCTGAACATAAGTAGCTTCCATTGTTGGATACATAAATATACAACACCTTTATACGAGTTGTCTGTAAAATCTGGAGGCATAGGATAATTGTTACACGAGCTGAGGTTCATCGTAGCATCATTCCGGCAACCTAGGAGCTGACTTTAACCATCAGATCCTTCTTTGTCAGAAGGAGGTATGGGTAAGCTCGTTCCTAAGAAGTACATCCGCTCAGACATTACCGACTCCTGAAGGAGAGGGTGGAGGTTTATTGCCAATCAGCCAAGGTGCCTCCTATCAAGGAATGCTACAGGTCTGTTCTAAGCTATTTTTGCAACCAATGAGAGTGCCCCCCATTGGGGGAGCTGGTTCTCTCCACCTTTTAACCTATTTCCATGCCTTGCTGCAGTGGGACACAAGTAAATCTGAAACTTGGTAAGATTAATCGATGCCGTACACACTCCGCATCGCAAGTGGGTTTTTTTTTTTTCATGTACAGCGTGTTACTTCTTGCATCAATTTCATGTGGTTGGATATCCGAGAGCATGGTAGAGCAAGGAAGACATGGTTCAAATGCATAAGAAACGATATAATAGCGTGCAACCTGGCTGATGTCAGCCTTTTGGACCAGACTGCATGGACAGTAGGCATGAGACGTTGCCCGGGGGTTGCCCACCCAGGAGTCCAAGATACTCACAGACCCATAAATAACAAAACTGGATGAGGAAAAGGATGGCATTTGACATCTAATAAGTTAAAAAAAAAAAAAAAAAAAAAGAAAAAAAAAGGCAAGTAGGCAGGATTTTTTCCCAATTGCACATGTGACTAGAGTTTTTTTAATAAATTTAGTTTCAATGCAGTCGATTGGAAGGGAGGGAGGAGGATTACCCCTCACCACATGATTTAAAATTCCTGTTTGATAAAAAGTTTTCCGTGTGGTTTAATTATATTTTTAATCTTTTATCTGCACGATAAAATTGAGTTTTTTTGTCCATGCAGATAACCTGGAAAATTTGAAACAAAACCTTTGACTTTTACCCTCTTCGCTTTATACACTCTACCCCCCCCCCCCTCATTCTACCTTTGTTTTTCATACTAGCAGACGTACCTTACATTGCTTGGGTAAAAAATATGTAGAATTAAATATTCACAAAATGTGCATTTAATAAGGGAGGATATGCAATGCAACCTATGAGAAAAAAGAAAAAGAGAAGATGTAGAAGCAAATAGTTGTATCCAATTGGAGGTGGGGGGGGGGGGTCAGGGAAAATTTATTTCTTTTTCAAAAAGTAAATACACGCATCATTAAGTGGGGGTCGGCTTTCGAAAAAAAAAAAAAAAAAGAAAAAAAAAAAAAAAATTACCGAAACTTCATCAAAGATTGATAATATGTTTCAGAATTTTTTTAGATGAGGGTTGATAATTTGTAGAATTAGGTATATTCGAACTACTGTTCTCATCTTGGGTGTTTTTATCACAACGTTTCGGCCGATGTAACCTCCAACCTTCTTCAGATATACCTTGTTGAACTCAGGAATCTGGACGGAACTTTTTATTAAATCCATGGTGGTAGCATGCTCTCGTTCCATCTGCCATGACCGGAAAGATGCCCTCAGTAATTCGCAATTCTTCGTATCAAGGACCCGTGGCGCAGTGGATATAGTACTAGGTAAAATTCAGTTCTAAGTGACAGTCATCTGAAGGTTGAAGGTTCAAACCTCAGTGCGGGCAATACTAAGAATTGCGAATTACTGAAGACTTCTTTCTAGTCATGGCAGATGGAATGAGAGCATGCTACCCCCATGGATTTAATAAAAAGTTCCGTTCGAAATACCGTCCAGATTCCCGAGTTTGACAAGGTACACTTGAAGGTCGGAGGTTACATCGGCTGAAACGTTGTGATAAAAACATCCAAGATGAGAACAGTAGTCCGAATATACCAAATTCTACAAAGATTAATATATATTGGGGGGGGGGGGGCAGAATTTTTCACATATCTTATTAAATTGAATTCTTCAGTTGTTACCATAATACCACATTTACTCTATTGTTGGAAATATATATATATATATATATACAAAAATTACATAAACTATATTACAGTCTTACGTCAATCAACCAACGTTTCGATGCTACCACATCTCTTCAAAGACTGAATAAAAATAAGTAAACAGTGAGAATCCCGTACTGCAAATGTCGTCAGCAGATAAAATGGATGTTAAGAAAAGGAGAAAGAAAAGAAAAGGCAATATTCAAAACCAATCAAAGTTCGTGTTGGACAAATATAGGTTACAGACCACTGACCATATATATATATATATATATATAAGCCTGAAGGACAAGGAATGTGAAAAGTCAAATTCTTTTCCATTTCTACTGAAGATTATAAGCAGTGCTTGCTTTGCCTATCCTAAGAATTTCTTTATCCAACCTAGGCAAGACTACTAACAATGAACTTATTAATTCGATGAGGAAAGTTTGTCACAATGTCACCACAGGGATGGTCAACCTATGGCACATGTGTCAACAGCGGTGCATTGCACGATTGCAAGTTGCACACCGAACACCAGAAATAAAAATGATTTTTATTTAAGAATATCTGCTCATGTAAAAAAAAAAAAAAGAAGATTTCTAGACAAAAAAATACAACAGGAATTTAAATTGTTAAACAGTTGGCGGGTTGTTGGATTTTATGGCATGCCAACCGTCGTTGCATCATTTTATGTGTACATGTTTTGTATACAATTGGTTTGTAGATTAGATTTTTTTTGTAGACAAATAGTCTGTAACAGAGATTCTATTTAATTAATAGATGGGTCCCTGACAGGTACTACCACTCCTCCAGGTAAGAGTGGACCTGGGAGTAGTCGTAACTAAGGGGGCGACTCCACACTCTCCAAAGCTCCCAAATTTGGGACTCACCATCTGATGCAGTTTTGTGTAATACACAGATTATTTTTTTTTGGGGGGGGGGGATAGGATGTGAAAATGTTGCTTTTACAAAACATGCCTCACGATGGGAGTACTGTATTCGCTTTTCCTTAAAACTCCCACAGCCACCGTAGACATGTTTCCGCCAAACCGATTGTTACGAAACCATCCTCTCGCAGACATCCACACTAAGGGTCTCCAGGCTGTCTTTGACAACATCCTTAAAACGTCCCCTTGGCGTGTACCTCTAACATTTACCGTGCTGCAGTTGCCCATATAACATTTAAAACATAACATTTACTGTGCTGCAGTTACCCATCTTCCAAGAGCTTTTCACTACAAATTACGGACTTGTTTGCCCGAGACACCAGCTTGCAGTATAACAACTGTGTCTGGTGTTTGAGATTTCTAATTAATGTTTAGAATCTTCTTAAAGCACGTTTCGTGGAACCTCTCTTGAGCCTTGTATGTGACGATGGTATATGGTCCACATCTCGGAAAGATGTACGAGTAGAGACAAGATGCACGACTCGTATACACTAAGCTTCGTTTTGATGGTGATGGCGCCACCTGACCACACACGTTTTTCAAACCTGCTGACGGCTTTACTGGCTTTTCGATTCTTAGGTGCACTTTAAAGTCAAGGGATCCGTCCCAGGAAAGAGTGCTGCCTATTTTTACGAACGAGTCAACTATATATACTTAGCCTGGTCCCCTTGACGACGATGTTGGGTTCAACATAGTGGTGTTCTCGTGGTGAGCTTTACCTACGTTTTCTCCAGATTGATTGACAGTCCAAAACGTAGTGCACATTCGAGGATATCCACTATTTCCTACATATTCTCCCCAATATGGAAACAGAGTCCTCATCATCGGCATAGAGGAGCTTCCACACAAGAGTTCTGGAAAGTCTCGGACTTCATGTCAAAGCGAGCAAGTCTGAATATCATACGAGTGGTTTGAAAACGTACAAGAACACCGACATTACAGTTCTGAAAAACACAGTAGAGGTCATCGTAAAGTATATAGAGAACAGCGTCTGTGCGACGATGTCACCCCGTTTAACATTATTATCATCGATGGTTATTTTTTTTTTTAAAGTGGAAGTGTGCTTTCATGTCCAGATAAAGTCCAGATAAAGTCGTTTAATCATCATGACCAATTGCGGTGGTCATTCGAGTTTGTCGAGGATTGTCCAAAATGTTTTTCTATTTACAGTGTAGAAAGCTTTTATCAGATACACAAAAACTCGGCAATGTTACCCGTTGTTCAACACATCCCCCCTCCCTCGAAGTTATCGGGTAGAAAGAGTCATGTCCATCGTGCCACGACAAGATCTAAAACCGCTGTTCTCAACACAGAACACAGCCATCCAACGAGCCAGTTGAGCAAGACCTTCGAAAAGACCTTACCCACCACTTCAAGAAGGCTTATTCTTCGATAGTCGCCACAAACCAACCGTGCTCTCTTTTCCCGTTGCGTATCGAGATGAGAATCACATCTACCTACTCTTCGGAAACAGGAGGCACCCGCCCAGACATCCAATACCAGACAGTAGATTTCTGCAGAAATCTCGTCATCCACGTAGCATAAAAATGACAATAAAAACAGGACTTCCCGCGAAATACAATAAGCATTCCATAGTTTGAGGGTTACGGTTAACCCTAACAGATGAGTTGAGTATAACGGTCCTAGTATTTACAACCATTTTCTGCATCAAGTCACACGAGAGCGTTCCAATCAAAATGAGAGTACAGCAAGTGTCCATTTCATATGTTAGTTAAAAAAAAAAAAAACCTGTTTTGATGGACAACTATGAAATGGAAGTATTTCTATTGTAAAACCACGAGGAGCCGAGTTGCCTTTCAATATTGAGATTGCTAACAAAGAAATTTGCATGGTAGGCCATAACCATGGGATTACTTTGTTACAAACTTTAGATTGATAAACAAATGACTCACTAGGACTGCAGAAATAGATATAAAAAAAAAAAGAAAAAAAAAAAAAGAAAAAAAAAGAAAAGAAAAGAAAAAGAAAAAAAAAAACTTACAGGTTTACATAACTGTGGATGAACAAATAAATAAATAAATCTATAAATAAATCTTTATAAAGTTAGGTATGTTTATATGTACAGGATTTACTCTTAAACTAATTAACCGATCATTATGAATTTTATAATACAGCTACTAAGTGGCACGCTAGGAAGTAAGTGTAGTATCTGTTCCGATGGATACTGCACCCTATAGACGGGTGTCGTCTTGTCCTTCGGGGCTTGATTCCACCTGTCTGTGGGTTTGTCCTGTGCAGTTCTAGGAGGTCCACCCTCCCAGGCTTCGCCTCCCCTCTTTGGGGAGGAGTAAGTTTATTGCTTACTGCCTGAGGCTGCCCGGGGAATGCCGACGGGGCTGCCCGGGCAATTTTTAATGGCCAGAGTGCTCACTTTCTCGGGCGCTGGTTGAAAAACCTCCACTTACTTGACCCGTGGTCACATCTTACTTGTGGGAGTAAGATAAAACTGGCCTTGTGCCTAACTCCTGCAGAGGAGTAAATAAATACTAAGTGTAAGGGGTCTAAATGTGGGCTATTATTGCGTTCCATTTAGTTTCAGGCAAGGAAGTAAAAAAAAAAAACTTGTGAAAATTCAGATACTTCCAATTTTTGTGAAATTTTAACAATAGGTGTTTGACATCAATCAATAAATATTCCAAAAATATCAAGGTCTTTTCTTTGGGGGGGGGGGGGTATTTTAAAAAGGTTTTTAGAGAGCCTAATATAGACACAACTTCCCATTTTAAAATTTAAATATATCAGATTTGCATTGAATTTGATCCATAGTCATTCAACACGATTTAAGATTACCCGACTTCCAATTTCTTAAAACTTCTTCAGCTTAAAATTTAAACATTTTCTAGAATCAAAATCATGTAATGGATTTCTATCAAAATTGGAATAAGAATTCTAGACACAAGGTTCAGTAGAATTATATCTTTATTTTAATTTTCGTAAGGGTACATAAATGCTGTGCAAAACAGTTCTGTTCGGGGAATTCATTGCCGATGGATTAGTTTCCTATAAAATTACATAGAGAAATAAAGTGTCACATATTAACCAAATTTAGGCTATCTTGAAAGGGATGAAGAATACCAATACAGTTATTAATCTGTATTGGTATTCTTCATCCCTTTCAGATGCCCTTAGATGGACATCTTCATCAGTCCTCCTCCTCTTCTTCGTTACTCGGAGGAGGGGGTAGAGTAAGAAGAGATCTGTAAAATAGTCTGAATTCGATCTGATCGAAAGTTAAACGAACAGAATTGCTTATCTTATTCGTTACGTGTCACCCGGGACTTACTGTCTGTGACAACTTCCTGAACACGTCATTAGACACTGATTATGCAATCTGTCCTGAATTTCAATTTCTTCTTAAGACCTCTTAAGCCTTAAATTCTAGACATTTTCTAGAATCAAAATCATGTAATGGATTTTGATCAAATTAGAATAAGGTTTCTCGACATAAGGTTTAGTAGAATTATATCTTTATTTTAATCTTTGTTAGGGGATAAAGTTGGTGCAAACCTTTTCTGTTAGGGAATTAATTTTACCCATTAAAGGATAGGTACTTTGCTTATATATATATATATATATATAAAAAAGAAGTGTGGTAAATAAATACCATCAAAGCTTGTTATAGATGCAATATGTATTTTACAAAAAAGAAAAGACAAATCGAAGACGATTTTTTTTTTTTTTTCCTCTTTATATAAACTAACATTAAGTATGTATGTAGTTTATAGTTATACAGATATTTCGCTAATAAAATTAGCTTATTCATTGTAGTTGAAAATTCCAATGTAATTGGAAAGCCCGCTTCTGTTGATGTGAGCCGGCGAGTGGGATGTTGTTTTTTTTTCCTCTCTCGTATGAAATCACGCAAGCACGTGGAAGGTTATAGTTTAAAGGTTCATACTTTTTTTTTTTTTTAATAAGCATCCGTTTGAAATTTAAGCTAATTTTATTAGCGAAATATCTGTATAACTATAAACTACATACATACTTAATGTTAGTTTATATAAAGAGGAAAAAAAAAAAAAAAAAAAAAAAAAAAAAAAATCGTCTTCGATTTGTCTTTTCTTTTTTGTAAAATACATATTGCATCTATAACAAGCTTTGATGGTATTTATTTACCACACTTCTTTTTTATTAAATTTCAAACGGATGCTTATTAAAAAAAAAAAAAAAAAAAGTATGAACCTTTAAACTATAACCTTCCACGTGCTTGCGTGATTTCATACGAGAGAGGAAAAAAAAACAACATCCCACTCGCCGGCTCACATCAACAGAAGCGGGCTTTCCAATTACATTGGAATTTTCAACTACAATGAATAAGCTAATTTTATTAGCGAAATATCTGTATAACTATAAACTACATACATACTTAATGTTAGTTTATATAAAGAGGAAAAAAAAAAAAAAAATCGTCTTCGATTTGTCTTTTCTTTTTTGTAAAATACATATTGCATCTATAACAAGCTTTGATGGTATTTATTTACCACACTTCTTTTTTATTAAATTTCAAACGGATGCTTATTAAAAAAAAAAAAAGTATGAACCTTTAAACTATATATATATATATATAAAAGTAAGTTGAGATAAACAAAATTAGAACATTATATATATATCAGTTTCAAGAATTCAAACAATGAATATTTGGCATACGATGATTTCTAAAACAATTTGGAAAATTTTATTTTGTATTATACTTTCGATGATGCCAAAATTCTGTATATATTTTGTTTCAGTATTTACTTCAACAGTGCTGAATATATGTGTAGAGCTTAGTAGTAAAAAAAATATATACTTATGGCAAGTAAGCTGCACAAAACCGTTTGTTTCCTTCCCAAAGAAAAATCATCTAGTTCAATGCATGGATGTACATTCTAGGATCGTTTTTTATAGTTAAGGAGTGCTCACTCCAACTTTCAAATTCTCAGTGTCCTTGATCCTACAATGTAAATCTATGCATTGAGCCCGATTTCCTTTGGGAATGAAACAAACGTTTCCGCATAGCTTACTTGCCGTAAGTATATTTTGGTGAATTAGTTTAGCAGTGAAACCCCTATGCATACACACAAATATATAAACTGCCCCCACTTTATTAAAAACAATGCATCTCGGAGATTAGTGCTCACGTGTGTGCACTCCCCGTGGATATTTACGCAAACTGGGACTATAACATCCGGAGTAACCTGCTGATTACAAATATATCATTGGTTTTGCTCGATCAACTGTTGAAACCTGATGTGTGGACGGATGGGGACACGCCGTTGCGACATACAAGTTTGTTATAATCGATGTACAGAAGTACTATGTACTAGCAGGAAGATAAGACGTTGTTCGAGATTGAATAAGGAACACAATGTCCCTTTTCCCGTTGCTCATAGCACCAATTACTTCCTTTTTTAAAATGTTATTCTGGCCTCGTTTTGCCGGCGAATATAGTTGAAGAAACAAATTTTACAAAATTCTCTGAATTCTTATACATATAGTTGAAATTTCATCAGAATCGGATATACATATTTGAAGTTTTACGTTGGTTCTGATCACCCCACCCCTCTCTAGCTCAGGAGGGCACATAGAGATTCGGGACCACTTCCATTGTCTTCCCCAGAGAATTTTATAAATAGGATTTGAATTCTGTCAAAATAGAATATATCTGATGCTTTAAAGCGTGTGAGGAAAGGGGGGGGGTTGGGGCTCCCGCGGGACGGTGTAAGTTATAAACAAAGCAAGAGAGAAAAAGAGAGAAAGAGAAAGAGAATGTAGATGTTGAATTTGAATTAATTACCCATTGTTTCTATTCAGTTAGTAAATTTATGTAAAAAAAAAAACTTTTCTAAAATATTTTCCCCAATGCACTGGTCTGATGAACTCGTGTAACTTTGTTTTAATAGATTTTTTGGTGGCACTTCTGCAGATTAGGGACGAGCCGAAATTTATTTGGTTTCATTTTAGAAGAGCTCCAATAGTGTAAAGACCGACAACTCTTAACAGTACATAATTTCTCCGAAAATATAGAATATGAATTTTTTTTAATAAGTAACGCAAATTCAATTAATAGAATATTTATCGAAGAAATTAAAATCTGTAAAAAAAATAAATAAATAAATAAAAGTATATTAATAGAACATCTATTTAAAATAAAATTTGGGAAAATCAACAGTATATTTTTTCATTTCAAAACGAACAGTCATCTTGTTTAGTTTAAAGCATTTTTTTTTAAATTGTTTTTTACAGTTAAAAAATATTAAATTTGAAGAGTCATCTTATTTGATTTAACAGATTTTTTTTATAGTTTAAAAGAAAAAAAAAAAAAAAAAAAAAGAAGAAGAGTTGTCGACCCCTCACACTATTGGATCTCTTCTAAAATGAAAGCAAATAAATTCCCGGCCGTCTCCAATCTGCAGAAGTTCCCCATACACTTTCTTTTACCTATAAACTTTAATACTAATCAGAAATAACTTGCTATCTCGATTTAAAGGCTTCAAAATCATTTTCAAGTGTCACAGTGTCAGGCATTTTATTTAAAGGAAAAAAAATTGTTGCCAGTCATTTTTTTTCGACCATAGCAAGTATAGTTCGGTTTCAAACAGATACCAAATCTCCATTAGTAATAAAAGTACAATATCGGCTTCAGACAGATATCAAAGATCACCGTGTGTACCCTGTGTAGATAGATGGGTACTTCAGCGGCTGTTAGTTTTTATGTAAAAGAAAAATGTCAGGAATGTGAGTTGCCAAAGCAAAAAAATCCGAAATCGAGATTAATTTCCCAACTGGGAGTTCCCACCAATTTCTCAATCTACGTGAAATTAAACGTAAAATTATCCATTTCCTAACTGTTTAGGGCAGTTAACCAAGAAAACTTTGGGTAGCACTTTTCCCGGCCGCCAGCGCCAAATGGCTCAACTGACTCAATCGCAGTCATTTACAAATAAAGAATAGTCTTCATTATTAAAAATAAGCATATAATTGTCATTTTATTGCCCCCCCCCCCCACCGAATACAATTTTTTTTAGTATTTTTTATGTTATACTTAATCTTTTGCACTTTAAGGACAGCGCTGAAATAATAACGTTATTATTTAGAAACCCATTATAAATTAAAAAATAAACACCCATTATAAATAATTTTAAAAAAACAATATTTCATACGCATATATACACATATATGTGAAATATTGTTTTGTTTTTTAAAATTTATAATGGGGTTCTAAATAATAACGTTATTTCAGCGCTGTCCTTAAAGTGCAAAAGATTAAGTGTAACATAAAAAATACTAAAGAAAATTGTATTCGGGGGAGGGGGGCAATAAAATAACAATTATATGCTTATTTTTAATAATGAAGACTATTCTTTATTTTCAAATGACTGCGATTGAGTCAGTTGAGCCATTTGGCGGTGGCGGCCGGGAAAAGTGCTGTCGATTATGTACTTACGTGTTAGCTGAAAATAAGATTGTACAGAAAAAATTACGCAAATTCATCCAATATTTATTGAATTATAAAAAGAAAGGAAAAAATGATCTTAAGTTTCGTTAGACATTTTCACTGATGAAATAGACAAGGGAGATAAACCAGTAAACAAAAGTTGAGTTAACAAAAATGGCTACCGAATGATGAAGTCGTTTTTTATTTTCGATTCAATAAATACTGGATGAATTTGCCTAACTTTTAGTGTACTGTCTTCTATTTCAGCTACCACGTAAGTACATAACAAAGTTTATACATTTCCATCTTCAACAAGCGTTAAAAATAAAATGAGTGTTGAAGAAAGTCTTATTTATGGAAGGAAAGAATGGACAAAAAATTACGTCTGACATTTCCATATAAAACAAAATTAAGTTTTAACAAGTAATGCAATTTTAAAGAATCGCTGCTGTCTCGAATCAGGTATTTTTCGGGGAAAAGGGGCAATTTATGGGGTTTTCGGGTACCCTGAGAATGATTTTGATCCCCAACACTAACCCTAAGTTAAGAACGATGAATTTAAATGGCACATTCGTTTTTAACGCCCAAAAGACGTAGGAAAAACCCGGTTTGGAGACGGGAGTGATTCTATAAAAAAATACTAAAGTGTCTAAATATGGAACTTTATTTTAAAGACAAAAATAGAAGATTGATATAAAAATAAAATATTAAATTTAATGAAAAGATTTGGTCAGTAAAAAAGTTGAGAAAAACGGTGGTGGGGGTGTTACGAAAAAGCGCCGATACTTTTAATTAATTTTCAAGCCATCCATACAATATTCTAGCCTATTCTTCAAATAAAGTTTTTTTTCTTTTCTTTTCTTTCTAATATCATAAAAACGTCGGATTAAAACGAAAGTCTTTTTAAAAGTTTAAAAGATTAATTTAAATATTTTTAACTGTCCCAAAAATAAACAGCAAATAAAGAAACATCAGTCAGAAATGTCGGCACTTCTGCAGTTTACGGACCGGGCTGAAAATAATAACGTCATTATTTAGAAAGCCATTCTTAACATGAGGAGGGGGGGGCGGGGCTTTGTTAACTATTCTGTACTTTCAACTGACAATTTAATAAACAAAAAATACCGTAAAAAAATTTAATTTAACTTGAAAATCCTATCTAAAAAAAAAAAAATAGCCCGGTTCGTAAACTGCAGAAGCACGGAAATTTTGATCAAATTAATGAAAAAAATATCACTTTTGCATAAATCATAATGTTCGCCATTACTTTATTCGACTGGATTTAGTTCATATTATTAACTTAAAAACTAAAAGTTATATATATATATATATATATTCTTACCCATAATTTCTTTCCGTCGGGTGGCATGAGGTTCCTGTGTATAAACCCATTCAAAATCGGTTCGGGACACTTTTGCTCCCATGATTTTTTCTTTCTAATTTCGAAGCCTTTTTTTTTAATTTAATAAAAATAAATCCTCGACTTTAAACCAAACAAGTTAAGTGTCGGGCAGAGATGACTTGTTGGTGCCTCCAAACTAAGAAATACCGTACAGTGAATCAAGTATCATTGTATAATACGGAGGAGACTCTCTTCACTCACGTTCGCCGAGCTGGGCTTCTACATTTGGAGTAAAGAGGGAGGAACAATAGAGAGAGTGAGGAAGGAGGAGGATGTAAGTCTGAGTAGGAGATGTGACTAACAGAGAGAAAGAGTGCATGACATAACAAATAGAGAGAGGAGTTGAGAAGAGAGTCACGCATCTGAGATATAGATAGATAGATAGATAGATAGATAGAGAGAGAGGGGGGGGGGATTGAGAGGCAATACTATCAGAAGAAAATCGCATGATATATATAGAGAGAGAGGAGAGGAAGGGGAGCAACATATCTCCATATTAATAACATTCTCTGACGACTTCTGTGTCGGTGTTTCTCGCCTCTACGTGACTTATATTTTAGTATCTAGTAAATATTTATTATTATTATTATTATTATTATTATTATTATTATTATTATTATTATTATTATTATTATAAAAAATACAATAGCGTAAATTACTAAAACGATTTTCAAAAACATGATTTAAAAATAATTGGTTAATTGTCGTTTCTTAGCTAAAATGGCGGACAATGAATCGTCTGCTAATTTCTGATTTTTCCTGACCTCACAAATGAGTAAGTAAACCCAAACAAATTGTTTTGGACTAATTTCCCAACTGTATTTCCTATAAAATAATTAAAGGTAAATTTTAAATTAGTCCAAAACAATTTATTTGGGTTTATTTACTCATTTGTGAGGTCGGAAAACTACAAACGATTCATTGTCCGCCATTTTGGCTAAGTAACGACAATTAACCAAATAATTTAGTTAAATCCAACAGAATGCCTTTCGGTTTCTTCGTAAACAAGTCAGGCGTTTTAATCTTTTGTTAGTAGTTGAAAAAAGTTTAAATTGATTGGGTCAAAAGAGAGAATAAAAGACAGGAATTTGAATATCCGTATTAATAAAATGATAGGACAACTTCACGTGTTTCTCCGCGTGTTTTTTTCTTCTCTCGCCACTACGTAACTTACACAGCGAATTAATATTTTGGTTCTTCTGTATTACAGAGCCGAGAAAGAAAATTATCTTTGATTTTGAAGAGTACAAATGACAGGGGGAGATAATTCAAAGTGTTCACCCAGGATTTATTTTCAAAGGGATTTTATCCGTTATGCATTTTAATTAACTTAAACTAAAGAAGAAAAAAATATATATATATATATATATAACTTCTTTGTAATATAGTAGGAAAAATCCCAGCAAAGTGCTCGATTAATTAAGAATTAAAGTTAAAAATTAAGCGCATAATATTTATTTATTTTGGTACAGAAAAATTAATACAACATTTGTACCGTCGGTTTCAAGCTCGGAAAGTCTTAGCCATCCGGCTCTCTTCAGCTTTTGTTGTCATCTGTTTTGGAAATGTGAAGTCACATTACACTCTCGTTTGGACGCGTTATTTGCTCAGTGTGTTGTGTAAGTTTGTTTGAATTTAAATTTAGTGTAATGAAACTGTTGAGATTTAAAACCGGAGGAGATTTGGAGAGATATAATAATATAAGATTAAAGGGAATAAAAATAAAATAAAAATAAAATTAAAATTAAAATAAAATTTGAAATTAAAACATAAGAAATAAAAAGATAAAAAAATAAAAAAACCGACGGTACAAATGTTGTACTAATTTTTCTGTACCAATATATATATATATATATATATATATATATATATATATATATATATATAAAGTAATCCAACAAAAAATAAAGCGGCAACTAATATCTTATAATTAGTGAAACATCCGGATAAAAACTGAAGCTCGATATACTGGATAGAGCATTGATATTATAATATAAAATGAAATAATAAAATAAGGTGTCAATCAAATTTTATTATAATTCAAAGTTCAAGCAAAGTATCTTAACGTCCTTAGCTCATGAGTTTTCAAAGATAATTCTTCTCCTCAGAGGACCATTACCGCAGTGGTATTACTACTGGTAATAAAATTACACTTTGAAAATACATAAAAATATATATAAAAATACATAAAAATATATAACATCAAATATATCAAGCCAAAAACATACTTTTTTGTTGAATCTATACAATCCATCCAAGTCATACAATTTAAAAAAACATAATCAGGAAAGATATCCAGAAAGTTGACTGAAGATTGATCCAGGTGATGAGTGACAGTCCAAATACGAGGAATTGAAAGAACTGAAAATGTTGTCCAATCGTGAGATGCGTCAGCAATCGATGAAGTGAAAAGTATTCAATGTTTAATTTGATTATTACAGCGATAAATAAATCAAATCAAATAATAAAAAAGTTCAATAAACTCACTCCAAATTAAAAAAACTTGATCTGCGCAGTACAAAGCAAAACAAAGTTCACTAGTAAATGGAGAATCCGTTAAATCCGAATTGAACAAAATTAAAATTGAACAACCACCGTCATCACTTCCTCCTGGCCGAATAAAAATAATCAAATTTTGAAAGTATTCGCTCTCCCGCGAGCCAAATCAAACAGGACCCTTGTTCGCCGAATGGATGGATTTTACCGGTAGTAATACCACTGCGGTAATGGTCCTCTGAGGAGAAGAATTATCTTTGAAAACTCATGAGCTAAGGACGTGAATATACTTTGCTTGAACTTTGAATTATAATAAAATTTGATTGGCACCTTATTTTATTATTTCATTTTATATTATAATATATATATATATATATATATATATATATATATATATATATATATATATATATATAGTGTGTCAGGTTGTATATGAAAAGAAATCAAATAAAGTGCTCGATCATATAAGAGAGCTAATATAATTTATTTAGATACTGTATATTACATATTTCAGCAATGTATCGCGGTTTCATCCAAAAGGGCAGATTTAGACATCTTTAGTAAATCTCCGTGCCCAGTGGAATCATCGGCAAGCTGAAATGATTGTAGACACGCCCGACAGGGAATGGCGTCAACAATGTCGGGCATGTCTACAATCATTTCAGCTTGCCGATGATTCCACTGGGCACGGAGATTTACTAAAGATGTCTAAATCTGCCCTTTTGGATGAAACCGCGGTACATTGCTGAAATATGTAATATACAGTATCTAAATAAATTATATTAGCTCTCTTATATGATCGAGCACTTTATTTGATTTCTTTTCATATACAACCTGACACTCTCTCTCTCTCTCTCTCTCTCTCTCTCTCTCTCTCTCTATATATATATATATATATATATATATATATATATATATATATATATATACGTAAAAGGATTATTTAGGAATCAACCAATCACAACGCTTTATGGTATTCGGCATCAATAAAAAAAATTTTAAAGGTTTATTGAAATAAATTAAGCATAATAGAAAGTAAAAAATGGAAAAAATAATAAATCAAGGGAAATAAAGTTTTTGAAATAAATGAAAGTGTTACACTGGGTAAAATGCAGCAATCTATGCGAACATAATAAAAGTTTTTTTTATCAGGAAAAACGTTTATTTTTGTCAGTAATTGTCAGGAATAATGGACATACTTGTCAGGAAATGTCAGGAATTTTAATATTGTTAAGTTAGATTTTAAAGATGGCGCCCGTTGACCGTTTTCCGCAAGGCTAATTTTGGTAAACTTTTTTTTATCTGAAAGATGGGTTATTCATGCTCAATATCCAAGTTAAAAACCTTTGTTAACAATTTGTTTGAAGTTCAGCCACATTTTGACTGGACTACCATGTCTTCAGTATGTTCGTTAACATATTACTCTGTCAAGTAGTATATATAGTGCTACGAAAACTCGCCCAAACAACATGAGTTTTTTTTTCCAATTTACATAATTCATTGCGAATTACTGAAGACTTCTTCCCAGTCATGGCAGATGGAACGAGAGCATGCTACCACCGTGGATTTAATAAAAGGGTTCCGTTCGAAATTCCGTCCAGATTCCCGAGTTCGACAGAAAGATTCCCGAGTTCGACAAGGTACATCTAAAGAAGGTCGGAGGTTACATCGGCCAAAACATTGTGATAAAAACACCCAAGATGAGAACAGTAGTCCGAATATACCAAATTCTACATAATTCATTTGTTTTAAACTTCTATTAACCCTAACCCCAACCCTAAACCCTAAACCCTAACCCTAAACTCTAACCCTAAACCCTAAACTTAAACCCTAACCCAAATCATATTCGAAGATCATTTATTGACGTCAGTGGAAGCACCAGATCTGTCTGTCTGTCTGTCTGTCTGACTCTCTCTCTCTCTCTCTCTCTCTCTCTCTCTGTTTCTCTCTCTTTCTTCTAATTTGGAACCTGTGGTGCAATGGAGAAAAAAGTGGCTCGTCACTTTTAACCCCTCTAAGACCAAACTTTTCCCCTTTCACCACCAATGCTCGGATCCTTGATTTGCCCCAGTCGAAGTCAATGGCTTTCTCTCTTTGCGAAAACTGTTTGTTTTGATATGCTTCTAGGACTGACTTTCATTCCACATCTAAAATAGAAGATATCCATTGCTTAGGTCGCTGGAAAAATTCTTGGATCATTCCACTGCTCCAGATAGCACCTGACTCCTGATGCAATCCTCAACCTTTATAAGAGTCAGATACGTCCTCAGATGGAGCACTGTTGCCACATCTGGGGAGGTACTGCTGCCACATCTGGGGAGGTGCCGCTGCCACATCTGGTGAGGTGCCGCTGCCACATCTGGGGAGGTGCCGCTGCTACATCTGGGGAGGTACTGCTGCCACAGCTGGGGAGGTGCCGCTGCCACATCTGGGGACTGCCGCTGCCACATCTGGGGAGGTACTGCTGCCACATCTGGGGAGGTACTGCTGCCACATCTGGGGAGGTGCCGCTGCCACATCTGGGGAGGTGCCGCTCAGGACACTATTTCTTGCTTTGACAGAGTACAAAATAAACTTTGAAATATTGGGGGGGGGGTGATCTCTTCTGGTTCTTACAGCCCCTTTCTCACAGAAGAGAATATGCTAGTCTCTCTCTACTCTATGGTCATTTCCATGGAAGGTGCTCGACTGAGCTCCAATCTCTGGTTCATCCTTGTAAGACATTCACAGCAAGAACTCGTCTTTTTGCCACAATGGAAAAGCTATTTTTGTTTCTTCCACCGTTTTCCTTAACGTCAGGCAGAATTTCCATGAACAAGGTTTCTTTGCAAGAGCTTCCTCTCTGTGAAACACATTATCTCGGGACTGCTTTCCCAGCAGCTTACAACATAGTCATCTTCAAATCTTATGTTAATAAACATTTTTCATAAACCATCCCCCATTAGTCATCAAAATTTGTTCATTCCATTCATTATTTTCAATCCTCTCATAATGTTCTTCATCATTCAACTATCCATCTCATTAACTCTCATCCTCGAATGGCCTTTAGCCTTGATAAGTGGTGACTCATTACTAAAGAAAGAGAGAGAGAGAAAGAGAGAGAGAGGTGCGTGTGTGTGTGCGTGTGTGTGAAAGAATTGATTATAAAGAAAGTACATTGAGGTTGTTCAGAAGTTTTCTTACTTTGGTGATACCATTGGAGCACAGGGAGGAGCAGGTGCTAGTGTGATTGCAAGAGTTACGAGTGGATGGAGTTAAGTTCAGGGAACTTCTGCCATTACTAACCAGCAGAGCGTTACCACCGTCGATCAAGGGAAGCGTCTATCAGGCACGTGGATACAGTGTGATGAGGTATGGACGTAAAACCTGGCCAGTGAGAGTTGAGGATATGTGTTGCATGGAGAGAAATTATATAAGAATGATACAATTGATGTGTAATGCGAGTCTTAAAGACAGGCTTAGATCTGATGACCTCAGAGGAAGATTAAATCTAGTCAGTATAGGGAGATGTGTGCAGAACAGGAGACTTAGTTGAAAGAATGGATGAGATTTCTTGGGTAAGAAGATGTAGAGCAGTTGAGGTAGCATAGCATATATAGTAAAGGGGGTGAGAGAAGCATAACATATATATAGGGAGAGGGTGAGAGAAGCATAACATATATATAGAGAGGGGTGAGGTGAGGGATGCATAACATTTATAGAGAGAGGGGTGAGGGAAGCAGAACATATATAGAGTGAGGGGGTGGTGTGAGGGAAGTATAACATATGGAGAGAGAGGGTGCGTGAGAGACGCATAACATATATAGAGTGAGGGGTCGTGTGAGGGAAGCATAACATATATAGAGAGAGGGGTGGTGTGAGAGAAGTATAACATTTATAGAGAGAGGGTGTTGGAGAAGCTAATTACATTTACATGGAGAGAGATATAGAGAAACAGAAAGAGAGAGAGAGAGAGAGAGAGAGAGAGGGAGAAAGAGAGAGAGAGAGAGGGGGAGAGAGAGATGGAAAAATTTAGAGGGAGGGTAATATATTTACTGTGAGAGAGGGAGACGTTTTGGAAAAAAAACTTTTTGAGAAAATGTAGATAATTGCTTGTTAGAATGACTAAAAAAGCTGGCAACAAATCAAAAACATCAAAGTATAACAGAGAGAGAGAGAGAGAGAGAGAGAGAGGGGGGAAGAGAGAGAGGGGGGAATGGTTCAGAAGAATGAGCATGTAGGAAATACAGAAAGAGTAAAAGAGGGTAAGTGTGAAAAAAGATAGAGAGGGTGAAAACTGACAGTAAAATAAATATAAACGGGGGGGGGGGACGCGATAGATGGAACATTTTCCCCGCCTCCCTCGTTTATATTTATGCAAAGAGATAGAAAAACTAATTAGGAAAAACGGGGTAGGGGGGGGGGGGGCTGAAACCTAATGAAGAGTGATAGATAGATAGATAGATAGATAGATAGATAGATAGGGTTGAAACTATGAAGAGAGAGAGAGAGAGAGAGAGAGTTGGGCGATTTAGTCGATTCGCAGCCAAAATGGCGGACAATGAATCGTCTGCTAATTTCTGATTTTTTTCCGACGTCACAAATGAGCAAGTAAACCAAAATAAATTGTTTTGGACTAATTTCAAATTTACCGTAAATTATTTTAAAGGAAATACAGTTGGAAAATTAGTCCGAAGCAATTTATTTGGGTTTACTTACACATTTGTGAAGTCGGAAAAAAAAATCAGAAATTAGCAGACGGTTCATTGTGCGTCATCGTGGCTGCGAAACGACTAAATCGCCGAAAATTGAAACTGTTAAAGTTTCAATTGTTGGCGATTTAGTCGAAGGAGACAAAAAATAGGAAAGAGTTTAAACTACATGAAGCTAGAAAGATTTGAAACCAAATGAAGAGAGAGAGAGAGAGAGAGAGAGAGAGAGAGAGAGAGAGAGAGAGGGGGGGTGTAAACAAATATTTTTCAGTGTATTTATGTCGAATTCAGTCGTTTTGGTAAAAGTTTTTGTAATTCGGAAGTGGAGTTCGGTCCTCAAAACATAGCATTTGTACGTTTATCTTTTGTAAGTATGGATGTTCGAAAAGGCAATAATCTCGATAGAAATCTAGTGATGCTTTGCGCGCGTAGTGCCGAATTAAAAGTATTTTTTCGGCAATATCTTATACCGGATCTGTTTTTATTATGTAGTTTAAATAAATAAACACATTTTCTTTATTTAAAAATTCCATTACGTTAATTAATTTTATCAAAAATATGAATATTTTATTTATTAATATCTAAAAAAATTGAATATTAATAAATAAAAGAATTCATATTTTTTGATACATACAAATTTTCTTCAAGAAATATGTTCGTAATGAAAACATTCCATGACGTTAATTTTAGTTTATATATATATATATATATATATATATATATATATATATATATATATATATATATACTTTTAGTTTCATATTATATATATATATATATATATATATATATATATATATATAATATGAAACTAAAAGTATACTTTTAGCAGATAGAACCTATAGTGAAATGGTTATAGCTCAATATACGATATATATATATATATATATATATATATATATATATATATATATATGATAATTTTTTTATTTACACATACATGTACAAAATCTGCGACACTGGTATGTCGATGTTATCGATCAACAGTTACTATAAACTGAGATCTCATCAGGAGAGTTAGAATCCGATCTTAGCCTCAGATCATATTTGGAGTTTCTTTCCAAATATGATCTGAGGCTAAGATCGGATTCTAACTCTCCCTGATGAGATCTCAGTTTATAGTAACTGTTGATCGATAACATCGACATGCCAGTGTCGCAGATTTTGTACATGTCTGTGTAAATAAAAAAATATCATATATAAAGCTCTATTTTGACATTAAGCACTTTTTATAAACCCGGTTAAAATTCTCTGGATTACCACCCTGTGGATAATTTTACCTGGATTATTACCATTATATATATATATATATATATATATATATATATATATATATATATATATATATATATATATATATATATATATAAAGTATAAAGGTATACTCAAAAAAGAATAAAAGGGAAATACCAGTAGAGTGCTCAATTAAATTAAATTAAGAGCGTAATATTTTTATTTTTAAATACTGATTTTAATCAGACATGGACCAGTGGTTTCTGACAAGAAACGGGTTTAAATCCCCGATTCCGTCTTCTTCGGCATAGTCTGAAATAGTAAATGATGGAATTTCTTCAAAAAACATTTATAACCGTTATGAAACGCTATGCACACAGAATTTGAAATGGTATATATTTAACGGTCCGTTTCATTTGTTTTGTGGCAAACAACATTTGTATGTTAATATCGTCTCTGCAACACTATATATATATATATATATATATATATATATATATATATATATATATATATATATATATATATATATATATAAATAAAGAATTCTATGATGTTAACTTTATGTAATATCTGTATTTAATATTAGTTCACAAAGTGTAAACATAAAGTTTCTTTAATAAATATGTTTATTAAGTAAACATAATAAAATATTCCAAGATTTTAAAGTTTATTTTGTATAATTTTTATTAATATTAATTTTTTAAAAATTGTATGTAAAAAAGATTCAATTATGTTAACTTTATGTAATATCTTTTAAAAATATTATTGACCTAGATTTTAGATTTTTATCGAGATTATTGCCTTTTCGAACATCCATACTTACAAAAGATAAACGTACAAATGGTCTGTTTTGAGGACCGGACTGAACTTCCGAATTACCAAAGGTTTATTTATAGATCGGTTGGTTTTGTATGTATATACTTTGTACGTAAATAGTCTATGTAACCCATATATGGAGCCCTGACAGGTAGTACCACTCCTGGTCAGAGAATGGACCCGGGAGTAGCCATAACTAATGGGCCTTGCCACGGGAGAGACTTTTAGATCATATTCAGGGGAACAAACCTAATGAAGAGAAAGAGAGAATTTAAATCATAGATAGATAGATAGATAGATAGATAGATAGATAGATAGATAGATAGATAGATAGATAGAAAAGCAGAAAAAGAGAGAGAGAGAAAGACAGACAGAGAATTTGAAACTAATGAAAACAGAGATAGATAGATAGATAGATAGATAGATAGATAGATAGATAGATAGATAGAAGAGCAGACAGAGAGAGAGAGAGAGACAGATAGACAATTTGAAACATAGATAGATAGATAGATAGATAGATAGATAGATAGATAAATGAGCAGAGAGAGAAAGAGAGAGACAGACAGACAGAATTTAAAACTAATGAAAACAGAGATAGATAGATAGATAGATAGATAGATAGATAGATAGATAGATAGATAATTTGTAAACAGATATAGATAGAATTTGAAAATAATGAAAACAGAGATAGATAGATAGAAAGAGAGACTATAGCTAGATAGCTGGAAGAACAAGAGAGAGGGGGAGAGGGAGAGAGAGGACGCAGCTGCTGCCTGTTTTTCTCATGAATATTTATATCGTGTGTATGGGTGTCAGGTCACGTGGTCTCTGTTTTTCTCTCTCTCTCTCCCCCCTCTCTCTCTCCTACCACTCCTCCCCTATTCTTCTTCTCTCTTTCCTCCTCCGCTCCTCCTACTCCGTTGCAATTCCTCGAAAACTTTCAGCGCCGTCGAAAAAAAGCAAAGCAAAGCAAAGCAGAAGACAAGATGGCGTCCGTGATCGGTTCAGAGGTAGAAATACAGGAGGTGGAAGTGGAGTCCATTCCGGTGGAGATGCCCGTCGAGACGGTGGAGACCAGCGACGACACGGTGGAGGTACAGCCTATGATCGCATTGCAGCCGTTGGCCGCCGAGTCGGCCCACGAGGAGATCGTCCTGCAGACCCGCGAGGAGGTGGTCGGCGACCCGAACCTCGTGTACGCCGACTCCTCGGCGATTCCCGTTCCGGAGATCGAAATCTCCACCGAGGAGGCGACCACAAGCCGAAGAGGCAAGGGTAACGGCGGTGGAGGTGGCGGTGGTGGTAAAAGAAGGGCCAACAGGTCGAAAAACAACAACAACAACACCGTCTCAACGTCGGTCGGCGGCGCTGATCTGGCATTTGACGGCAGTTCGGCCGCCAAGAAATGGGAACAGAAGCAAGTCCAAATCAAAACGTTAGAAGGAGAATTCTCCGTGACAATGTGGGCTACAGGTTCGTTTCTGTTTCTTTGTCATTTTTAAAAAATGTTTATCTAAAAATAAAGTTGTTGTCGATATCTTAATTAATCTACAAGACGGCGTATAAATGTGTATTTTATTGTAAAAAAACGCGTTGTTTTTTGTTAAAAAATTAGACCTAAAAACGGTGAAACCGATCGAAAACACGGCTCGCCTTAAACACATTCGTAAAGAGAAGAAAGTCGATAAAAAAGGTCATAGCTGTCGAGTGACGTAAGTCAGGAATTAGGACAGGTTTAATGGCGCTTCTAAACGGAGCTTTTCGACTAATTTTCTCGCTTTTTCTTCTCTTTTCTGGCGGTTGTTTTCATTCGTAAACATGTTTGTTTTGGTTTTGATGTCGGCCATCATGATTCTCATGGGCGCCGCCATCTTCCATAGAAAAATATGGCGGAGAAGATTTTGCAATGGCGGACGGCGGCCATCTTTGTTAAGACCATCCGAACCGTCCTTGAAATTCTCTCGCTTAAAATCCCTTCACCAAGGCGAATCGAATCGAAAAATCAAACTACATCTACGCACGAAGTGTTATTGAATCGTTACGTATTGTTATTTAATTCCTAACCGGTTCAGTTTAACGATTAAATCGATCGCAAAGTTGGCTTATTTAAATTACGATCTATCTTGTTGGCCTTAGTACGACACACACGCATTTCGCTAACAAACAATACATAAAATGGCTTTGCCTGCTTTCTTGCTTGCTAATATATCTATATCTATATATATACTTATATGTGCATATCTATGTATAAATATACGTATTTAATAAAAAATCTTTGTGTGTTTGTATGGGTTTTTATTTTTTATATTAAGTTGAAATTACTTAATAAATTTTAAGCTTGCTTGATTTTAATTTTTATTTTTTATTTATTTTTACGTTTTGTGTAAAAGAAAAAACAAAAAAACTTATTTAAAGTTTCAACTTTAAGCCTGAAAATAAAGTGTTTTTTTTTATGCAAATTCTACGTTTTAATTTTTTTTTTAAATTCTTTATAAAATATGCACACACAAATTATCAGATTGATAAGTCTTGCAATATTTTTTTTTATTTAAAAAAAAAAAAAAATATTAATAATTAGGAAAAAAAATTATTTTTATGATTTATATATAAAAAAAATTGATAAAAAAATATCTAATTTTTTTTTAAAGATTTATATTCAAAAATTGAAAAAATATTCTTTTTGTGATTTAAAAAATACTTTTATGATTTAAAAATATGAAAAAATATCTCTGATTCTTAAAAATTTATATTATAAAAAAATTGAAGAAATATATTCTTTTTTTTTTGATAAAAAAAAATAATTTAAAACTTTTGTTAGAAAGTTCTATTTTGAATTGATTTTTTAAATATATTAAAATTCAATTCAAAATAGAACTTTCTGACAAAAGTTGTGTTAAATTATTATGTATATTTAAAATTTTCTTTTCACAGTGAATTTTTGGTAATGAATTAAAGATTTACATTTCATGTTTTTTTATTGTTTTTGTTTTATTTTATTTTAAATATTTATTTTAGTGAAAAAAATTGTTCATTTTTTTATTTTCAAATTTATTTGAAGTTTTCTATGTCTTTAACTTTAAGACAAATGTTTTTGTTTATACTTTAAGAATAATAAATATTTATTATTTAATATTAATAAGTAAATTCTACAAAAAAATACGAAAAAGATAAATATTGGTTTTTAACCAGAAATAAATACTTGACTTGCAAATCAAATGTTATAAAATGTTTTTGTTTTTAATTTGAAAAAAAATTAAAATGTTGATTTAAGATTTTTTTTTTTAATTTGGTAAACAATATTCATTTTAAAATGTAAATATTTTTATTTTAAATAATTTTGTAAAAGTTCTTTTAATTTTTAAAAACAATTAAGATCATTTTTACATGTATATTTGTTCTTAATTTTATTTATAAAATCATTTTTGTACCAATGTAATATTTATGTCAAATGTTTTTAATATATTTTTTATATTAATTTTATGAAAAAATGTACAATAAACTTATTTTTTTATTTACAAATAAGTGACATTTTTCATAAAAATTTTACATAAAATATTCTAAAAATAAACTTGAAATAAATAACAATTTTAATTTTTGAATTATTTTTCATAATTTTTATTTACATTCTAATATTAAAAAATTTAAGTTTCAGAAAATGTTTAAAATATTTTTAGAATTCAAAAGATTTGGTGACACTTATAATTTAATTAAAATATTTTTTTTTACATGTTAAACTGTTTAATTTTATTCTTCCTTTCGTTTAAAATAAATAATTTTGTACATTTTTTTGTGCAAGTAAAAAAAAATGAAGCCCAATAAGTTTTTAATTTCTAATTAAGTAAATAAATTCAACTTTTAAAAAAGTTGGTTCTGTTTTGGGGATTTTTTTTTCTGACTTTAAATTTAAACATTGATATTTAAAAAAATCTGGAAAATATCAAATAAAAATAAGTTTTTTTTTTTTTTAATTCTAATTAAATATAAATTTTACCAAAATTATAGAAAAACTTTGTAAATAATTTTAAGATTAAATGAGAATTTTGAAAAACTTTAATTCCTTTTCAAAAGTTTAAAAATATTTTGTATAAAGTTTCAAGATGTTATTTATGGTAATTTATAGAAATTGTAAAATTATATATTTTTATAATGGACAACCGCTTTAAAATTACGTATTTTTACAATGGACAACCACTTTTTATAAAACGCATATGATTCTTTCTGGGTTTTTTTTTATAGTCATTTGTTGAAATAAAAATTTCAGAAACTTATTCAAAACTTTACATATTCTTGGAATGACTTTTAATATTTGATATTTTGAGAGTTTTAATTTAATATTTTAAAATATTTTAATTTTATTCTTTAAAATAATAATTGGACGAAAGTCAAAATATTTTAAATATTTAACAATTTAAATAAAAAAAGTTTAATTTTTTAGTTTAATAGAAACTGTTTTAAATGTTTCGAAAATTTAAAGAGTAAAATATTTCAGATTTAATTCCTTTCAAAATTTAATTCTAAAATTGTTTTAATTACATTTAATATTTCAAATGCTAAAAGGTGTTTTAATTATGAAATATATTTTTTAGATAGTTCACTTAACAGGTTAGCTAGTTTTGAACTAGCTATCAAAATGAGGGTAAAATTGTCGTTTCCCAACCCAAAATGGCGGACAATAAATCGTTTGAAGTTTTCTGATTTTTTTTTTCCGACCTCACAAATGAAGTAAATCCAAATAGATTGTTTTTGACTAATTTCCCAACTGTATTTCTTTTAAAATAATTTAAGGTGAATATTAAATTAGTCAAAAACGGGTTGTTTGGGTTTACTTACTCGTTTGTAAGGTTGGAAAACTGCAGACGATTTATTGTCCGCCATTTTGGTTGGGAAACTACAATTTTACCAAAAATGAAGTCTTTTTTTTTTTTTTTTTTTTTTAAGAGTTATTTCCTGATTTTTAAATTAAAACTTTGTTTCAAAAAAATTAGGGGACCTATTTTTATTTAAATTAAACTAAAAAAAAATCTTTTTTTTTTTTTTTTTTTTTTTAAACTAAAAATCTTTATCACCAAATTTAGTCTTGAATTTTTAGATTTAAATACCAAAATTAAATTTTGATAATTTAAAATAAAAAAATAAGTTCCGATTATTATTATTCTCAAAATTCTAATTCACTTTAAACATATATATATATATATATATATATATATATATATATATATATATATAAATATAAAATCTGCAGTTACCCCCCCCCCTTTTTTTTCCTCTTGTGTCCGGTCCCTTGCTCCACTTTTTTTGTATTTCTCCCCTAAAAATAACCCCAACTCTAAACTAAAGTGTATTTGTGTCCCCCCTCGTCTATTTCTCCCCCCCCCCTAATCTCCTCCGTACCAAATCGGATCTCTCTGTTTTCCTTCTCCGTTTCCCCTTTTTTTCTCCATTCTTCTCTCAAACCGCCAATCAAGGCAGACGGAGTGAGAGAGAGAAGCGAGGCCTCCTTCCTTCTTCTTCCTCCTTTGTTAGGCATTTACGATATGGAATTTTATTACGGCATAAGTAAATAATTATTTTCATTTTTAATTTGATTCCTTTCCTTACGTGCACGTTTTTCTTGTTTTGTTTCAACCCTCAATTGTGAAATAACCTCTCGAAATCGAAAGAAGAAAAAAGAAAAAAGAGAAAAAATGGGCGTTAAAAAAAATTAGAATCGAACGTCAAAAAACGTTTTTCTTTCCAACGTTCGTTCTACTTTCGTTTTCGAAATTCTCAGACGAATTCCTTCCGTTCTTTGAAATAATTTTGTGATCAAAACAAACCAATTTTGGTAAAGCTTTTCTGCATAAAATAAACTTTAGATATATGATTTTAAACCATGATCATGTAATCCCCTTTTATCTTTGCACGGAAATTGTTTTTATGTTTATTTTATTTATTTCGTATTCCATCCCAATGTTTTTTGCGTGTGTACAAATTACAAAGCTTTTTCTTGCTCTTTTGTTATTTTTATGAATGAACGTATTAAAAAGAATTTAAATAATTGTACAAATTTAGAAATGAAGTTTTTAATCGAATAAAACTTCATTATTCTGATTAATTGCCGTAACTTTGCCGTGGAGGGATATTTTATTTTTACAATATTGTATTTCAACAAATATGGTTCATTTCACAGCCCATCCTTCTTCTTGTCCATTTCAATTCTCTCTCTTCTCAAAGAGTCCATTTCTTCCGCTTCACAATCTGGCATTATATTTACATGATTTTAATTAAATATTCATCTTATTTGGCATGACACAAAATTTAATGCGAAAATAGCTTCGATTTTATTAATTTTGTTTTATTTATGCTAAAAAAAATTTTTTTTTTTTTAATGGTCAAATTATAAGATTCCGGTATGAAATTTAAAAAAAAAATCCATTTCGTACTAAATGTTTTAGAATTCTTAAGAATATTATTAAATCTTAAATTTTCAGATTAACACTCTTTAAAAATGAAAAAAAGAAAAAAAATTAAGAGGGGGTTCATTTTTCTATGGAAAATGAACGTAAAATGATCCCCGATTTTTTGGCCGGTCTTTAGCCAAGGAAATCCCCTCTACAAAAGATGAACAGTTACACTTTTTGTATTGTGAAACGTTGATGCAAACGTATATTCTTTAATCATACGAGGTTTTCTTTTTACTGTGAGGATTTAAAAATAAGTGATTTTTATTATAAATTGACTTAAAATAACAAAACTTTTTTTTTTTTCTTTTTTTTTTTAACCTCAATAAAATCCTTCAGTTATCGGCCCTTGATCACCATCTGGGATCTTTATATAAACACCTGTACTAGTCGACTAAAGTTTCCTCCAAATATGAATTACGATGTTTGCAAAATACACGATAAAATGACTTATTTGAATTCTGAATCTGGGAGGGGAGTAGTTTTAATTTATTTCATCTGATGTGTTACAATCAATACACTATACGAAAAATTTGTTTGTGGATGTGTCAATAATAGATATGTTTGTTTTAGATAATTCTGAATTATTTATTTATATCTCCGAAAATGTTCCAGATTGCAAGCTCAATGAAGTTGTATTACAAGCTTCAGAGCATATATATTTTATAGTTGCATTCCGACGATATATGAAAATAAAGAAATTGAAAGAACAAATAAAAGTTATCGATTGTTCCTATGGTCATTGGAATGAAGATATATATATATATATATATATATATATATATATATTATATATATATATATATATATTATATATATATTATATTTATTAATATTAAACAAAGTTACAACAACATCCGGACCAAGGTTTCAGGTCCGATTTTCTCGGATCTGAAACCTTGGTCCGGATGTTGTAACTTTTTGTTTAATATTAATAAATATCATGCTCTTATTAATTATCTAGTTAATTTTACTTTTGCATTAATAATTGAGCACTCTGCTGGGAAACTCTCCCAATTAAAAAATACTGTATATTAATATATATATATATATATATATATATATAATTAGGACAAATATTTACACGTTTGTACTGGTTGCTGCACATCATCATTATATTCGGTTTAACGTCTGTTTCATATGTTGGCTTTTAGAAATAAACTTCCAAATTAATGTATATCTGGCCAGGTCTTTATTTACCCCTATTTTTCTCAAATCCCTCGTGATCACTTCCTCCCATGTTTTTCTTAGCGTTCCCGTCCAACTGACTCTGTTACCTCAACTGTTCTACATCTCCTAACATATCATCTATTCTTTCAATGTGACCATACCAACAGAGTCTCCTGTTCTGCACACATCTCCCTTTACTGTGCAGAGTGCAACAACAACAATCTAAAGACTCCCATCAATTTTTGCTATGCATTATTCCAATGTTGTCGTCGTCGTCTTGTTGGAGATGATTTTTGAGTACTCGTATCCTTTTATAAATTGGTTGGGTGTTATTAATGAGCTTATGTTTATTGGCAAAACTGAAATTAGCCAGCGGGAGTCCACTTGTGTCAGATCTGTTATATTCATTTACATAATTATAATTATGCCTTTGTTCGTCAGACAAGTCTAAATCTTATCGGGGAAATAGTCCCCCCACCCCCACATTTAATAAAAAAAAAAAAAAGTTTTTTTTTTATTATTAAATGTGGGGGTGGGGGGACTATTTCACCGATAAGATTTAGACTTGTCTGACGAACAAAGGCATAATAATACGGTCTACATAAAGTAGTAGTAGCTGTCTGTCAAGTTAATGGTAATAAACCTTTGTTAACCATTCCAAATTTTAATGCTTTTGATAAATTCATTTACGACATTTTAATAAACAAAAACAAAAAAAATGTGTGCGTGTATTAGTCCATACTTCTCTCCAGCTATGGGTAAAAATATATAAAGAGAAATTGATATTTTAAAAAAACATTTTTTTTTTTTATTTTTTTTTTTCATTTATTCCACTTTTTTTTTCTTTTTCCATCTTTTTCCAGGTACAGATGATAAATCAAAGTTGGAAGATGAAAGTGTGTCCAGTGTTTCCGAGACAGATGCTGACTTTACCGAATACATGACTGGCAAAAAAATTCCTCCTGGCGGTATACCAGGTCTTGATTTAAGTGATCCAAAACAATTGGCAGAGTTTGCACGGTAAGGGCTCCTTCCTCTCTTTGCATCCTCGACTTTGAAAACCCGGGCAAAGCGTGAAGTTTACACCTATGATTTTGATCATAACCACATTCTCTTGACAATTTAAACAAAAAATATGATGATGATGATAATAATAATAATGATAGTCCCCCAATAATTTTCAAGCTAGGATTGAAGAGTAGTATCTGTTCTGCCCTCGATCAAAGGAGAAATCCGCTTCAACATTGTTTTCACTCTCGTGCACACACTCTGTCTCATTAACCCGTAGACACCCACAACTCTATCGATGTAGATAAACTAGAAGAATACCTATGTTGTGACAGATAAATTTTGCACCACTTTTATGTCCCCTTACAAAGATTAGTCAGCATATAATGCTAATAAGCCTCATACTTCTAGTCCAGAATCCTTATTCCAATTTTGATCAAAATCCATTACATTTGAGTCGAGAAAATCTCTAAAATTTTAGGCTTAAGCTTAGGGGGTCTTAAGAAAAAAATTGAAATTCAGGAAATCTTGCTTAATTCGTGTCCAGCGATTCTGGATCAAATTTAATGCCTGATATGTTTGAATTTTCAAAAAGGAGCTTGTTCTGGTTTCATGCCTTTAAAAATATTCCAAGAAATTGCAATTTGGGAAAGATTCTTTTAATTGATGTCTAACACCTATTGTTAAAATTTAACAAATCCGTGGTATGTGAATTTTCACGAAGGGCTTCCACCCTGTTTTTACCCTCTTTTGCACAAAACTAAATATAACCCACACTACCCATAGCAGCTGTGTTCCAGACTTCCTAATTATCAATTAGTTCAGGTGTGAATCCTGTACATACAAATATATAAACATATACGTATACCTAATTTTATTAAAGATTTTAAAATTAAATATCGCTAATAATTTTATGTTCACTTTCAGTAAATTGTCTAAGATCATACCACTAACATTAATCTGAGAAAATGTGTTAGAATCAAAGTGAAATTGAGCATAAAATTATATATTCGATATGAAATGCAATTTGGATTTATGCCTGGACGAAACTGAGACGTTTATCTAAGAATAAATATAGTAAGAAAAATATCTTGCTATGAAAAACATTTTTTTTTTTTTTTTTTTGTGGATCTGGAGAAAGCTTTCGACAATGCAAAGAGATATTGTCTGGTCGGCTTTGTCTAAATTAAGGGAAAGCGAGTCGTTGTTCAAGCAGTATACAAGAATGCTAAAAGTCGTGTTAGAAATAACAGCACTATTAATGACAGCTTTAATGTTGTGAGTAAGGAAGAACACATAAATAAATTTAAAAAATGCATTAGAAAAAACTCAAATTTTTGTGGTACTTGAATGTTTCACCGTCAATTGATGGATGACTCGAGTCAAAACGAAAAAATCCTAGTGTATCCCATTATGGGAGTATTTCCATTATTATATTGATTAGATTAAGTAGAAAATTTTCAGAGTCTAAAAAAAGTTTAGGAAAAGATAAATTGTTCCTTTTTTAGATGAGAATCTATTTTTCTATGTAAGTTTAACATAAATTGTTTCCTGCTGTGTGTATGACCAACAACTTCAGACCTACTTACCTCCCCTGTTGTATCCCGTATTTGGATAACTCTCCTGACGATGCTGGTGGCTAAGTGGTTAACGATGCGGACTGAAAACCTGGGTGTACCAGGTTCAAATCTAATTCGTTCCACAGAAACACTTTCATCAAAAACCCACACCTGACCCTGTGCCTAACCTCCTGGAGAGGAGGTAAATAAAATAACTCTCTTACAAGGGAGGGTGAACACTTCCTTTAATAATGACTAGACAATAAAGATGGTATTGCATTCAGCTGTTATCTTCATATATACCAAACGATACATAATGAAAAATAGTAGCACTAGTTTATTTTTAGGAAGAGGCTCTTTTGCCGGTCCCGGAAAAATAACGACCCCATCGTTATTTTGCCGGCTAATGTTTTTTTTAACCTAACTGTTATGACCTTGTGAAAGAAAGGGTAATGAAATAAATAAGGACAAATATTTAATAACAATTTATTTTCATCGTCATCATCAGTTATTCTGTCGGTTATTTTAATGTTTTGAATAGAAAAGAAATATCTGCTTTTAATACAAAAAAAAAACATTAAAAGTAAAAATTAATTAAACGAACGAAAATATTACAGACAATTACATCCTTTAGTCGGATTTAGAAGTAATTTGCGTCGAATAAAAAATGTTTTAGTTATTTAAGAAAAAAAAATTGTTTTCATTCATTGATAAAAAAAAATAAATAACTCTTAAGAAATCTGATTATTAAAATAATTAAAATGTTAGGACTATTTCTCATCATTTCACTAAATTAACCATTAAATTGAATGTTTTTCTTACGATAAAATAAAAACAGTAGTAATTGTCAATAATTTCAACTGCTACATGTAACAACGAATTTTAATGCAAAGTTGAATTGTTTTACAAACAAACATTGTGAGGTAATCCGGTAGAGAGTTATATTAAAAGAAGTAGCCATAAACGGGGTTCAAAACGAATTATGTGTACTTAAAAACATAATTTGTATTTTTTCTACAATAAAAACAATACGTAAATGCATTTATATGGACATAGAAATTCATCGTAGTTACTTAGTCTATGGTGAAATAAAACTTATTTTTTGCGTAAGTCGTGGCGAAAATCGCCGTATAAATTATTTATTTAATTTTTAAAAATAGTCAGAAGTTTTAATTATTTCTTTTTTTATTGGAAAAATGTTGAAATAAAAATAAGTCGGCAGTTAAGTTGACTCGTGAAATCTTCGCTGTAACTTTAACAGGTTAAATAAACCTGAATCGGCAAAATAACGAGCAAAATATTTTAATAGTTTATTTGTTATTTTTAACTCAAAGTCGTGTTAGAATTAACAGCACTATTAGTGACAGCTTTAATGTTAAAGTGAGTGTACATCCGGTATCTGTACTAAATCTATTGCTTTTCGTTCGTGTCTTAGAAGCGTTATTCGGAGAATTTTGTACGGGTTGTCCGAAAGAGATGCTTTATGCTGTTTTCGGACTTTGTTCATGTGTGTTACACATGCAGATCTAAAAAGAAGGCTACTCCGAGTTGTTATTGACGAAAATGTCTAATAATTTTGTCCGTGTTGACCAAAGCGGTTACTCGCCAAGTGCCTCATAGAGGGTATTCGCTTGGTTGCACGTCTCTGAATGCTTTCCAGATTGGTGCAAATTCTACGGGTGATCACAACCATTTTGAAAATAATCACAAATTAAAATGTATTATCTCTCTATCCTATTGCTTTTTTTTTTTTTTTTTTTTCTCCTCTCTCTCTCTCTCTCTCGGATGTTCACAAGTTTCGGGACGGGGGGAGGGGGGCTTTGTTTTATTTATTTTTATCTTTAGTTATATTCTCACGTTACACATACAACAAAATAACACATTTTAAAACTTTTCTCTCTCTGACATTTCTGCAAATTATGGCCACAATATTATGAGTAACTTATTGTCTATATATATATATTCACGAAATTTTCTTTTCATTCAGTACGTTTTTTGACAAAAATTATTTTAATAATTTTTAATAATAATTCTCATATTTTTCAAATATTTGAACTTTGGTTTTTTCGAAAGCCAACTTATCCATCTGTATTTCTCCTCTGATGATAAGATTTCGATCTTTGAAAAGCCTTGGCTTAACGAAAGAATAATAAACACTAGTTTATTACTGACAACCTTGCATTGAACAATTGAAATTTGAAATAAATTTGGACAATCGTCGCATATTTATCACTCTTTTTTTTTCTTCTATCTCTATATATATATATATATATTTATGCAAACATTGTTAAAAATAACAGAATTCATCTGTTTAATGATACCTTTTTTTATTTTTTCAATTTTTCTGATGGTCTTTTTTTGTATTAAAATCAAAAAATTTTAGAAACGTTTCATGGGTTTCATGAACGTTTTCGATTCTTCGTCGAATCATCCTCATGTGTCAAAAGCAGATGAACAAAAAAGCTGGAGGAAGAAGAGAATTTTAAAAAGACTGCGGAGAAACGCGCATAGAACGTTTTTGTATTATTCCAGGAAAGTCGTTGACAATTTAAATTCAGCATTAAATAATTTGAGGTGGTTAAAATAGGTTTCGGAGAGTGAAAAGCCATTAGTCTGTGATCATGCAGTCTAGCACTTCATTCTAAGAAATTTTGGGACCTCATCGGATTCCCCAGCGATCCATTCCAATCACCACCTCCACGACTTGCTAGATTAAAAACGTATCCGTATACATCGTAAATAACCGTATCAAATGATTTAGTTTATACTAAGTCTTTAACTAATCTAACATATAAAGTTATCTTGTCAGATTTTCAAAGTCAGACCCAAATAGCATTTAAGCTGACAAATCAAACTTTGCTTCTGACTAGCCAATTTTCATTTGTTATTGTTATACCATGTTATTGGCAATATAATAACATTCTTAGTTATTTTAGATTACTTAGTCCGGCCTAGATGACTGTTAATAGGGATAGCTCATTTTAAATTGAAGAATATAATAGGAGTTGTCTACCTTAAGTTTAAAAATGTGCAAACAAATGAAAACTAAAATGACTTTACTGCGTCTCTGGCAATGCAGGTTAGGTACAACTAGTATATGTTTATTTGGCGACACGTTTTCTTTCAACTACCGTTCTTAAACTGAGTAATGTTAGAATTTGAACATAACCGTAAAATTCTATGTTTGAAGATCGTGGTCACTTTTATTGATAATCACTGATATACTCGATTCTGCATATCCATTTGTTACACAATTAACAAGTAGTAACTATAAGTCCACATCAGAGAAACGGCTGTATGCTTTTTTTTTTTTTTTTTTTTTTTTTTTTTTTTTTTTAAATATAATACAAAATATTTTATTCTTAACTCAACTTGACAACAATCTCTGGCAAGTTAGTGAGAGAAAGAGAAGCAAAGAGACAGATACAGACATAGGTAGATAGAGAGGGGGAGAGAAAGAGAGAGAGAAGCAAAGAAACAGATACAGACATAGGTAGATAGAGAGGGGGAGAGAAAGAAAGAGAAACACTGAGACAGATACAGACATAGGGAGAGAAAGAGAGAGAAGCAAAGAGACAGATACAGACATAGGGAGATAGAGAGGGGGAGAGAAAGAAAGAGAAGCAAAGAGACAGATACAGACATAGGTAGATAGAGAGGGGGAGAGAAAGAAAGAGAAGCAAAGAGACAGATACAGACATAGGTAGATAGAGAGGGGGAGAGAAAGAGAGAGAAGAAAAGAGACAGATACAGACATAGGTAGAAAGAGAGGGGGAGAGACAGATACAGACATAGGTAGATAGAGAGGGGGAGAGATAGAAGCAAAGAGACAGATACAGACATAGGTAGAGAGAGAGAGAGAGGGAAGAGACAGATACAGACATAGGTAGATAGAGAGGGGGAGAGAAAGATAGAAGCAAAGAGACAGATACAGACATAGGTAGATAGAGAGGGGGAGAGATAGAAGCAAAGAGACAGATACAGACATAGGTAGATAGAGAGGGGGAGAGAAAGAGAGAGTCAACAGATGACGATTAGAACGGAAGTGATGCCGCCGTTACTAACATAGCGTTGCCACGAACGATAGCCAGGGAGATGCGTTGGAACAACCAGGCTGACTCACGGGGCTCGTGCCTAGACGTTGAAATCCTCCGTCCAATGTCCTGAAAAAATGTAACAGTCGCGGGGCCAAGCATACCCGACGTTTCCACTCAAATTGGTTGGAAGACGAAGCGGTCAGTGAGCGAGCTGTATTTTCCGCGCTTCCTTGTTTCGATGAGTTGTCCTCAGAAGATTTAGTATTCATCAGAGGAGTGATGTCAGAACCAAACTGAAAGTCGCTGTAAAATTATTTGTTCTATTTATATAAAGTTAGGTATGTTTATATTTATATGATTCACTCGTGAACTAATTAACTGATCATTAATATTTAAAAAAATCTTATTACAAGCTACATACAAAATTAAAAAAAATCTTTTTGTCAGTCGTGTCAGGCAAATAATTGGTCTCGGCTAAAAACAAAAATTTATTTTCCACAGTCCAAACTCGTTTGGTACTAATTCAATAACAGATTATTATTTTTTCAATATTCACCAGTGAAAAAGAGGGCGCTTTCTTTCGATTCCTTTGGCTGACTGACTTTCAACTCTCGAGAGTTTCCTTTCCTGCTTTATGTATTTAACAGCGCCAATAATGATGCATATATACTATCTATAGCATTTTGCTTTTAGGGAGGGTGGAGATGTTCTTGAAGGTTCTGTGAATTCTACGTTTTTATTTGTAAAGAATCAGATTTAAAGAATTCGCTGTAAAATAAAAAGGTGATGAAAACCAATACTGTCGAGTTGGTAAGCAAAATATTCGATTTGAATTTTGCCTCTTCTGTCAGCAATGAATTTCTCCGACTCTACATACTTCAGTTTAACAAGATCAAACTCACTTTTCGAATTTCATATTAATCCCTGTGATGGCCATTTGTATCCCTTGTCTACATTATATTTCAATATGTCAACTGTTTCCAAGTGACCATGAACTTTAAGTCATCAGAAATGACTTTCTAGTTCAAAGTTTAACGGCATCAAAATCAATTGAAACCAAATCGCAAGAATAAGTTTGAGATGTTTTCACTCCGTCTTGAAGTATTTGAATTATTGCTAGCATCTTTGGTGAAATATTGGGAACCTGATTCTGTCAGATCTTCCGTGTCCCATGTGTCGTTTTCTGCTGAAACTCTTGGTCACCGCACGATGAATCTTACGTGCGATAAAGACGATGACTTGTGGGGGGAAAAAAATGGCACATTTCACCCACTTTGGTGGTGACTATCATCTTGTGGATTGCTGAAAAAAAACGATTTTCTTTTTTTTATTTAATCTAGTAACACCTCTACAGTGCGTGCGAGGAAGGAAAAACGTGACCTGACAGTTGACCTGGACGGGCTTTACCATTCGCGCCTTTCTGGGTAAGCATGCATTTAATGATTCTGATTGTTGTTTTTTTTTTTTTTTTTTTGTAAATTGATTTTTCTTTTTCAGTAATACCTTTATTAAATCTTCTCCCCCCCCCCCCCCCCGTTTTTTTTTTTGTAAATTGATTTTTCTTTTTCAGTAATACCTTTATTAAATCTTCTCCCCCCCCCCTCCGTTTTTTTTTTTGTAAATTGATTTTTCTTTTTCAGTAATACCTTTATTAAATCTTCTCCCCCCCCCCCGTTTTTTTTTTTTGTAAATTGATTTTTCTTTTTCAGTAATACCTTTATTAAATCTTCTCCCCCCCCCCCTCCGTTTTTTTTTTTGTAAATTGATTTTTCTTTTTCAGTAATACCTTTATTAAATCTTCTCCCCCCCCCCCGTTTTTTTTTTTTGTAAATTGATTTTTCTTTTTCAGTAATACCTTTATTAAATCTTCTCCCCCCCCCCCGTTTTTTTTTTTTGTAAATTGATTTTTCTTTTTCAGTAATACCTTTATTAAATCTTCTCCCCCCCCCCCGTTTTTTTTTTTTGTAAATTGATTTTTCTTTTTCAGTAATACCTTTATTAAATCTTCTCCCCCCCCCCCTCCGTTTTTTTTTTTGTAAATTGATTTTTCTTTTTCAGTAATACCTTTATTAAATCTTCTCCCCCCCCCCTCCGTTTTTTTTTTTTGTAAATTGATTTTTCTTTTTCAGTAATACCTTTATTAAATCTTCTCCCCCCCCCCCGTTTTTTTTTTTTGTAAATTGATTTTTCTTTTTCAGTAATACCTTTATTAAATCTTCTTTCCCCCCCCCCCCCCCCGTTTTTTTTTTTTTTTTGTAGCAGTTTAACATTTTTGTACACTTTTCGTTAATGTGTAGAGTCTTCGTACACCCGTTGTTGCTGCAAATAATGATGGCTTTTTCCACACCTAAAAGACTTCAACACCTTCACTCCTCAATTTGATGCCAAGAAAATCTGTTTGCACACTGATTTCTTTTGGAGGGGGGGGGGGGATTTTATCCCTTTCTCATCATCATCATGAAAAATTTTGTCAGATTTTTATCAAAGACTAGCAGAAAAAGTCGGGATTGAATTATAAATACTCTATTACTTTTTTATTTTTTTTAATCAAAAGAAGCTGAAATTTTGGGAAACTTTCCAAATAAGTGTATTGTACATGGGATTGACATTTCATTAACATTGGATATACGTATTTGAAGTTTTAAGAGGGACTCTGCCCCTATAGATCCCTTGGTACGGCACATAGTGATTCGGGGATCACTTCCTTTGTCTTCCTGGAAAATTTTACATATGAATACATTTTATGTAGATTCTCTAACTAATCTTTTTATAGCAATACACCTTCGTATTTATATACATATATATCTATAGATATAGATATATGGTTAAATAATATGGACAAATTATGTCTATATATCTATCTATCTTTTTCTTTTTTTTTTTAACATAGTTCACCACAAACAAGGCAGGCCCCCACTGTAGACGTAAGGGGCTACTGAGAGAAAGGGCGTAGGTTATGGGGTGTCATCCTAAGTTGGGAGCTGTGCAGCGAGATGTCTGTTTACATTAGTTTTAAACGTCTGCATGTCAGTACAGTCAGGGGAAACAGGGAGCAGGGAGGGAGTTCCAGAGGCCACACGAGGAAAGGAGCTATTGGAGTAGAAGGCTCTTCGGCATCTGGAAACCTCCACAGTGACTGGATAGGATTTGGATGATTGTCGGGTTGGTCAAGTGTTTTTTACGTCGAGGGGGTCACCAGAGCAGCCAGTTCATCAGAACTTTTGTCTGATCCGATCAAGTTTTTTGATAAGTTCAAGTTTTGGGCTTGAACTGGCTGATGAATTTACCATAGTTGTTGTGGACCCTAGTACTTTCTGATCACTGGGGATTTAGAAACGGCAGTTCTTCATAAATTAAAAAAAAAAACTCTGCTGATAACACAACTATATTAGAATACGGAACCAACAAACTCAAATGACAAATACTCAAAACCCTATACATAAAACCAATAAAGCCATCATTAATAAAATCAATTTTCAATCCAGTGAAAACGTTCTAAAATGCCTCTAAAAATGCTGCTGCTGCTTTATTAATATTACCGTTAATCTTCAACTGTCCAATTGACAAAATTTCTATTCAAACTGTTTTACGGTGGTTACTTGACACACAACCCCTAAAGATGGTTCCCAAACGAATCGAAAGTACTAGGATCCACAACAAATATGATATTCATCAGCAAGTTCATAATTTGTCTATATTATTTAATCAGATATGTTTGGATGAAGTGCTGTCAATATATATATATATATATATGTAACATATCCTGGCTACACACCCAGAACATGTTTCAATCGCAGCTTTCATAAGCTCGATTTCCTCGGGGCAAAAAACAAGCGTCCGTTCTGTTTTCAAAACTAGGATTGAAACATGTTCTGGATTTATAGCCATGCTATGTTTGTATGAATAAAACTATTATTATAAATAGCTCTATTTATTATTGAGCACTATTACATAAACACAAAGATTATCCGGATTTTTACCCTGTGGATACAAACCATAGATACGGTAATTAAGTGTGTGAACTTGGTTATGCACCGTGAGGCCTGATCTCTGTACCTAAAAGCTAATCTCTGTTTGTTAACCAATGGCTCACAACCACAGTGATCGACAAGGCTAGGGTAAGCACGAACGTTAAATGCTGTCAGTTAAATGCTCGTTCAAAGGCGGCTGCAAATCTTTTCGGAACTACTTTTAGGGATTACTTATTGGCGATAGACATTATGTGAAATCAAAACAAGGCAGATAAGGTTACTAGAATCCCACAACGTTGGTTGAAGCCAATGAGGATGAAGACAATGTGTATTTCAGGTATGTGCCATCACCAGTGGCAACATGGAGCATATATATATATATATATGTAGTAAGCTATGAAAATATATTTATGACAATTAAGCTAGACAGAGGCTCCCGCGTTTCATCCCGGGGGGGGGGGGGGATCTTCAGGCTAAAATGCCATTTTAGCCTGAAGATTTCCCCCGGGGGTGAAACGCGGGAGCCTCTGTCTAGCTTAATTGCCATAAATATATTTTCATAGCTTACTACCTAGCTCTACTTGCGTATCGAGCACTGTTGAAGTAAATACTAAAAATTGATACATAAAAAATTATAGCTCCTTATAAAATGTTTATGTGGATAATGAAATACTAATATACAGGGTGTCTCAAAAAAATGTACTCAATCGTAGAATGACGAGAAAACTTTGCTTCATCGCTCCACACAATTTTGTGTGCAAACTCGACATCTTCTACACATTTTGCCATTCTAAGAGTGAGTACATTTTTTTGAGACACCCTGTATATATATATATATATATTATATACACACACACACTTTTTTTTCCCTCTGGACAAAACATATGAAATGGCATCCGTTTGGCAGTATGTGCTGTTTTTAGAATTTTCTTTTCTTTAGCATTTTTATAAGAAAAAGGTTTCTTTACTTTTAAATAGTTCCGGTTTTAACTTATTTACGATGAGTGTCGTCATATTTTTTACCTACCCGTGAAATGATCACTTGACGTTTAAATGTGTGAAGCAATCGGAAATAAGATTCACCAAATACTCCATCGTTAAAATTGTGTTTTCAGTGTTTTTAATTTATTTATTTTTTGCTAATGAGTCACCACTTATCAAGGCTAAAAGCCACTTGAGGATAAGAGTTAATGAAATGAATAGATTGACAGTTGACTGATGATGAATATTATGAGAGGATTGAAAATAATGTATTGAATGAATAGAATTTGGTGACTCAAGACGGTTTATGACAAGTATTTATTTACATTGGATTTGAAGATGACCATGTTGTAGCGCTTGGGGAAGCAATCTTGTGGCAACATGTTACATAGATGGGAAACCTTTGAAGAGAAATTGTTTGGAAATTCGGTTTGATGTGACGTACTTGAGGAAGAAAGGAAACTTCCTTGCAATGGTGGTAGAAAATGTTCATGCTGTAAAAAATTTACAAGACAGAACCAGAGTTTGGAGCTCAGTCGAGCACTTTCCATGAGTAGAGAAAGACTGACATCTCTTTTGTGAGAAAGGAGCTGTAGAAAATGGGCATTTGCTATTATGATTGCCTCCTGTATTCATCTCGCTGTTCGATAAAAGGAAAACGCAAAAGATGATACTCTGTATCCACAATGTCGAAATCAAAATGTTCACTCTTTCCCCTGCCACAGTCACAACCTCGCCATCATTCGCAATATACTGCATAGCTAAGATTTTCCTTTTTTTTTTTTTTTTTCTCTTATTCAACGTTGACTCTAAACTAAAAAAAAAAAAAAAAAAAACATAATGAAAACACAAAAGGAAGTAATCATGGCCTGGATACCAAGCCATGTGGGTATTAATGGCAACGAAAGGGCGGACAAATTGGCCAAAAAAGCTCTTAATAAAGAAATAAGTAATATCAAAATCCCATATACAGATTTCAAAGGAAAAGTTAAGGAGCACATGAAATCAAAATGGCAAGAAATATGGAACATCTTCGCTCAAAACAAGTTGTACGAACATCGATCTATAGTTGGAACAGAAAACCAAAACATGACGACCAACCAAAAGGAGGACACAGTGTTGACACGTGTACGTATTGGCCACACAAGACTGACCCACATACACCTACTAGGAGGAGAGGAAGAGCCTCGGTGTAATTACTGCAATGAAGGACAAACAATAAAACACATATTACTTAAATGCAAAAAATATACACATATACGCAGTAAATACTACAAAGCAACTAATATTAAAAATTATTTGAAAATATAGCCCCGTCTCAAATAATAGGGTTTCTCAAAGAAACCAACTTGTACAATAATATTTAATTTAAAGAAAAAAAAGTTTGACCTGAGATGACCTTATAAGGGTTGAAAGGTCCTTAAAATCCAACAAACAAACAACTCAAATTAACTTATCACAGAGGTATGGAGTCTGGTGAAAAATATTCAACTTCTACAAATATTTACGACTCTCCGTCGCTTGTTCCTGTTGGGTTATTTATTTTGACCGGCGTCTAAATTTAGTCTTATCACCGCAATCTGTTGATCCTTCCCCTCCCAACACGCTCAGTGTCTATTGTACTTAGTAACCTTGATGTGGTGAGAGTTATCAAAATGAGGGCCATCTTAATCCAAAACGTTTAATATGATGTGTATATTTCTGCACACACAAAATGTTTTCTATTGACTATCCGTATATGCTTCTCAAAATTTTATAAATGGAGCATGACAAGTACAAGAAGCAATATCTTTTTTTTTTTTTTTTTTTTTTTTTTTCCAGAAATAATTTAACATGGTAGGAGTTGAGTTTCTTAATTTAAGAAAATAAGATTTTAAAAGTAATAAATTAAAATCTCAAACTGTCAAACAAATACCCCATCCAGATTTAATTAACTTGTGGAACAAGAATGATACATGTTTTAAATAAGTATTTAAAAATAAAGAATAAAAATATTTTTTAATTAATATCTGCTAGCGTTACAGGTTTCAGCCATGTGCAAGCAGTCAAATAACTTTGTATGCACTAACGGCAGGTCTTCCTTGTGTCGGGTATGCATGTGTGTTATTGAGTTGATGCAGGAATCAAGAAATCTATTTATTTGCACTCATTTTTTTTTAATTTATTTTTTATTAATGTTATTCTTCTCTTTGTAGAATAAAACCTAGAAAACCCGCTGATGATGTCCCCAGAACAGTTCCCTGCCCACACAAGGTTGGTCTCCCCATATTTAATACAATTGTCATTACCTATCCCTGACACTTTTAGAACTTGTACTTATAAAAAAATACATCACTAATAAATACTGCATATTCAAAACCAGGTCTTTGAAGTGCTAGCCAGATGCTCAACTTTTTTTTGTAAATTTATTTTATTTTAAGATCTGATTCCGACTCTAATCTTAACCTTCCATTTATATAAACACATTATCTATTTATAGCATTTGAATTTTACAAATGACTTCTCTTTCTCTCTCTCTCTCTTCCTCTTTCTCTCTCTCTTCCTCTTTCTCTCTCTCTTCCTCTTTCTCTCTCTCTTCCTCTTTCTCTTCCTCTTTCTCTCTCTCTTCCTCTTTCTCTCTCTCTTCCTCTTTCTCTCTCTCTTCCTCTTTCTCTGACTCTCTATTTCTTTCTCTCTATTTCTTTCTCTCTATTTCTTTCTCTCTATTTCTTTCTCTCTATTTCTCTCTCTCTATTTCTCTCTCTCTATTTCTCTCTCTCTATTTCTCTCTCTCTATTTCTCTCTCTCTATTTCTCTCTCTCTATTTCTCTCTCTCTATTTCTCTCTCTCTATTTCTCTTTCTCTATTTCTCTCTCTCTATTTCTCTCTCTCTATTTCTCTCTATCTATTTCTCTCTATCTATTTCTCTCTATCTCTTTCTCTCTATCTCTCTATCTCTATCTCTTTCTCTCTATCTCTCTCTCTATCTCTTTCTCTCTTTCTCTCTCTTTCTCTCTATTTCTCTCTATCTCTTTCTCTCTATCTCTATCTCTTTCTCTCTATCTCTATCTCTTTCTCTCTATCTCTATCTCTTTCTCTCTATCTCTCTCTCTCTTTCTCTCTCTCTATCTCTCTCTCTATCTCTCTCTCTCTATCTATCTCTATCTCTTTCTCTATCTCTTTCTCTTTCTCTTTCTCTATCTCTTTCTCTTTCTCTATCTCTTTCTCTTTCTCTATCTCTTTCTCTTTCTCTATCTCTTTCTCTTTCTCTATCTCTTTCTCTTTCTCTTTCTCTTTCTCTTTCTCTATCTCTTTCTCTTTCTCTTTCTCTATCTCTTTCTCTATCTCTTTCTCTATCTCTTTCTCTATCTCTATCTCTATCTCTATCTCTATCTCTTTCTCTATCTCTATCTCTTTCTCTATCTCTATCTCTATCTCTATCTCTATCTCTTTCTCTATCTCTATCTCTTTATCTCTATCTCTATCTCTATCTCTTTATCTCTATCTCTTTCTATCTCTCTCTCTCTATCTCTCTCTATCTCTATCTATATCTATTTCTCTATCTATATCTATTTCTCTCTCTCTCTATCTATATCTATATATCTCTCTTATATCTCTAAATTGTTATGAAAATTTAACTCTTGTCTTTTTTTTTAAAAATTTCCTTCTAAAGGGTTGTAATAAGATGTTTCGAGATAATTCCGCCATGAGAAAGCATCTTCACACCCATGGCCCACGTGTACATGTATGTGCAGAGTGTGGTAAGGCATTTGTTGAAAGTTCCAAACTGAAGCGACATCAGTTAGTTCATACTGGTGAAAAGCCATTCCAGGTAACCATTTTCTTTTTTTTTTTCTCCCCCCCCCCCCCCCCCCCCCAAGTTACTCTTTTCATTTCACAAAAAAAAATCTACACATTTAAAATTTATGAATTATAACCGATTTTGTAACTTTCATTAAAAGTTTTAAATTGTCATAATTCACAAATTGGTTTCTTAATCCATTCTTCGCAGTTTTTTATTTTTTTATTTTTTTTATTTTGGATAAGGGGTGGTTGATAAAACAAAAACTTGTTCTGCAGTTTAAGAAACTTCAGTTTTGGCCCCACTGTATTTTCTTGACCCATTCAAATCACCACTTGTTTGTCCCAGAAACTCTACATTTAAGCATCCATCAGTATCATTGCGCCGTACTAAATCTTCTGAAAAAAAACAAAAGCAAAAAAACGAATATATAAATTTTGATATTAAATTTCGATATTACATTTGAATCATGTCAAAAACTTTCATCTTATTTTAGTTATTTCAAGTTTTGTAAATGCAGGATTTTGCTCTAGAAACAATTGGAAACTTTAAAACTGAATTTGTCGTTCTTTCATGCAAAAACCTGTCGTATTTTTTTTTTCTCTTAGTGCACATTTGAAGGATGTGGTAAGCGGTTCTCTTTGGACTTCAACTTGAGGACACACGTGCGGATACATACTGGAGATAGGCCATATGTTTGCCCATTTGACGGCTGCAACAAGAAATTTGCCCAGTCTACAAATCTGAAATCTCACATCCTAACACATGCAAAAGCAAAGTAAGTTTTTTTTATTTTTTTTTTTATTTTTTATTTCTTCTTTCACGTGTGGCCATCTCGTCAACGTAGGCGTCCGTGCGGCCATCTCGTCAACGTGGGTGTCCGTGCGGCCATCTCGTCAACGTAGGCGTCCGTGCGGCCATCTCGTCAACGTGGGTGTCCGTGCGGCCATCTCGTCAACGTGGGTGTCCGTGCGGCCATCTCGTCAACGTAGGCGTCCGTGCGGCCATCTCGTCAACGTGGGTGTCCGTGCGGCCATCTCGTCAACGTGGGTGTCCGTGCGGCCATCTCGTCAACGTGGGTGTCCGTGCGGCCATCTCGTCAACGTGGGTGTCCGTGCGGCCATCTCGTCAACGTGGGTGTCCGTGCGGCCATCTCGTCAACGTGGGTGTCCGTGCGGCCATCTCGTCAACGTGGGTGTCCGTGCGGCCATCTCGTCAACGTGGGTGTCCGTGCGGCCATCTCGTCAACGTGGGTGTCCGTGCGGCCATCTCGTCAACGTGGGTGTCCGTGCGGCCATCTCGTCAACGTGGGTGTCCGTGCGGCCATCTCGTCAACGTGGGTGTCCGTGCGGCCATCTCGTTAAGCACAAATGATTCCTTCAACCAAAAAACACTTCTGTCAAAAGACGACATTCCTTAGTCTGTAATAATTACTGCACTCGTACACCCTCACCCTAACCCCCTTAACGTAAATGCCACCGACAAACCTGACTAGCAGCAAAATCCCACCCCTTCAATGTAGAGATCCCCAGATCCAAGAAAAAATTTCCTTGGACAGGTTTCCTTTAGAATTCTCTCTCTGCTCCCCATTTCCCCAACTGTACTGACATTCAGAAATTTAAATGTAATGTGAACAAACATGTTGCTGCCCAAATCCCCACTTAGGATGCACCCTTGGCCCTAATCACAATAGTCTCTTGCGTCTCAGTGGCAATGTGGCCCCCTTTTTTTTTTCGGATGAATAAATGTAATAACAAAAACTCAATAAGAAAAATAAAACTGGAAAGTCTTAAAGGAGAAAAGGAAATGCCAATCCGTCTTGATAGAAAATTATGGAAATAGATTTGCTTTCTCAATCCCTCTATATACTTGAAATTTTTTTTTTTACTTTAACGTGTGTGTGTGTGAGATATATATATATAAGATAATACTTTAAAGATATAAATAAGACTATCAAAATAAAAACAAAGCTCAATATAGTGTATAGAGCAATAATATTAATTGAATGACATAATAAAATGAGAAATTAATCAGATTTTATTAAAGTTCAAAAACAAGGAGTGATACTGAGTCCTTAACTCATGAGTTTTCAAAGAAAATCTTCTGACTTGAAGGAACTGTATAAATTTAACAAAAAAGTGTTTTTGGCCGATATATTTTATGTTTTATATGTATCTTTATATATATTTTTATATATTTTCAAAGCTTAATTTTTATTACCTGCAGTAATGTCATTGCGGTAATGGTCCTCTGACTAGAAGATTTATGAATTAACTCAATTTTTAAAAAAATAATAGTCATCCATCAATCTATAATAAATAACAATGTGTATTTGGGTAATATAGATATTATATATATAGATATATATAGTTATAGATGTATATAAAGAGATAGATGTATATAAAGAGATAGATATATATAGATATTAATTGAATAACATAAAATAAGAAATTAATCAGATTTTATTAAAGTTCAAAAACAAGGAGAGATACTGCATCCTTAAGTCAGGAGAAAATTTTCTTTAAATCTCATCAGTTAAGGATGCAGTATCTCTCCTTGTTTTTGAACTTTAATAAAATCTGATTAATTTCTCATTTTATGTCATTCATTTAATATATATATACATATATATTTTTTTGAAGAGTTTTCGGTGCTTCTGCTGTTTCACGACGACATTAAAATATTTAAAGAAATGTATAAACTTTGTTATGTACTTACGTGTTAACTGAAAATAAGATTGCACAGAAAAAAATAACGCAAATTCATCCAGTATTTATTAAATTATAAAAAAAAACATCTTAAGTTTCATTAGACATGAACTAGACAAGGGAGCTAACTCAAATTTTGTTTGCTGGTTTAACAAAAATGGCTAAAATCATTTTTTATTTAATAAATACTGGATGAATTTGCTTAATTTTTAGAGTACAGTCTTCTTTTAAGCTACCACATAAATACATAACAAAGTTATATACTTCTTTAGCTTTTTTTTTTTTTTTTAAGGGATTCCTAACATGTCTGTGCTAAACAGCAGAAGCACCGAATTTTCTATACAAAAACTTTGTATTTAATTAAATATATGCCAGTATCTACATATCAATGATCAGCCTTGAAAATCTGTTGTATATAAATTAGAGCTTTATGATAAAAAAATTTATCTGAAAGGATGTCAATAAGAAATGTGGATTTTTTTTTTTTTTTTTTTTTTTTTTAAATATATATATGTATATATATATATATATATAGTACACGTATTGTATTAGTTTCTGTGGATGTAAATCCGTTAAAACTCCAGTGTTTATAAAAGTGCTCAATAACAAGTAGAGCTGTTCTTAAGTATACATTTTTATTTATACAAACATTATTGGTTACATATGTGCAGACATGTTTCGGTTGTACTCTTCACAGAGAGTCAACCTCTTCAGACCAAAGAAGACAGATGAGTGAGATGAATTTGGAAAACTTTCCCTTTACCTCTCTGTGAAGAGTACAACCGAAACATGTATGCACATATGTAACCAATAATGTTTGTATAAATAAACATTTATTTATATATATATATATATCTACTGATGGGTAAGTGTTTCTTGTCTAATAGGCTAATTTATTATTTATATCCTAAAATCATTTGTGATTGCTAATTTTAGAACGAGATGTGCAGATGAGCTGAATCTAATGCAAGGGATCGGCATTTGCAGTTATGATGATGGGTAAGTTATTTTCATTTGTATTACAGAAAATGTTAACGACAAAATTATATTTTCTTATAATCTATTCTGATAATGTCTAATGTTTTGCCGTTTATTCTTTTGTACTTTATAAAAAAAAATTTTTTTTAATTAAATCTTGATTTGATTATTTTAAATATTTTATCAATTTCATATCTAAACTGGATTCGGGTTTTTGATATTTACACATCAGGAAGAAATGAAGGAACCCAGTTCACTTTTTGGATTTTTTTTTTCTCACCTTCCTCCAAATTAAAATCCGAGATAAACAAAAGTAAACTATTTTCGTATAAGGGCTATTCTCAACTCTTTTGTCAAATTGGCTGAAAAATAAAAAAAAACATTTCTTCTACTTAAACTGCTTCAAACTTTTTGCTTTCCATTTTTATCCTTTCAAATGCAGTTATTTGTTGAATTAAATTTATTTTAACTTCTTGGTAGTTTACATTGTCCAATTTTATTCTCTGTCCTGGGGGGGGGGGGGGGATGTTCATCTGTAACTATTTTTTTCTTGGGATTATTTTATCGTTTAAGGGGGGGGGGGTAACTTTTTAAGGTGCCTTATTGCTTCAATTATGATTGTTTGGTTTGTTGCACTAAAGTTTTTCCAATAAATCTTGACATTTTGGGAACTTAATGAAAAAAAATTGATGTTGATGAGCTTTGAATAAGTGCCGTAAAATGAGGTTGGATTGTCTCAAGAAGTTATTTTGTCTGTCATGCTTAAGTTTGAAATAGCATCTTCACTGTTAATCCCTTGGATTGAATTTATGCATTTTAATGATTTTTTTTTTTTTCTTGTCATATTTTTATAGTTTTAATTCTAATACGAATCGTCCAAAAACTAATCTTACATGTTTGTGTATATCATCAAATGCAAAGCTCATCCGTGATCATATGAGAATTGAATCTGGTTAGTTTAGTCATATGATAGGATCTGAAGTTGCTGAGAGGGTCCAGTGAGATGCAACTCTTCGTTAAGGGAAATGGATCTCCATAGTTGAGTAAATTCGTCATCGTCCTTCAACGTGGGAAGGATCCTCAGGAAGAGAACATAATCAGCCCTGGGGCTCACGAGAAAGAAATACCGATACCCTCCCCACCTCTCTCCACCCCAATAGTTGTATATAACGCTAAAAAGCTTCTACTCCCCCTCCGTCTTTTTTATTTATTTTATTTTTTTTCTATGCGTGACTAATCTTCTTGAAACAGAACGTCATCTTTTCTCACGACGACGCTTATCTATTGATGTGGATCCAATTTATCTATTGATGTGGATCCAATTTATGAAATAAGAGCATTTATAGATAAATATGCGAAAGTTTGTTTAGAGCATAAGTATCCGACAATACGTAGGTATAAATGGAAATTCAAAAGTAATAAGCAACAAGCCTTTGAAAACAACCAGTCACCTCTGTGACACTCGTCACAAATAAGAGCAGAACGTCTCTCGGTAAACTCTCATTCTATTAGTTTAGCATGATAAACTTGACACGCACATTACGTTTCTACGGAAGTTTTTGTGTTTCGAGAAAAAATTGGAGATAGCCCCTCCCGCCTGTATATCTTCAAATTTTTACGAAGACAAAAAAAACTCAATTTGTATAATTTTTGGTCATTCTGACTACATTTCTTATCTTGGGTGTTATCATCACAACGTTTCGGACGCTGTAACCTCCGGCCTTCTCCGGGTGTGTCTCTTCGAACTCTGGAATGTTTCTGTCAAACTCGGGAATCTGGACGAAATTTCGAACGAAAATTCAGAAATATAACACAAACTAAGTAGAAATTGTGTGTGTGTGTGTGGGGGGGGGGGGGCTGGTGTAGAGCCAACTCGGTGAGGTGAACTCGTAGATCTTATCCATCTAGCTGAAGGAAACTCTGTAAATGTTCAGCCGTCTGAAAACAGGCTTTGTAGAAGGAGAGCGCGGTGTGCAAGCGCACAGCATGGCCATCCATCTATATATATATATATATAATCATTTGATGAAAAGAGTTTCTTTGAAAATCCATGGATTAAGGATATGAAACTCCTTGCTTTAAACTAAACTTATGTTTAAATAAATATTGTATATATACAATTTTTTTATTCTCATCTTTCATCTCTTGAATAATATCTATATATATTTAATAATATTTATAAATAAATATTAATTATTTATTACCTACAGACATCGATGTTTCATGCTAACGCAATCTTCAGTGCAGGAAGTTAATTTCCGACAGTCGGCGGGCGCGAACTCTGATCACAAATCGCCACTGATTCGCAGTCAAGAGCGTTTTCCCGTTGGCCACCACAAATTAGCTTAGAATTAAAGAGGGATTTAACTTTTTAAATACCAAGTCGGCGGGTATTTTAGAACGAGCAGCGAATAGTGATCAACAACAACAACAAACTGTGTTGAATCTCGCAATGAAGCTAGTAGTACTGCTTGTTATTAAACTCACTCAGAGTGGCCGGCCTTAGTAAAGGGGGCTTTTAAATAATATATATATATATATATATATATCCATGCTAAGTGGAGCATAGGAAGTTGGCCGTGGATATACTTTTATTGGTCTTGTAACTCTTGCTTCCGTTTACTTTGTCCTCACGTTCTATGAGCAATGCTTCTGACAAAGGAGGAAAAATATGTAAAGAAATCCCTCATTTTAGCTGCCGACTTTGAATTTGGATGTCTGATGCAATAGCGAAATAATTTTTGCTAATAGTAATATTTAAAAAAAAAATTTCTTTTACATTTAACGGTGAATTTGCATTGCTTTGAGTCGGCCATCAATTGACAGTTAAACATTTACGATAGTCACTCACTCATTGCAGCCAAAAGCCCCAATGGCTAGAGGCCAGTGTTGTTCTCGAAGATGAAATTCAGTGAATTCAAAAGTAATAAGAGGACATTTTTGGAAACTATCGGGTGAAATGTTTAACAATTATGTAAATGTTTTGTGTGGTTTAAAAAAATTTTATGGTTAGTTAAAGAGATGTCCGAAAAGGCAGGATAAACAAATGATAGTTGATAATAAAGTGTGTGTGTGTGTGTGTGTGTGTGTCAGTCATCCACATATAATTGTTTCCTCGACTGACTCATCAGTGTGGCTAGATGCAGCAAGTCTATCTATGCCGGGATTCGAAACCTGAATGACTGGTCACATCCAAATATGATAAGCAATTGAGTACCTAATCCATTGTGTTAACAAACTTGCTTTGATATTAGAAGAATGTGTGTATATATATATATATATATATATATATATATGAACAATTATTTATGAATAAATATTATTTTCAAATTGTGTGTGTATTTTTTTTTGTTTACATACTTTTACCATGCTACCAGTAACCGAGAGAAATCTATTCTTAACAGAAGCTTATTGCTTTACACCAAGTAGAAATCATTATTTCCTCTACCAGAGAGCTCCCCTTATAAATAGGGGGCATATATATATATATTTCATTAAACACGCTGTAATTCTTTTCTTCATGTGTTAAACTTTAAAAATTATGTATTGCATAAGATATTTGCCTGAGGAAAACGAGAGTTCGGCTTGTTCAAATTAGGAAAAGTGAAAATCTGATTTTAGCGGCAAACACTTGAATTATTTGTTGCGGGTTTCTAGAATGGTTTCCACTTTCTTTGTCTTGGTATTATGATGCATTTTTAAAAATTTAATTCTTTAAATAAAAAGATATTGTGGACTGCCAAAACTTTTAATTTGTATTGTTATTAACACATTTTTAATGTTAAAGTATTCTTTGAATGAAACTGATAATTTTTTTTTACTTTTTATTTATTTTTTTAAATTAAATTTTTTTAAAACTTTTTTATTTTTATTGCAAAAAAAATATTGCATAAAGGCAACTTAACAACTTCTGAACTCCTGACCCTTTTCGTAAGGCTTTTCATTTTAATAGTTTTCTTGTCATTTAGTGGCTTCAGTTTTACTTTCGTTCTAATCCTTATTGAAATTTATTTTTCAACTTACAAAATAACACTTGTCATTAACTCTTTTAAAATGATTTCTCCTTTACTATAAATATACGGAGTGGCTTCAATCTCGCTCAGTTTATTACAGATTTATGTAAGCCATTTCTTTATCTTTTTTTCTTTTCTATTTTTTTTTTTTTTTCTATTTTTCTTTTTTTTTTCTACTTCGCATTTGAACAAGTAAATTACATTTTTTACATTTATTATTATTATAATCTGAAAATTTGATGTTTAATAGTTTAAAAAAATATTTAGATGTATGTGTGTCGTACATTTGCATTCTTTTCTCTTGGAGGTTTTTTTGTTGTTTTTTTACATTATTTAATTTATTTTATTTTTTAGTGATTTATTACATACTAAATATATGGCGATATATATACCCAATGCATATAGGTTTTTGTTCGGTAACTAGTTTAAAAGGAAATCAACTGTGGGTAAATTTACTTTAACAAATCTCCCAACTTATTTCCTTAAATTTAACCAAATTTTTTAGGTTTATATACCTAATAAAAGTGGGTTTATTTTAGTAAAATTTTTCAGATCTTTCAACAAACATTCATTTCATGGATCGCCAAAAGTTAAAAATAAATTTTTTTTTTTTTTTTCAAATAGCATTTAAGTCTTGAAAAAAAACCTACACCACACTGTGGGTCATTGTGGGCAAAAGCAAAGAAAAAAAATCTTCACACGGGGAATAAATCTCCTTAGGACGCTATTCCGAATTTTTTGCGGTACAAAGTTAGCAAACCAAAGTTTTTTTGGGTTTTTTTTTTCCAAGACTTTTCAATTTGAGAAATTTTCTTTGTGTATTTTTATGATGATCTTGAGGTGTAGCAGAGCCGATATTGATATAATAATGTTGGTTGGCTTACCTCCAGGGAAACAAGTCGTAAAAAATGCATCTCACAGGAATGTTATGTTTTTTGAAAATGTGAAAAAATAAAAACTATGATTATTGGAATATAAAACGAACTTGTCTTTATATATATATATATCATATCGTAGATCACTCTAAAACTGTTTGGGTAAACCTAGCCGCCGACTCGCTATTTACATTTAAATTCCTCGCTATTTACTAACTAATTGGCTATGGCCGATGGGATAAGACCCTCGACTACGAATCAGTGGCGATTTGTGATCGGGGTTCTGCGCCCACCGATCGTTGAGAATTAGTTCCTACACTGAAGATTGCGTTAGCATGAAACATCGACGTCTGTAGGTATTAAAATATTTTAATAAATATTTACTTATAAATATTATTATATATATATATTTTTGTGAGTAACGGATAAATTTTATTAGACAGACGAACAGCGCAGGTAAAGAATTTTTTTTTTTTTGTGTCTTAAATAACTAATATAAGTTAGCAAAACATTTATATGGAACAAAACGTAAATTTAGTATAAGGAACGTTTATGTTTTTGTCTTTTAAGGGAAGTGGGGTCTGATCAACTCTGCTGGGAAGCCATGAAATTAAATACTGTCTTGTTTTTAAATTCCCGAAACAGTTTTTCATGGTAAACAACTGATGATCTCTTAAAATAGTGTTAGAAACTAACTAATATAATAACTGTAAAAAATAAATTGACTTACATGAGTGATTTTCCACTGGAAGACTTGAGACTATAAGTTTGTTTGTTTTTTTTGTTTTTTTTTTATATAGTTTTAATGGTTGAGAAACTTCCGAGACTATATATATATATATATATATATATATATATATATAAAATTTCACTCTTTTGTTTCATTTTACTTCAGTCGAAGTTCTCACTTGATCTCCATATGAGATACATAGATATCCGAATGTTCCATTAAAGTTCTCCTTTACCTGTTACACATTGAATTAGTAAAGAGGTTAAGAACATTAATTTTCCTCTCTCCAATTAAGCAGTTAACTATGTTATAGTATATCTTTCTTGTTGTCTCTTTGTCTTACCGGATTCCAGGACAAGAATTTATCTAGTCTGGTGGAGTAAACAAAAATTATTTATGTAAACAAAAATTATGTATGTAAACAAAAATTATGTATGTAAACAAAAATTATGTATGTAAACAAAAATTATGTATGTAAACAAAAATTATGTATGTAAACAAAAATTATGTATGTAAACACAAATTATTTATGTAAACACAAATTATTTATGTAAACAAAAATTATGTATGTAAACAAAAATTATGTATGTAAACAAAAATTATGTATGTAAACAAAAATTATGTATGTAAACAAAAATTATGTATGTAAACAAAAATTATGTATGTAAACAAAAATTATTTATGTAAATAAAAATTATTTATGTAAACAAAAATTATTTATGTAAACAAAAATTATTTATGTAAACAAAAATTATTTATGTAAACAAAAATTATTTATGTAAACAAATTATTTATGTAAACAAATTATTTATGTAAACAAAAATTATTTATGTAAACAAATTATTTATGTAAACCCAAATTATTTATGTAAACCCAAATTATTTATGTAAACAAATTATTTATGTAAATAAAAATTATTTATGTAAATAAAAATTATTTATGTAAACAAATGCAAAATTATGTTTGCATTCATATTTATTTCTGCAAACCTACAAAATTATATTTGTATAAATAAAAAGTTTATACTAAATATTTGAGTGAGGGATACCAGATAAGAATATGTAGACAAAATAAAATAGGAAGAGAAATAAACATATAAAAGGACAAGATCACATTGAAAAGCCATGGAGAGGATTAGTATTTCATTAAATTTTTTATTCAAGAAGCTTCATCACGAGTGAAATAACCAATGCATGTTAAGGAGGGACACCTTTTTCTATCCCATGGAGCAAACTATTTCAAGTAGAAAGCAAATAGCAAGTCAGACAACCACCTCGGACTTACCCCATCACCTGAAATGAATTTGAAAAGAAATCCTTCACTCTATCATATAAGGTCGATAGTGGATGTTTCTTCTTCAGGTCATCAGAAGTGGCAATAATAATTTATATATGAAAAATGAAATTACTGGTGTAATTTTATGAGTTTATATGATTGTTTTAGGAATATATCTAGATAAATGGTGAGTACGAACACCGGCGAAGCATATTTCTTCTAGTGTGTGTGTGTGTGTGTGTGTATATATAATATATATATATATATATATATATATATAAAGAAGAGGAAAAATATAAGCTTATACTTTTGACAAGGGTGTATATCACCGAAAGTACGCAAGTTTTTAAAGTAAATAAATAATTTATTTTAAAAAACATAAATAAATTGTGTTGTCCAGATTTTCAAAATATTCTCCTTATGCCATTTCACCAACGCTTCCATGTGTGACTTTTCAGTCATATATATATATATATATATACAGGGTGTCCCAAAATAATGTATACACCCTTTGAATCGTTATAACTCGTTCAATTTACTGAGTTTGATTTGCAAACAAAATTGATAAAAGAGTAGAACAGTAAGATACACATTTAAAAATACTGAAAGTAAAATTAACAAAAACATAGAAAATTAACTTTTAATAAACGTAAAGGCTACAATGTTTAAAGCAAGAAACCTGAAGTAATTGCAAACAAATGGGAGTAGTAATTGTAGTAGAATGTGCTCAAATACCGGAGTAAATGTCGCAGGACGTTTGTAGGTACAATTCTTCACGTCTTCACTATATGGAAAGTGTATTGAGCAGAACGGGTTGGGGTTAGGATGAGGGTTCATTTTGTGAACATTCTGAAATTACCCTAAGTAGCCTTTATCTTTGTTAAAAGTTAATTTTCTATGTTTTTGTTAATTTTACTGTCAGTATTTTTAAATGAATATTCTTACTCAATCTTGATTATCAATCTTGCAAATAAAAATCAGTAAATTGAACGACTTATAACAATTCAAAGGGTGTATACATTATTTTGGGACACCCTGTATATATAATGACCAAAATTTGTCCAAATGTTTAGAATATGTATAATTGTGTCTTACGCCATTAAAATAGTAAAAAAAAAACAAAAAAAAAACGGGTCATATATTTTATATTCCCCCTGAGTGACTCTTTCATGAGACACAAAACATGATCCCCTTGTGACAGTCTACATAAGTAGGGGATAATGGTATTTTTTGTTGGGGGGGGGGGGCAGTTAGAATATAGGAAGTCATCATCTTAGAAGAGAAAATAAACATAGGAAATAGTAGAAATTAGAAGGGATGATCAAAAGGTGTGCCATGTTTCGTTATTTCAGTCTTTCCGATATTTATTTCCTCTTTTTGGATGACCTCTTTCATTCCAAATGATCCACTCAAACCCCCTTTTTTTTCCTTATCACCATCTCTCGTTCGCCTTCATATATATATATATATATAAATAGGTATCGAGCATGGCTTTTGTTATTTCACTCGTGATGAGGCTTTTTGAATAAAATGAGGTGAAATATTAGTCCTACATTGCTGAACAATTGACTCAAAGAAAGCCACAGGGCACACGCATCAGCCATAATGTTAGCCTGAAAATAAATACCAACAGTGAGACCGAAAGTCCAATAAAAAGAACAATACACACCAGAATTTTTCACCGTCTTTCATTTGTTTTCTCTTTCTTTTATTGAGACTTTATATTTTTACTGCATTTCACATTTTATCCAACTCTTGTCTTGGTAATCTCAATTTCTGTTTTCAATTAAACGAATCTCTTTTGTTCATTGCCCATTCTTAAGATTCTCGCAATCCCTTCGTATTTAATGAACTAACTTCATTGAATGCTGCTGCTATTGCTTTTTTTCTTTTCTTTCTTTCGATTCTTTTGATTCGGAATCGGTCTTCAAAAACATGGACGCATCCATTCCTATCTGCATCTTCTCGAGATGCATGGACGGGCAAAAATGCTGTTTCAATTTGAAGCATTCGATTCTGTCGTACTTATTTCAAACTTAAGTGTCACGGACGGATCGGAGAGACTCCTCGATGCTTGGACACATCTCAATAAAATCTATTTTGTTCAAAAATGGCGTTAGGTGAATGACCCTTTAAGAATTTTAACTTTCTCTCTACCGAATTCACTAATATTTTCCTAATGCTTTCAACAAAGTCGGGTTATGGAAATTTCCATTCTATGCATGTCGTCATGTGGGGAAAAAAAAACAAACTTTTATGTGTGTAGACCCCCTCCCCCCCTTCTGTTCCTTTAATTTATTCCGAATTCTTAATTCTTTAATTAATTTTTTCTATCTTTTTCTTATCTTTATCGTCTTCTACATTTTGGGTTTCATTCTATTCTAATACTTGGAAACTTTTTAGTGTTTTTTTTTTTTTTTTCTTCTTTCACTTAGCTGCTGGCTACTCATTACAAAACATCTAGTATGCACATAAGTCAGACATCAGCAAATAAGATTTTTCATAAATTAAAAAAAAATTTTTTTTTAATTTCTAATATTTCTCTCTGCTTTCATTAAAAAATATTTTTATTTATGTGAGTGGAGAAGAAAATATAAGTGGATGTATACATAATCAACATATACAATTACATTATAGGATAGTATTAAATTGGGGTGACAATTTAAAAAATAAAAATTTAAAGAAAACAAAAGGTCATATAGGTGTATATTAAGTTATTTCATCTTGGAAAAATAATCTTTTGTATTTCATCTAGATATATATATAGACTTGAGACTATAAGTTTTTTATTTTTTTATTTTTTTTATTATATAGTTTTAATGGTTGAGAAACTTCCGAGACTATATATATATATATATATATATATATAATATTGTTTATGCAAGTTTCATTGAAGACCACAGAGCTCTCTTTTCACAATCTTTCGTGTCAATCTCTCGACGCGGCGAGCAATTCTGCAGTTCTCAGGTGTTAACCGGTGCAGTATTGCACCTAGCGTTGTGTCGTGGACCATTCCCCGAGCGCTTTCGGTCTCTCGACCGTCTTCAGTAGGCTGTGTCTTATCATTACTAAGAGCCGTTATCTAGAGTGTTATTATTAATTATATATTTATTAATTTACATATACAATAAATAAAATGGTGATCTGGAAGTTTTGCTTATTAGATTAATTTATTCAAATAGTATACAGAATGGTTCGAAAGTCATTTTCTTTTTGTTTCTGCATAGAGTGGGTTGGGCAGTGGGTGCTTGTTTGATGCCAGTAAGCTCACACAAGTGGACAATTAGCGGGGTCTTTATTTATGTAATTGTAGCCTCTAGAAAGCCACTGGAGATAAGTACAGGGTCCCTTTCCATGCGCGACATAGCACTACAGTTATCCTGATATTATACAACTGTTTATAGAGTAGAAGCTTTTAGCGCTACCTAAGAGTTAGGGTTCCTGTACTACCAGTCGGAAACAGCAGCCAGACAAGCTGTCAAACCTGTACCCTCAACCTGTTGAAACAAGAGCAGCTCAGATTAGTGGTGTGAAACTGAGTGGTAGGAATTTGTACATAGGTTACCCAGATGGAGAAATAGTGTTGGATGGGACGGTGTTCATTGTCCTAGTCAGAAAACAAGGCCAAGCACTGGGTGTCTTTAAAGTAACCCTGTGGATGAACCTCTGTGCTTGGCTAATGGACAAAGGAGTGCAGAGCTAAGTGATAGGCTTTGCCTATCTACTCCTTAAGAATTGTTGGTTTGCAAACTGGATATTTTTCTTGGTCTCCAGCTCTAAAAAGGTTGTCAGCCAGGACTGAGGAGTTCCCCCCCCCCCCCCCGGCAATCTTTCAGTGCCAAGACATTTGAAGTCAGTACAGCTTTCCTTCTCCTAGATAGATGATCTGACAATCTCTGAGAGTGATCATCCTGCGCCTGGGTAAGGTACTATATGCCAATTGAATGAATGAATCTTAGAATAGCCAAATGCATACATTTTATAACAAGACTTTCCAACATAAAATACAAACCATTTGAGGCTTGAGTTTTGCAACTTTGTATAGCACCATTTAATTCTTCAATCTACAGTGACTTTTGGCAGAGTAGCATCCCCCCCCCCTCCAAATTGTACTTACATAGATCTTTTTAAAAATAAATAAATTAACCAACCCTCATCCAGTCATCATATATTTTGAGTAGATAAATATCTGTATGTTTATTCACTTTTGTACATGTATTATCACCTTCAACCACTCAACAAAAGGTCTGATTGCCAAAGATGAAATTGAAAGTCAACTGTTTTTAAGGTTTTAAAAAACTATTTTAAAATGAACTGTTCCAAAATCAAATTCTCTCATCACGTGGACTTGAACAATTTTTTAAAAAAACTACTCTTTGCATTCTTTTTATCTCAATCCAATTTTAATACACATCAATTTTTAAATCAATTTTGAAAAGTGACATTTTTTTTATTCAAAGAATATTTAGCTGAAATTTATTTTTATTGTAAGAGAATTTTGTTTTTCTTTAAAACGGTGTCCGGTCAGATTCAGTTCCTGATATTAAAGACTTCCTGTTTTGGGTTGCTTACTCTTGTGGTTTGCCAAGTTTTGTACAAATTTTTTATTTATTAAATGAAAGTACAGAATAGTTAACAAAGCCACCACCTCCATTTCTCCATGTTAAGAATGGTTTTCTAAATAATCTTCTGCAGTTTACTAACCGTGCTGAAATAATGTTATTATTTAGAAAGTCATTCTCAACATAGACGGGTGGAGGGGCTTTGTTTACTATTCTGTACTTTCACCTAACAATTGAATAAATAAATTTTGTAAACTGACACTCTTGCAGGTAGTTATATTACGGATGAAGTTTAATATCAGGAACTGAATCTGACTGGACACCGTTTGCTGTCAGGGATTCTTCTGGTTTGACAAAGATTTAAATTCTTTAAACTTTCGATAATAGCCATATTGTTTCTATTTAAAGAATATTAGGCTCTTTTTACGAAAAAAAAAAAAAAACGGGCATTTTTTTTTTTTTTTTTTTTTTTGAAGCCCCCTTACTCGCGCAATCAACATTGTCACATGATCCTTAAACCTGGCATACATGTATTATTTGAAGAGAAATCTCATTCAGAGAAACTTATACAAATATATGAAATTTTCCCAGGATTCTGCTAGTTTCATAATGTTTCTTTAATAGAACAACGATGTTCAGTGAAACTGTCATTTTTACTTATCGGATAAAAGGGTGCTTATGCTGTTCAGCGGCCGTATAAAAAAATTATTTTTTTATAAAAACAATATCATATACTTGCTCAGCGTTATATTTTTACTCACTGTACAAAAAAGTAGAAAAAATTATCCACTAGAACTAGTATTTTTTCCATTCTGCGTATCATAACAGCGATTCGTTCCTAAGCCTCCATCTTGTTTTTTAAGATTTCGAATTATCTGCCCTTGAAATCTTAAGAAAGAAGATGGAGGCTTAGTGAACGAATCGCTGTTATGATACGCAGAATGGAAAAATACTTGTAATTAAAGTTCTAGTGGATAATTTTTTCTACTTTTTTGTACAGTGAGTAAAAATATAACGCTGAGCAAGTATATGATATTGTTTTTATAAAAAAAATAATTTTTTCATACGGCCGCTGAACAGCATAAGCACCGCTAAAAGTTACCAAATGATTTGTTGGGGCCTCCAAATGTTGTGTGTGTGTGTTTCTACATGTAATTGCGGGTAATGATATACACATACGTCTATATTTAATCTTCTGTTTCTAATTTAATGTGTATACTTTGTAGTGTTTGGTTTCTCAAAAAAAAAAAAAAAAAATGTTTAACTGTGAAATAATGTTTACACGCGCCCTGTTTTATCTCCGTAGGAGCGAATTGCTTATGCTCTAGTCCACGGTGCTCACGTCGGCAAGCCCGAGACACCACAAGCCCCTGAACCTAATGGTTTGTGTCACACTTTCATCGCAGATTATACACAAAAAAAAAACTACTTCTGTTAGTTCTGCTTTCAGTATTGTTCTCGATCTGGTTTAAAAGGCATTACAGCAGCATGAAGTTTGACTTTATATATAGATGTCCATTTCAGCTAACTTTTGTTCTCCAGAAAAAAAAAAAGCCAAAAAAAAAAACCAGCTTTCAATAGTGTTGCATGGCTAATAATTTTATAATTCACATAAGCGTAATGTCGTGTTTTTTTTTTTTTTTTTTTTTTTTTTTTTTATTAAAAAAAAAATATCTATATATATATATCTATAACTCTCTGCATGAAGAATGTTCTTAAAGAGTTAACCAGCTTTATAAATCTTACCTGCTTTCTTTCTCCAATCTGCTTCTTAAAACATCATACATTGCTCTCTGTAGGTTCGCAAATTGTTGTTGATGGAGGGGGGGGGGTATAAAAGCGCTTTGTATATACATAAAAATTTGTCTTTTGTGGTGCAAATTTGTTTGTGTTGTTGACCTTTTTTTTTTTTTTTTTTTTCTAATCTACTTAAAAAATTTAAAAAAAAAAAAAATTTAATTTTTTTTTTTTCTGGATGGGGTACAATAATATGGAGATCAGTTTTCGTGCCGGACATGTATAGACCACAAAGTCAACACTTATTTATAAATTGAAAATTATAGAAATTAAATAAAAACTTTTTTTTTCCTTAGATAATAGTGTGAGTAGGTGTGCATAAATTTGCATATTTATTTCTGAGCAATATTGGTCATGCCTGCTAGCTTATTGTAAAAGTGGGGGAACTTGTGTGATACTATTCCCCCCCCCCCCCAACACACACTTAGCCGGGACCGAGGGAGGATAGCAAATCCCTTGAATTCCCCAGACGGGGTGGCACCCTGACAGTTAGTTGTTAGTTTCTGAGTGGCCATATAACAATAAGCTGAAGAAAAAAAAACTCATGTGGGCAGAGGAAGACCGGACATTTAAGATTTGGGGGTCAAGTGAAAATATATTTAAGGGACTGGCTGTCGAAAGAAGGTCGCAGAGAGTCAACGACTCGGCGTCAGACTAAGAGGATTGTCATTGGGGTTGACATGACCGGACAATGATTAACAGACCCGTGTTGGGGTCCTTAGCCTCGACAGTATCACACACACACACCCACACCGAGCACCACTTGTCTTGTTGTTTTTATTGTAGCATGACCACTGAGACGATCATCGGGTTACGCTTGTTTGACTTGAGATTTATTATAGGAGGAATCACATGAAGGTTGCCAACATTCATAAGTGAAAGTGGTGCTGTGGAACTGACTGAATTGAAACACACCCAGGTTGTCGGTCCACGTTGCAACTGGCACCTTTTTTTTTTTTCTTTCTTTTATATATTAATTTTTCACAAAACTTAAAATGTAAATACCTAGTGATTTTCTTAATGTTATTCTAAGGAGTGTCACGTACAAGTGAGTAGTCTTACTAAATTACATGGGGATGGGGGCAGCTTTAAAAGAACCTGACATCATCATCCTCATCATCATCTCTTGACTCCCACGCTGATATCTAGTATTCAATAAATTCAAAATAACAAAATACAAAGAGTAATCTCTCTAAATTTAATATAAATTAGATCCGTGGTGCCCAATGCGTCTACCGCTATCAACCAGTTGATCTCACAGATAATGCAAGTAGATCGCGTGACATTTATATTTTGGAAGATAAGTAGATAATAAATCTATCCTCACTCATGGAATTTGCTACTTGATTGAAGTACACGGCAGACGATCGTAGGATATCGTCTTGCAGACGCGGTTAAATCCGTTTATGCTTATTTGAATAAAACGATGTTATGCAGCGGTTAGGGTTATATCACTCAATTTGAATGAATGTAACGTTCCTATGTCTTATGGAGATTTTATTTTGATGGATACTACACCCTATAGACCGGTATCGTCTTGGCCTTCGGGTCTTGATTCCGCCGGTCTGTAGGTTTGTTCTGTGCAGTTATAGGAGGTCCACCCTCCCAGGCTTTGTCTCCCCTCTTTGGGGTGAAGTAAGTTTATCGCTTACTGCCTGAGGCGCTCCTACCGGGGAATGCCAACGGGGCTGCCCAGGCATTTTTTGTAGGCCAGAGTGCTAATCTTCTCGGGCGCTGTCTTTTCAAATCCCACTTTCCCGACCTTGTGTCACATCTTACCGCTGTGGAAGGAAGATAAATCCCCCCCCCCCCCCCAAAAAAAAAATTTAAATAAATAAACAAATAAAGGTGTCATTTTTTATTTCTTGATCTTTATTTATAAAATTGTTTGATGTGGATCCGTGTAAATACAGACGAGCAAGATTTGTAAATTAAAAAAAATTTGTTAATTTATTTAAAATGATTAATTAAAAATAAATATATAATGAATAGTTACAAACTCCTATTAAAAAATAAATAAAAATAAAATAATGCTCTTAACGGCAAATAATAATAAACTAATTAAATGTCCCATTTAGAAACCAACATGCACGCATCAGGAAGTTTCATTGAATGGCAGGCCAAGAGCAGGCTCAAGACGTTTCCATGAATAATGGCGATGGAGAGGCGCCCGTAAAGCCAAGTCATGCTCTAAAGTATTTATAGGATTTAAATTTCGACATTTTGTAAGATGTCTGAGTGATTTTATTACAAAACCGATTTTTATTTTATTTTTTATTGCATATATTCGTTCATCGAATGATCTTTCCTAAAATATAACTAATTTCTTACAAGAAATTAAGAGAAAACACAAACGAGTGAGTGAGTGGGGGGATATGGGGAGGACAATGTGCAAAGAAAAATGAAAGTTAAAAAAAAAACACTACCGGGCAATGCCGGGTAAGGACAGCTAGTATGAAAAGTATAAATTAGAGCACACTAGAGTACGTTTTGCTCAACACTAGAGTACGTTTTGCTCAACACTAGAGTACGTTTTGCACTCAAATGTTGAGCAATTTTTCATGTGGGCAAATCATTTTGAGCTGGTCATTTTAAAAGTATCTTAGAAGCCGGAAAAGAGTGGGCGCCTTTGATTTGGGTTCTAAACCTCAATAAGTCCCAGGCCTAACCAATAAAACACGAACCTTTTGGCAAAATTCGACTTTATTCAGCAACATAGTCCCCTTCTGGAGTGATTCACAGATTCCAACACTTCTAACTATTCGATGCCTTTTCGTAGAACGATTTGTCTTTGGCCTCAAAATATAATATCGCTTCTTCGTCGGAGTTAAATCTCTTACCTTAGAACATTCTTTTTTGAGGTCTGCATACAGCCAGCAGTCGCTGGGGGTCAGATGTGGAGAATAGGATGGTTGTGGAAGCGATTTGAAGTGCAATTCATCTAGCTTTGCCATCGTTGTGATCGATTTGTGGCATTATCTTTGAAAGAGCACTTTTGTCTTCATTTGTGGCCTTTTTTTTTTTTTTTGCTATTTCTTTCTTCAAACGCACCAATAATGTTACGTAATGTTCGCTATTGATTGATGCCTCTTCCATCCTCAAGGTAATAAATACGTTAAACAAAATACCTTGTGCATTCACAAATACGGAGGCCAAAACCTTACCTGCTGATGTTTTCGTATTAGAACGGTTTTTACCTGCCATTGTGCACTCAGCTGACTGACGATTTGACTTTGGCGTGGTCGATTCATGTTTCATTCGTTGTCACATATTGAAACAAAAACTATTTTTTTTAAACTGGAAAATAGGGGTCGCCTCTGATTTGGATTCGTAGCCTGTTTTACTGAAACAAGAAATATAGAATTGTCTCCTTCAATTTTATCGTCCCAAAATATTTTACTAACAAAGACTTTTTTTTTTAACTTGTGAAAGTTTCCATGATGTCACGTTTTTTATTTTAAAAAAAAAAAAAAAATTTTTTTAAATAAAAAAAGGAAATCCATTTATGCACGTTTGCGCAGTAAAGTTCTTTGAAATGCCTTTTATGATATCGGATATTTATTAGTCTTCTGTTTAAAGCCGGGTAAGGAGTGTTGGGGGTCTAACGGACTCGATTCATCTATCATTGTTCGTGTCCTGGCATGCTCGGGTGTGTTCATTCACCCGCTATTTCTATAAACAAGACACACCCACGCTTCGCATGATTTTTTTTTTTTTTTTTTTCTTGTTTTTAACTCCTGATAATTTTTCTACATATTATTGCTCGTTTTTAGAATAAGCTGTTTTTCCTCAACGCGTTTGACTTCCTCCTACCTTAAATCATCTGACCGTTGTCTATCACTTGAGTTTGGTATAATAATATTAATAATAAGAAGAATATTATTAATAATATTAATATTATTAATAATATTAATATTATTATTATTATTATTATTAATAATATTAATATTATTATTATTATTATTAATAATATTATTATTATTAATAATATTATTATTATTAATAATATTATTATTATTAATAATATTATTATTATTAATAATATTATTATTATTAATAATATTATTATTATTAATATTATTATTAATAATAATATTATTATTATTAATAATATTATTATTATTAATAATATTATTATTAATAATATTATTATTATTAATAATATTATTATTATTAATAATATTATTATTAATAATATTATTATTATTAATAATATTATTATTATTAATAATATTATTATTATTAATAATATTATTATTATTAATAATATTATTATTAATAATATTCATATTATTATTAATAATATTATTAATAATAATAATATTATTATTATTAATTATATTATTAATAATAATATGAATATTATTATTAATAATATTATTATTAATAATATTATTATTATTAATTATATTATTAATAATATTATTAATAATAATAATATTATTATTATTAATTATATTATTAATAATAATATGAATATTATTATTAATAATATTATTATTAATAATATTATTATTATTAATTATATTATTAATAATATTATTAATAATAATATTATTATTAATAATATTATTATTAATAATAATATTATTAATAATAATAATAATATTATTATTAATAATATTATTAATAATATTATTAATAATAATAATATTATTATTATTAATAATATTATTAATAATATTATTAATAATAATAATATTATTATTATTAATAATATTATTAATAATATTATTAATAATAATAATATTATTATTATTAATTATTATTATTAATTATATTATTATTATTAATAATAATATTATTATTAATTATATTAATAATAATATTATTATTAATTATATTAATAATATTATTATTAATAATAATATTATTATTAATAATATTATTAATATAAAAAATAAAAAATATTTTTGAGTTTAGTAAATGTTGGGGATGGGGGTGAGGGATCAACATTTGTGGTATCGTGCTTTTTATTCCTTCCTTGCTTTTTAAATGTCTTAACAATTTAGGCCTGAAATCATTAGCGGTAGTTTTTTTTTTTTTTTTTTTTTTTTTCCCCTCTCCTGTATTTATTTGTTGCTTTAAATATCTCTGCATTCTTTCTCTGTAAAATTTTTAGTAACTCTATAAGTTGGCTTTATGTGTTACAAGAGTGCTTGATGCTGTTAGTTCTAAAGTGTTCAGTGCTTTTTTTTTTTGTACAGGATGCATTAGTTTTGTATTGTTCTAATCTGCTGGGGGAAAAAATGTGCTTGTCTTTATATTCTTTGTTTCTTTTATGAGGAATAATATAACATTTTTGGCCTTCTTATTAAGGTCTCTTAACACAAGATGCTTACTGCTGGACAATTCTGTGTATGTAAGTACAGCTTTTATTTTTTTATTTAATATTTATTTTTAATTTTTTTTTTATTTAATTTTTTTTTTTAATTTAATTTTTTTATTTTTTTATTTTTTATTTATATATACTTAATGTTTATATTAACTAGCAGGTAATACCATGCATTGCCTCGGGTTAAATAACCTTCAAATATAATTTTTAAATCGTAAAAGTCATTTTGTAGATGAACCGAGGTCGAGCATCAGTGATGAACTGGTTTCACTGCAGGTTTCCGGTTTTTAATGATCCAATCTGCTCCACCAGGAACCCAAGCATTTCTGAGAAGAAAAATGCTTCTTCGTTGAATACGATTTCATGCTATGCACCGCATAAACATTGCAAACGACCCAAGAGAAAAACAGACGACATGTGACATGGATGCGTGACATGTGACAATAGAGAATGACTCGTCTTTCTTTTTGCCATGTCACCTTATCTTACGTCACTTCCAGAAAGCGATTTTCTCTTCACTCCATTCTTCTCCTTTCTCAGCCACGTAACTTCCATTTGCTAACCTTGTTTTGTGTAACTTTAAAACATCAGACCTGCTCCACCAGTAACCCAAGTATTTCTCAGAAGAAAAATACTCTGTGTCATACAGCACCATATAAACATGGCAAACTAAGTTGCATGAAAAAAAGAAAGACAGACGGACATGACACTTATCATCGGTCAATGAAAATCGTTCCAGCAATCTCACTTCCTGTCTTTTACCATCATACTCACTCCACCAGCAACCCAAGCATTTCTGAAAAGAAAAATGCAACAACGTATTACGTATTGTAAACTAAATGGGCTGACAGAAAAACTTGCATGAATTAAAACATCAGACCTGCTCCACCAGCAACCCAAGTATTTCTCAAAAGAAAAATGCTTCTTCCTTGAATGCAACATCGTGCTAGGTTAACCAAATAGACTGGCAGTAAAAACAGGAGGTATAGATATGGACGATCAGCATCAGCCAATGAAAATTGTTCAACATAATCCCACTTTCTGTATCGGAGCATAACAACTCTATAGAACTGAATGTTAGCATTTTAAAATACACTAGACTAGTCGATATGGAAACACTTGTTTCTATTTAAAGTCTGGCTGCTTTACACTCAAGGTGGTGTAATTTTTGTTTTCTTTTAAATCGTCCCATTTTTGGTGTGGGTTTTCTAACAGTCGTAAACACTTGGAATACCTGTGCATTGCAATAACAAACTGATAGTTTCTTTTGATATCTGATAGCGGCGCAGCTTTCAGCAATATTATTACCTCTGTATTAGACTGCAGCAGCACACAAAAAAATAGTCAATGAATATATATATATATATATATCAATACTTATAGTTAGCACAATAATAGTGTTTGCGGCAGACATGTATAAACGCAATGGCAACATTTACATTATTTTATTTAGAAATTGAAAACAAAATTTTTTTTTTTACTTTTAAATTTTTAATTTATTTTATTTTTTTGATTAGAATTTTTTTTCAATTTTTTTTTTACTTAAAATTTTTTTTTTTTTAATTTGAATTTTTTTTAAAATTATGTTGTAAAAGTGGGAGGACTTTATTTTATTTAGAAAATGAAAATTCTAGAAATTGAAAACCAAAATTTTTTTTTTACTTAAATTTTTATTTTATTTTTTTTATTAGAATTTTTTTTTTTTTTCTTTTTACTTAAAATTTTTTTTTTTTAATTTGAATTTTTTTTTAAATTATGGTGGCAGTTATAGGGTATTTGGATACTTATTCCAGACCAATATCAGGCATACCTGCTAGTTTATTGTAAAAGTGGGAGGACTTTATTTTACCTGGAGTCTATTTTAAAAAAAAAAACAAAACTGTCTTCTGTTGATCATATCGCAATCATGATAAAATACAAAGAAGTTCAGTATTTTAAATTGTTAAATTAAAGTCGGTACTTCTATATTAACTGTGTTTGAAAAGTAACGGGACTAGTGTCACAATTTATTTAAATGCCAAACAAACCAGATAGTTTTCCCCTTCAATGTGCTCTCCTTTGATTATAACGCGCTTTCCTAATTCTTCTGTCACACCAATATGCAGTACTGGGAAGATTCTTCTAGGGACCCCCCCCCCCCACGCTCTACGGTTATGGACCTCTAGATGACCTGCGGCAGACATCTATAAACAGCAAAGGAGATGTGTGTGTGTCCTGCGCTCTATCGTTATGGACCTCTAGATGACCTGCGGCAGACATCTATAAACAGCAAAGAGGATGTGTGTGTCCTGCGCTCTATCGTTATGGACTTCTAGATGACCTGCGGCAGACATCTATAAACAGCAAAGAGGATGTGTGTGTCCTGCGCTCTACGGTTATGGACTTCTAGATGACCTGCGGCAGACATCTATAAACAGCAAAGAGGATGTGTGTGTGTGTCCTGCGCTCTATCGTTATGGACTTCTAGATGACCTGCGGCAGACATCTATAAACAGCAAAGAGGATGTGTGTGTGTGTGTGTGTCCTGCGCACTATCGTTATGGACTTCTAGATGACCTGCGGCAGACATCTATAAACAGCAAAGAGGATGTGTGTGTGTGTCCTGCACTCTACGGTTATGGACTTCTAGATGACCTGCGGCAGACATCTATAAACAGCAAAGGGGATGTGTGTGTGTGTGTGTCCTGCGCTCTATCGTTATGGACCTCTAGATGACCTGCACACCTTCAAAACTGGTCTCCTTGAGCATGAAGGGGGAAAGAAAAAAAATTCAAGTGTCAAGATTGGATAAATATGGAGGTTTGGCCCGAAAACTCTCGTGTATTCATAGTGTTGTGAGCAGGAGCATTGTCATGGTGTAAAACGAGGTGTAAACAAGATACATGAAAAAAAGAATGGTTTCCTCCTTCAAAGTTACCCCCCCTGTAAAGTCTTCTTTCTCACTTTTCTCTACACTGGAAGGATCCTTCTGTGATGCCCTTTGGCTCAGTCGGTCATTGATGTCTTCCATGCCGTCGGAACGGGTCCCCTTGCTGATATTGTTTGTATTTTGTATAATTTGGATTATTCGGACTACTGTTCTCATCTTGCGTGTTATTCTCGCAACATTTTGGCCGATGTAACCTCTGACCTTCTTCAGGTGTATCTTGTCGAACTCTGGGAATCTGCACAGAATTTTGAACGGAACCCTTTATTTAATCCACGGGGGTAGCATGCTTTCCTTCCATCAGCCATGACCGAGTAGAAGTCTTCGGTAATTCGCAATTCCTAGTATCGCCCGCACCGAGGATTGAACCGTGAACCCTCAGAAAACTGCACTTAGAACTAAATTTTACTTAGTAATTTCTCTGTTGCATCACGGGTCCTTGTTTTCATTTGTTGTTCTGTGTTCCTCATTCCTTTCTCAGTGCTCAAGGCTGAGTGACCTGAAAAGGAGATGGTCAAACCACGTGAAGCCAAGATCAGTTGTCGACTCGTAGGATATCGTTTTAAATAAATAAGTCAATCTGTTTATAATTTTTTCGCTCATTGCTCGCATGAAGCTGTTGGTCCCCCGATTTATAAAATCGGGAGACTTATGTTTTAAGGCATGTCCGTCCGTCCGTCCGGATTTTTCTCCATAACCATCCATTGAATTTCTCTGAAATTTTGCATGAAGTTGTAACTTTTGGTCAGGTTAGAAAGTGACATTCTCCGATTTTTGAAAAAAAATCTGGTTAGCCCCCCAGGGGGTCAAAAGCCCCCAAAATGGCAAAAAAAATGACCCTTTTTCTCCCATAACGTTTGATCCTCCATTCAATTTCTCTGAAACTTGGCCAAAATGTGGAGGCAATTGTTCCTAATAGAAAATAAGTATCGCTGACCTTGGAAAACATCTGGTTCGCGCCCCCCAGGGGGTCAAAAGCCCCCAAAATGGCAAAAAATGACCCTTTTTCTCCCATAACGTTTGATCCATCCATTCAATTTTTCTGAAACTTGGCCAAAATGTAGAGGCAATTGTTCTAGATATAAAATGAGCATCCTTGACCTCAGAAAAATTCTGGTTCGTGCCCCCAGGGGGTAAAAAATGCCCCAAATTGCCCAAATTTATTGCATTTTACTCGCCACATCGAGTCACATACAAAGGAGGACCACGCATGCGCGGCTTGTTATTTTTCAAACTGACCTCGTATAGAAGTATCAACTTTTGTGTCGATGAAAATCGCTGAATATTAAAATGCAATGAAAGTTTAATTCTTTTCTACTTTATTGATTAGTGTGACGAAGAAGCGGATGAATGTTAGCAGCCTTTCTTTCCTGGAAACGTGCGGTGAGTTCTCGTCTTTTCTTCTTTATATTGTAAAGCTTCGATCTCTTGAAGTTGGTAAATTTGAGTTATGAAGAGATTTGGTATGGGGAGGGGTTTAGTATCGCATCGCTTTTAGAATGTGGTGGTGGGGGTTTTGAATTCTTTAAAAAATTTTAAATGAACAAAACTACGGATGATGTTTTAAAAAAAAAAAATGCTTTTGCATAACTAGCAGTTTAGATCCCCTCTATGCCGATAAACATGGTGATTTTTTTTTTTAACGAGTGAGTAATTTACCCGACTTCTCACAGGGATTGGATGTGACACAATGACGAGCTGATAACAAATATCTTTAAAATTTTCCATGGCATATCAGTGGAATAGGTTGTGAGAGCATTTCGGAGACATAACTAGTGTAATTTAAAAAAAAAAAAAAAAAAATTTCTCTTTCTTTTAAATAATATTGACAATATGGAACTTTCGGTTAAAGATTAAAAATTTTTTTTTTTTTTGTTTTTAACTAAGAAAAAAAAATTTATTTTATTTTATTTCAAAACTTATTGATGAAGTTTTTCTTTGTATTTTTCAGAACTCCAAATTCAGAGTACTGTGGTCTGACTGATGGATATTTAAGCAACTTACTCAGATCTGCGGGATTTAAGTCCTAACAAAGAGGGGGGGGGGGAACAAATTGATAGTATTATGTTCTGTAGATATGTACGAGAAATAAAAAAAAAAAAAATTAAAAATTAAAAAAAATGAAATTAAAAAAAAAAAATTAAAAAATTAAAACAATGGAACATTTGGAACTTTATAAATGCAGCAATCCAATTTTTGCTGAGGACACTGACAACCAAAAAAAAAAAAAAGCAAAACTTTTTTTTTTTTTTTTCCCCCCATCTTGAATACCATTTACCTTGACTATTTTAGCTCTCCATCTACCTAACCAGTCTGTGTCTTGCAAGACAGACTCATCTACTACATTGTAATATTTATATAATTTCCATATGGCAGTAAATGGTTGTATTATGTCCCGATGTTCTCTTCTCTTTCCTGGACATTTTCTCGCCACTGCTTGCTTCAGGATTCTCCACTAAAATTCTTATGGTGACATCTTTTATGTTGTTAACATCAGCAGCAGCCGTCGTCGTCGTCGCTGCGACTTTAAAAAAAAAAAGAAAAAAAAAAGAAAGGCTATTCTTACTACAACTGCTAACTCATGGTAGTTGATGTAGTTACTCTGAGTGGATCACGTTATATCCCCCCCCCTCTCCTCTCCTTTGTTTCTCTATCTGAATGAAGCCTTGTTACCATAACTTTGTACATACTATTACTACTACTACTACTACTACTACTGATAGTCCAGCTGCCGCAAGCAGTCTACTACTCCTCCTCCTCCTCCTCCTCCTCCTATCAACATTCAGTAAGTGTGTGCACTCACTTGTTGTTTTTGTTGTTGAGGCGAGATGTTTGAAAGATATGAGAAACATCCCTCCTCCTTTTCTTCCCAACCTCCTCCTCTGGTAACACCACAAACAGCAGATGAAGCTCTTCCTGGACAGGGACAAGCCAGTCTCATATATAATGCCCATCCCCGTCCTAGAGAGACACACATAAACACTTTGTTTTATTTTTAATTTTTTATTTTTAATCTTCTCTTTTCACTTTCTCTTCCAATTGCCACATGTTTTCCCTGCTCTCCTAACAAGAAGACGGCCGTTTTATGCCGCACCTTATATAAAAAAAAAAAAAAAAAAAAAGGACCCATCGGGAGTTGAAAAGCCAGCAGAGTAATCTTTATATCATTTCATAGTCTACTTTCTGATGTCCATGGGGGAGAAAGAAAGGAAAAAAACAAAACAAACACACACACAATATAAAAGATGATGGAAATAAAACTTTAAAAAAAAGAATTACAAAAAAAACAAAAGGATTTATAACTTTTTTTTTTTTTTTTTTTTTCTCATATTTCATATGAAAATTGTCTTTTGATATTTTTAAATGAATGTTTTTATTTTTTTTTTTTTTTTTTTTTTTTTTTTAAGGTATAGGAGATATACTAATAAGTAGTTTAAACTTGTATACATATATATTATGCCGTTTAAACTTGTATACATATATATTATGACAAATTAAAAGGATGAAAAATATCTGACAAGACGAAAAAAAATGGAAAGAGAGAAACTCTAAAATTCAAAGATGCATTTCAACGTTTCACCCAACTGCTACAAGGGCTTTTTTTACTCTTTGGCCTTTTGGCTAAGATTAAAGTGTAGTATCTGTTCCGATGGATACTGCACTCCATACTGGTGTTGTCTTGGCCTTCGGGTCTTGATTTACGCCGGTCAATGGGTCTGTCCTGTGCAGTTCTGGGAGGTCCACCTTCCCAGGCTTTGCCTCCCCTCTTTGGGGAGGAGTAAGTTTATTGCTTACTGCCTGAGGCGCCCCTACCGGGGAATGCCGACGGGGCTGCCCAGGCAATTTTTAAACACCACTTTCCCGACCCGACCTTGGGTCACATCTTACTTGTGGGAGTAAGATAAAAACTGGCCTTGTGCCTAACTCCTGGAGAGAAGTAAATCAATACAAGGGCTTTTTTTAAGAGTAACAAGTCGAAAAAAAAAAAAGTGTCACTCTTTTGACTTGTCACTCTTGAAAAAGCCCTTGTAGCAGTTGGGTGAAACGTTGAAATGCATCTTTGAGTTCTATATTTTTTCCTATTTTTGTTTTTCTTTCTTATATATGAACTGATATTAACAAACCAGAAAAAGTCTCAAAACTGAATTAAGATATTTAAGAAACTAAAGTGCTCGATATCCTATTCTGCAGTTTCACTGTATCACCAATCGTTAGTGTTCTCTGAGTATTGTTCATTACTGGTTAAAGTTTAATTATTTGTGGATTTAAATCTTTAGTTATATTTATTATCCTATTGCTGCGACAACCACAGGGACACATACATACCTACATATACGTAAAATTTATGTACATAGGCACACTGGTCAATCTACAAAAATATCCTTAGTGAGTGCATATAGACTTCTCGTGTGTGTGTATATATATATTTATATATTTATATATATATATGTATTAGCATATACTATCAGTGCCCTTTTACTTTGCAGTCTCCTTAAAAGATTCAGCTCGATGATTGTCAATTAGTGACAACAGAGCATATATAAGTCAGGTTCATTTTATATTCCAATAACCATGTTTTTATTTTATTGTTTTTATTTTTTCACATTTCAAAAAAAAACATAACATTTCTGTGAGATATATTTTTACGTTGTTAGCTTCGTATCTAAATGACCTAAATAGACATCTGCAGGCTAATTGATGTAACTTTAGAAAGTAAAAAAAATTACCCTCAAGTGAATTAGAATTTTTATAAATTTATTATAGAACTTATTAACTATATTAAGAAATATTACTGAATTAAAATTTATAAATGTCCACACAACTTTTAGGATGTACTAGATTTGAACGAAAAATTAAAAATGGCGTATTAGTGGGTTTCTCCTATGTGTGAGTTTGCTCTTTTTGTTTGGTTTCACCCAAAAAATGAACCACTGTATTGTGTAGGTTTTTTTCAAGATACTTTAATCCAAGAACTTTTTACTCTTTGTGAATTTTTCTGATGATTTTGTAATCTTGCAGAGACGATATTAACATAAAAATGTTGTTTGGCACATGACAAATGAAACGGGCCGTAAAAATATATCTCACAGAAATGTTTTTTTTTTTTTTTGGGAAATGTGAAAAAATAATAAAATAAAAACATAGTTATTGGAATATAATATGAAACTGACTTTTTATATATATTACACACACACACACACACACACACACACACACACTGTTATTGGAAATTAACTCCCTATACTAAGTTATTACTGAAATATAATTCTTGCAAGAAATGAAGAGGGGGGGGGGCAAGAGTTATGAATTATGCGTTATTTTATTTCCTTTAGTCCTCACATTCCATATTTTTGACAATTGGGGGGGGGCTGTTTTCTGGGTCAACTGCTGCTTTCAATCCTCTCATAGTATTCATCACCTTTCATCTGTCCATCTTGTTGACCCTAATCTTCAAGTGAGTTTTTAGCTTTGAAAAGTGTCGAGTCATTACTAAAAAAAAAAAAATATTTCAAGAACCATCCGTCTGTGGAACACAATACCATGGAGCCGCTTCCCAGCTGAATACAAAAAAAACAAACTTGTTTTCAAGTCCAATCTTAACAAATTCTTGTTGAGCCGAAATCCTAAATCAAATTCTGCATAATTTCAATCTTCATCTCCAATCCTCTCAGTATTTTCTCTCACCGTCCACCTGACAAACTCATTAACGCTTATCCTCGAGTGGCCTTTGGACCTTGATAAGCAGTGACTCGTTAGTACATAAAAAAATAGTATATACCTAAATAGGTATTTAATATGTAACAAATACTGACCCAACGGGTCACAGGTGGTCCTGCTTCCAATCATATTTTTGCTAATGAATCTAAATAAATGAAAAATGGATTTGTATTCATCAATTCAAAAAAAAAAAAAAAAAATTTTAAATCCCACTAGAAACAATTTTAAATGGCCGTATCACGTACCAGCCTAGTTTAGTGTGCAAAAAAACGGGTAAATATAGCAGAATTTCTCCTCAATCTCAACTTGCGAGATCTTGTTTATCTTTTGTTGTTTGGGGGCGATGTGGATTAAGATACTGTGATAATTTGCCTTGCTGACAATATCTGTTAAGTGAGATGTCACTAACAGCCAGCTTGTCAACGGAGTTATCTCCCCTTTGCAGATCGGCAGTTTGGAGTCTGTAAACATAGATGGCTCTGGTTGGTAGTCAATTTGCATAGGTGGTGGATTTTTAGTTGATTTTTGGTCAACAGTGGAGATTGAGAGTTTTCGTGGCTGTGACGCCGAAGGAAAATTAATTTAATTTATTACAGGCGAATGCATTTTTTTTTTTTTTTTTTAAGACATTTGTCACTGAGACATCAGGGGCTACTGTGATCAGATGTCAGATCTAAAGGGGACGTTTTAAATGGGGAGTTGTGCAGCAAGATGTTTGTTCACATTACATTTAAATTTTTTGTATGTTAATACAGTCGGTGAACGTGCTCTGTGTGTGTGTGTGTTCACTGCACAGGCCGTGATCGTCCGCTCGTTGTGCCGGTCCAAAGTCGTTCGATTCCGACATCGGTCGCAGTGTCTGTGCGGCAACAGACAGAATTCTCCGTCCAAATAAAACCATAAAAACTCCAGTTTGAAACGCGTGACGGGTTTATTTGTTTGAGGTCACAATGGTGCTCATTTATGGACAACAGACTTGCAAATAAGGAATCTTTGCCCAACCAAATCAAAACATGAGTCCAAATGCGTAGAGCCAAAAGACCCATCTCTCTCCGAAAGGCACAGTCCGAACTGACAGTCAGACCCCAGAAAACCAAACTGTTTGACACCCAGAGGGCCAAGTCTAACTAACCTTCTCTGCCCATCTACTGGAATACATCTACTTTCGACCGGAAATCCTAGATGTCCGATTTTGTTCTCAGACGTCCCCATTCGACTTGAGACAATGGCCAGCCAGCAATCACTTGAAGAGACATCTGCTGACAATCTATGAACATCAAAAACCTAATGCCTAGGAGGTCTCGGCCATTATTTTTGGCAAAATCTCAAGTAGATCATAACCACAGCCGGTAACCTCTTATCTGAAATATACTTTTTTCAAGTGGACAAATGAAATTCCGGGTGGCCCAAATACAAAATCAGAGGTATTTTCAATTCCCTCTTTTTTCTTAGGTAAACATCTCTCACCTACAGTAAGTCTGTTATTCGCATCCACCGCAAACATGCAACCAACTAAACACACCCCCATTAAACATGCAACCCATTAAACATGCTGTCTCATGCATGTTTACAGGGAGCGGGGAGGGAACTCCAAAGGCAAGTGGTCCAAAGAAAGGAAGCTGTTATAGTAGAAATTTTTCAAAATCTGGTGACCAATCAGACTAACAGCAAAATCACACCCCTTCACAATTATTATTGTTGATCTATAGAGAATGGCTTTCCTCCAAATTATTTCTTCATATTTGTCTTACCACTTACAAAAGACCACTTTATTTCAGCAAAAATTATTTCAGTCCGGTTTGGATAAGGGAAATAATCCACAATGTAATTCTTTATCAAGAAACACAGTAGCTACAACTATTAATAGTGATTTTTTATCAAGGTTAGGGTCTTCTAGATCTGCCGTATTCTGACTCTATGCACATTAACTAGCAATACACATGAAAAAATTCAAATTGCTTAAAATATCTCAATAATGGCATATATAGAAAGAGCTTGATGATCTAAGAAATAATCTTTTTAAATTTTTTAAATCTGACTAAAAATAAGGAAGTTATGACTATTTTTGTCCCTCGAACAATTGGATATTTTCCCCTCTTTAAGACCTTATGCGTTTCGTCACATTTTTTACACTAATTTTTCAGTAAAAATGTTATATCTATGTTAAAACACAAGATTAAGCAATGAAATTTACCATATAAGTGTATTTTTGTACAAGGAATCAGAATGTGCCACTGAAAATCTCCAGAAATTAATGGTTTCCAAGTAATCTGCAGTAAGTGCGCATAAATATGCTGCAATACCTTAAAAATACCATGTATCCATTAAAAGAAAGAAGTTAGAAAACTCAAAGTTGAATTGTAATACATTTTATGTACAAGAAACTAAAATCTAATATTAGGACTGTTTAAAAATGAATATATTGCAAGATTTCTTTGGCATTATTGTAGATTAACACCTTCCGCTAACTCACCCCTTACCTCACCAAAATATGAGATTCTACTTATTTTATTTAGGCAATTACATGTTAACACCCTGAAAAACTTGGCAGAAAGAAAGAAACAAAAACAATTATTTTAGAATTTAGAGTGGGGATCAGTTTCACATAAAATAATCCCCCATTTCAAGGCCATTCTAGCGTTTTAGGACATTTAATTATTTTTTCTATGGGAGATAAATCCTGTGCGCTTTTTTTATTTTTTAGACGATTATGAGGGTCTTTGTGGGAGGAGGGGGGCTTACCACTTGAACTTCAGGTTAGTGGTAGGGCTAGGGGCAATTAAGTGTGAAAACCCTGAAAACTCAGCAGAAAGAAAAAAACCCAATTAATTTAGAATTTCGAGTGGGGGATTAGTTTCACATATATTTAATGTAGAATAATTCACCATTTCCAGGCCATTCTAGCGTTTTAGGGCATTAATCAATTTTTTCTATGGGAAATAAATCCTGTGCGTTTTTTTTTATGGGCGTCTGCTTTTTTTTAAATTTTTTATACGATTATGTGTGGTTTTAATGGGCTTTTTTGTAGGATTAGGGCTTGCCACTCGGACTTAGGGTTAGTGATAAGGTTAAGGAAGGGGTTTTGTTTTGGACGGAGGTTGCCATTCGGACTTAGTGTTAGGGTTAAGTGACGTAAATTGCTGGCAATAGCGTTAACATCTTTTGGCCTTTATTTGCTCAAAACTCTTAAAAATATATTATGTATATTATTATTCATGAATGCACGTGTAAGGATATTCATTTCCTAACAAAATGATGGTATTTTGAGCACTTAAAGTGCTTTAGTTTTTTAAGATATGACTATTTTAATAGAACTACCCTCAAATCTGTGATTACCCAAACAGTTTTCTGGTCGATGTGTATTGCTACATTAACCAGGGTTACCTTGGGAAGTAGCTGACTCTTCGCCACGCACATATAGGGAGATTAACTATCAATTGTATCTGAACAAAGGTGCTTTGAGACGCATCTGTGGTGCTTGGTGAATGGGAGTCGCTTGAGAACATTATGGTAGACCAACTCGGAAAGGTAAGACAAAACAAAATGTTAATAAGTAAAAATGCAGTAGGTTGCATTTTTTTTTAGTGGTGCATATGAATGGCAGAAGTTGCAAGTGTCAGATGCTGCCTGGCCAAAGGAAAGCGGGAAGGCAAGGCCTGGAAGGGTGGACCTCTTAGGACTACCCAGAACGAATACCAAAGTCTAACAGAAAAAAAGTCACCGCAATGGCGCGCAGTCCGTGCTTGACTGATTTTTGAGGACAGTTCCTCAACTGGTATGAGTGCGTGCACTGTCCGCTGTCGTCCCACACATCGTGCCGGTCAAAAGTTGTTCGATTTGGTCAGTGCTGCAAAAACGAATTCTCATCCCAAGTAAAACCATGAGTCCAGTTTATAAAAAGTAACAGGTTTATTTGTTGGAGGTTACAAAAGATACTCGTGTTCTTAGGTTGAATGGCAGAATTGCAAAACGAGATCTTTTACTTCACTGAAATAAAACAAGTCCAGCCCGACACAACAGGCCCTCTGTTCCCGAGGACCACCGAAAGCCAACTGCCACATCGAACGTCCAACTCCAACTGACTGCCAACCCTCAGAAAATCAAACTGCCTGTGTAATGTCCAGAGGGTCAGGCCCCCGCCCCCCCCCCTCCTCTTTCCATCTCCTGGAATCTTTTTCTCTTGACCGGAAATTTTGGATTCTAATCTTTCTCAGTGGTCACCATTCGACCACCCAAAGGCTGACTGCTGGAGATATCCACTAGAGATAACTGCCAGACGGTCCACTCAAGGGGGCTTATCATGGAGCCAATCTAGGAACATTACGTTTCTCAATTGGGCCGGTCCCAGCATGACTCCCCGGTTAATGAGGCGATTATTTTTCTCAAAGAGAAATAAGATTCTGGGTGGCTCAATATAAAATCAAAGCCATTTTCAATCCCCCCCCCCCCCCCGCCGCCATTCTTTACCTCCAGCTCCACGTCAGCAGATTTCAGACATTAAATCATCTAAGTTAATTCTTTTTTCTCTAGTGACAAACCTTCAAATGACCTTTGCTTCTCTAGTGACAAACCCTGCGACCTTTCTATTATCGACATCAATGTGGGGTAAGGATTGAATTGACTAGCAAAGATAATACTTCGACATCTTTCAGTCTTTTTTAGTAAGAGAATATTTCCCAACCAGGCATCAGTGGCAGATTGAGAATTAACTGCTGCCGACTTTGGTAATGTACACGGAGCAGGTGGAGTAGGATATACTACCTTTGGTGACATCCCCTTTTCTTTATAATGGACTATTCCAATCTTTATTCTTTTCTTTCTTTATTACCTTTGGATATTAATAAACAGAGAGAGAGAGAGAGGGGGGGGAATACCCATGTCAAATAAGTGTAGAGGATCAAACAATATAAAGTGAGAGAGGGTAAGGATGATAGACAGAAACTTCATAAGAAATGGGTCACTTAGTGAGTTATTTGCAATTAACTCACCAAGTCACCCATTTCTTATGAAGTTAAAACAAAGTGGAAGTTTTTCAAACATAACTCAATCCCAAAACTAATGAATATTTGGATGATTTTCTCTGAGACTTAATTTTCGAGGAATTCTTTTTCGGACGAGTTCTGACATTTATCATGTTTTAATCACAATTTTTTTTTTTTAATCCTTTATTAAAAGACATTGGACATAGGTTTATTAATTTTTGTGTTCATGGTATATACGAACACACTATGTAAATTCGATGGCAAAATAGAGGACATTAGACACAAATTGCCAATGTTATTGATATGTTTACATCTAAGCATAAAAAGAAACTTTCAAATTTTATAAATGAAATCGACCCATCATTATCATATTCGGTTTAACGTCTGCAATTTCAGGACGCCTTTTAGAAATCGACTTTCAAACTAACCTTTCTCTAACAGGTCTTTATTTATCACTCTTTCTCTCGAATCAATCCTTATCACTTTCTCCCATGTTTTCCTTGGTCTTCCCCTGTCAACTGACCCTGCTACCTCAACTGTTCTACATCCAAAAACTCTCATCCATTCTTTCAATGTGACCAAACCAACGAAGTCTCCTGTTCTGCACGGATCTTCCTATTCTGTCCAGATTTATTCTTCCTCTCAGGTCATCAGATCTAAGCTTGCCTTTAAGACTCATATTACACATCCATCGTATAATTCTTGTATCATTTATCTCCATGCAACGCATGTCCTCAACCCTTGTTTGGCCTGGTTTTATTTCCATACATCATCACACTTTGTAGACATGCCTGATAAACCCGTACATTGGTCATCAGATCAAAGCCAAAAGACTCGCAACTAAACATAAGATTTCTATCATTTTATTGATGGATAAATACAAAGAAAAGAAAATAATTCGTAAAAATGTAAACTTAATGGCAAGTTTAAAAGTTTAAAGTGAGAATTTTACTGTTTTTTTTTTTAAAATCATTTATTTTTTTTAATCCTTTCAGGGTTATTCATGAATTAAATTTTGTTTTAAAATGGACTTAAATGTTTTAAAATGGCATCTGTTACAAAAAGTTTCATTTAAAAAAAAGAAAATTAATTAATTTATTTTTTTAATCCTTTCGAGTTTTATTGATGAATTAAAATTTTGGTTTAAAATGGACTTGGAATCTGTTACAAAAAGTTTAATTAAAAAAGAAGAAGAAAAGGAAATAAATTTTCCATAGGTTTTTTTTTTTTTTTTTTTTTTTTTCTGAGAAATTTTTGAAAATGAACAGTGTTCTGTTCTTCATTTTTTTATCGCAAATAATAAGAAGGGTCCATCATTCAGGCTTCGTCAGAGTATTCCTCTTTGTGAACTGCTGGCAGGAATGAATGTAAGAAAGAAAGAAACAAAAAATTAATTAAAACACAAAAAATAACAATAAATAACTAAAAACAAAAAAATAAAACAATAAAAAACAAAAAATTAATAATAAAACAATTAAAAACAAAAAATTAATAATAAAACAATTAAAAACCAAAAAATAAGAATAAAACAATTAAAAACAAAAAATTAAGAATAAAACAATTAAAAACAAAAAATTAATAATAAAACAATTAAAAACAAAAAAATAACAATAAATAACTAAAAACAAAAAAAATAAAACAATTAAAAACAAAAAAATAATAAAACAATTAAAAACAAAAAATTAATAATAAAACAATTAAAAACAAAAAAAATCTATAATAAAACAATTAAAAACAAAAAATACAAAAAAAAAAAATACTGGAAAATCAGACTTCATGGCTGCAGATGGCCCAAATAATCTATATGTTTTATCCATCTCTCCTGAACATTAAGCCAGTCTAATAAGACGCAATTAAAGAAAATCAGGCTTTATCGAAATGTTACATGACGGGGGGGGGGATGTTCAAATGAAAACATTTGAGTGACACCTTAAAGAGGTGGCCTCAAATCAGAAGTCGATGAAACCATGTGACTTAAGGTCAGTGATTTTCTGTCTTTTTGGCTAGTGAGACTTCAAGCATAAAAGACGTATCTAGGGTGTTACCCTCAAGGGAGGGTGTGTGTGTGTGTGTGTGGGGTAGCGTGCACAGTGTGGCTGGGTGTAGAGAGACGCGCTATCTGTCTGCCTTGCTCTCTCTCTCTCACGTGTATACAAATAACCTGTCTCTTTGATTTTCTATGACTGGTCTGTCTTTTTAAATAAACCTTTTTTATAAACAAGAATTATTGGCCCAAATTCTATTAAATATTAAATTGTTTTTAACGACAATACATAGTTAAAGCAAAATAAACTGTTTTGGACGATTAAAATAATTTCCGACGCTATTTACTCATTCATTTATTTATTTTTGATTATCGCTCATGTTTGCATTCATGTTTTGAAACATGACGTATATATCATAAATCTATGGCGTCACGAAGCTATAATTATTTTGTTTAAGTTAATGTTACAAGGTCTGCTTATGAGAAAGTCCAAGTAGCTAAGTTAGTAGAACCTTTGCCCCTATGCTGTCAACGGAAAAATAAAAATGAAATTCTATTTTTTTTTCGTGCGATTACACATCAATACCCGAAGTGGTTATAGCACTTGTCTTTGGGCTGGACGACCCGGGTTCGATCCCACTCACGGCATGCAAATTTTCGGGTCTGAAAACTCCCTCTGTCCACCCAGCAGTAAATGGGTACTAAAACTCAGGGAAGGTTCAAGGCAGCGGAAGGAGAGGGATGGGCTCTGCCTTCCATATGCTGTGCCCTAGACACAGTGATTCTTAACAAATCACCGCCGCTACGGCCATGGGCAGTGTGCGATGTTGGCAACGACACTCGTGCGCGTCCAGGCTATGCGACCTTTACCTTTTACCCCAAAAAAGTTTTTTTCAGCAGAAAAAAATAAAAAAATAAAATAAATAACCCTTTATTAACCGTCAGTTTAGGATGGCAAAATGAAAAATAAAATATACTAATGGTTCTGAATTTTTGTTTATTTTTTTATTTTTATGGTAGCCATTTTGAGAATACGAAAAATGGCTTCTCGTTCTTATATTTTGTGGGCAAGAAGTGAGTGATCATTTTACGTTATATAGTAAAGTGAACGCCCATTCTAAAGTCTGAAGTATATATTTATTTTTTTCATCCAGAGTATTGATGTGTAATCACATGAAAAAATAGAATCTCGCTTTTATTTTTCCACATCAGAAATTAATCTGTGCGCTTGCAAAAAATTGACTAACCTCGCCTTATCCCTAGTTAAATATAAAATGTCTTCAAGATTTAACGCAAATGGTAAGGTCGCGTGTCACTGATTATTGCAGCTGTGCCTAGTCATTTTTTTTTCTGTTCCGAGGAACGTTTATGTGCCTTGTTGCAAGAGAGGCTTAATGATGTTAAAAATATGTATAAAAGCTGAAGTAAATTTTTGGTGCGTCTCCGGTTAAACCCCTAACCCTAAACAAAAAAAAAGAAAGAAAAAAAAAGAAAGAAAAAAAAAAAAAAAGAAAGAAAAAAAAAAAGAACTCTCTTTAAGAGAAAAGCTAAATTAAGGGGAGATAACCATTGAATAATAATCTATACAGAATAGTTGTCCATGTTCAGAAAGGGTTTCTAAATAATGACGTTTTGATTTCAGCGGCGAAAAATATTCTCATTATTCTCCAGCAACGTTTTTTTTTGTACTTCTGCAGTTTACGAACAGTGCTGATATAATAACGCTATTATTTAGAAACTCATTCTTAACATGGGGAAGGGGGGGGGGGGCTTTGTTAACTATTCTGTACAGAGGGGGGGGGCGGCTTTGTTAACTATTCTGTACAAAGAGGGGGGGCGGCTTTGTTAACTATTCTGTAGAGAGGGGGGGGGGCTTTGTTAACTATTCTGTGGGGGGGCTTTGTTAACTATTCTGTAGGGGGGGGGGGCTTTGTTAACTATTCTATAGAGAGGGGGGGCTTTGTTAGCTATTCTGTAGGGGGGGCGGCTTTGTTAACTATTCTGTAGAGAGGGGGGAGCGTTGTTACCTATTCTGTAGAGAGGGGGAGGCTTTGTTAACTATTCTGTAGGGGGGGGGGGCTTTGTTAACTATTCTGTAGAGAGGGGGGGCTTTGTTAACTATTCTGTAGAGAGGGGGGGCTTTGTTAACTATTCTGTGGAGAGGGGGGGGATTTGTTAACTATTCTGTAGAGAGGGGGGGCTTTGTTAACTATTCTGTAGAGGGGGGGCTTTGTTAACTATTCTGTAGAGAGGGGGGGGGCTTTGTTAACTATTCTGTAGAGAGGGGGGGGGCTTTGTTAACTATTCTGTTGAGAGGGGGGGGTTTTGTTAACTATTCTGTAGAAAGGGGGGGGGGCTTTGTTAACTATTCTGTAGAGAGGGGGGGGCTTTGTTAACTATTCTGTAGAGAGGGGGGGGGGGCTTTGTTAACTATTCTGTAGAGAGGGGGGGGCTTTGTTAACTATTCTGTAGAGAGGGGGGAGGCTTTGTTTACTATTCTGTAGAGAGGGGGGGGCTTTGTTAGCTATTCTGTAGAGAGAGGGGGCTTTGTTAACTATTCTGTAGAGAGGGGGGGCTTTGTTAACTATTCTGTAGAGAGGGGGGGCTTTGTTAACTATTCTGTAGAGAGGGGGGGCTTTGTTAACTATTCTGTAGAGAGGGGGGGCTTTGTTAACTATTCTGTAGAGAGGGGGGAGGCTTTGTTTACTATTCTGTAGAGAGGGGGGGCTTTGTTAGCTATTCTGTAGAGAGGGGGGGCGGCTTTGTTAACTATTCTGTAGAGAGGGGGGCGGCTTTGTTAACTATTCTGTAGAGAGGGGGGGCTTTGTTAACTATTCTGTAGAGAGAGGGGGCTTTGTTAACTATTCTGTAGGGGGGGGGGGGTTGTTAACTATTCTGTAGAGAGGGGGGGCGGCTTTGTTAACTATTCTGTAGGGGGGGATTTGTTAACTATTCTGTAGAGAGGGGGGCGGCTTTGTTAACTATTCTGTAGAGAGGGGGGCGGCTTTGTTAACTATTCTGTAGAGAGGGGGGCTTTGTTAACTATTCTGTAGAGAGGGGGGCGGCTTTGTTAACTATTCTGTAGAGAGGGGGGGCTTTGTTAACTATTCTGTAGAGAGAGGGGGGCTTTGTTAACTATTCTGTAAGGGGGGGGGGGTTGTTAACTATTCTGTAGAGAGGGGGGCGGCTTTGTTAACTATTCTGTAGGGGGTGGATTTGTTAACTATTCTGTAGAGAGGGGGGGCTTTGTTAACTATTCTGTGGAGGGGGGGATTTGTTAACTATTCTGTAGAGGGGGGGGGTTGTTAACTATTCTGTAGAGGGGGGGCTTTGTTAACTATTCTGTAGAGAGGGGGGGCTTTGTTTACTATTCTGTAGAGAGGGGGGGGCGGCTTTGTTAACTATTCTGTAGAGAGGGGGGCGGCTTTGTTAACTATTCTGTAGAGAGGAAGGGCTTTGTTAACTATTCTGTAGAGAGAGGGGGGCTTTGTTAACTATTCTGTAGGGGGGGGTAACTATTCTGTAGAGAGGGGGCCGGCTTTGTTAACTATTCTGTAGGGGGGGGGATTTGTTAACTATTCTGTAGAGAGGGGGGGCGGCTTTGTTACCTATTCTGTAGAGAGGGGGGATTTGTTAACTATTCTGTAGAGAGGGGGGGTGGCTTTGTTACCTATTCTGTAGAGAGGGGGGATTTGTTAACTATTCTGTAGAGAGGGGGGCGGCTTTGTTAACTATTCTGTAGAGAGGGGGGGCTTTGTTAACTATTCTGTAGAGAGAGGGGGGCTTTGTTAACTATTCTGTAGGGGGGGGGGGGTTGTTAACTATTCTGTAGAGAGGGGGGCGGCTTTGTTAACTATTCTGTAGGGGGGGATTTGTTGACTATTCTGTAGAGAGGGGGGGCGGCTTTGTTAACTATTCTGTAGAGAGGGGGGCGGCTTTGTTAACTATTCTGTAGAGAGGGGAGGGCTTTGTTAACTATTCTGTAGAGAGGGGGTGCTTTGTTAACTATTCTGTAGAGAGGGGGGGGCTTTGTTAACTATTCTGTAGAGAGGGGGGGCTTTGTTAACTATTCTGTAGAGAGGGGGGGGGATTTGTTAACTATTCTGTAGAGAGGGGGGGCGGCTTTGTTAGCTATTCTGTAGAGAGGGGGGCGGCTTTGTTAAATATTCTGTAGAGAGGGGAGTTGCTTTGTTACCTATTCTGTAGAGAGGGGGGGCTTTGTTAACTATTCTGTAGAGAGATGGGGGGCTTTGTTAAGTATTCTGTAGAGAGGGGGGGGGCTTTGTTAACTATTCTGTAGAGAGGGGGGGCTTTGTTAACTATTCTGTAGGGGGGGGCTTTGTTAACTATTCTGTAGAGAGATGGGGGGCTTTGTTAAGTATTCTGTAGAGAGGGGGGGGGCTTTGTTAACTATTCTGTAGAGAGGGGGGGCTTTGTTAACTATTCTGTAGGGGGGGGATTTGTTAACTATTCTGTAGAGAGGGGGGCGGCTTTGTTAACTATTCTGTAGAGAGGGGGGCGGCTTTGTTAACTATTCTGTAGAGAGGGGGGGGCTTTGTTAACTATTCTGTAGAGAGGGGGGGCTTTGTTAACTATTCTGTAGAGAGGGGGGGGCTTTGTTAACTATTCTGTAGAGAGGGGGGGCTTTGTTAACTATTCTGTAGAGAGGGGGGGCTTTGTTAACTATTCTGTAGAGAGGGGGGAGGCTTTGTTTACTATTGTGTAGAGAGGGGGGGCTTTGTTAGCTATTCTGTAGAGAGGGGGGGCGGCTTTGTTAACTATTCTGTAGAGAGGGGGGCGGCTTTGTTAACTATTCTGTAGAGAGGGGGGGCTTTGTTAACTATTCTGTAGAGAGAGGGGGCTTTGTTAACTATTCTGTAGGGGGGGGGGGTTGTTAACTATTCTGTAGAGAGGGGGGGCGGCTTTGTTAACTATTCTGTAGGGGGGGATTTGTTAACTATTCTGTAGAGAGGGGGGCGGCTTTGTTAACTATTCTGTAGAGAGGGGGGCGGCTTTGTTAACTATTCTGTAGAGAGGGGGGCTTTGTTAACTATTCTGTAGAGAGGGGGGCGGCTTTGTTAACTATTCTGTAGAGAGGGGGGGCTTTGTTAACTATTCTGTAGAGAGAGGGGGGCTTTGTTAACTATTCTGTAAGGGGGGGGGTTGTTAACTATTCTGTAGAGAGGGGGGCGGCTTTGTTAACTATTCTGTAGGGGGTGGATTTGTTAACTATTCTGTAGAGAGGGGGGGCTTTGTTAACTATTCTGTGGAGGGGGGGATTTGTTTACTATTCTGTAGAGGGGGGGGGTTGTTAACTATTCTGTAGAGGGGGGGGGCTTTGTTAACTATTCTGTAGAGAGGGGGGGCTTTGTTTACTATTCTGTAGAGAGGGGGGGCGGCTTTGTTAACTATTCTGTAGAGAGGGGGGCGGCTTTGTTAACTATTCTGTAGAGAGGAAGGGCTTTGTTAACTATTCTGTAGAGAGAGGGGGGCTTTGTTAACTATTCTGTAGGGGGGGGTAACTATTCTGTAGAGAGGGGGCCGGCTTTGTTAACTATTCTGTAGGGGGGGGGATTTGTTAACTATTCTGTAGAGAGGGGGGGCGGCTTTGTTACCTATTCTGTAGAGAGGGGGGATTTGTTAACTATTCTGTAGAGAGGGGGGGTGGCTTTGTTACCTATTCTGTAGAGAGGGGGGATTTGTTAACTATTCTGTAGAGAGGGGGGCGGCTTTGTTAACTATTCTGTAGAGAGGGGGGGCTTTGTTAACTATTCTGTAGAGAGAGGGGGGCTTTGTTAACTATTCTGTAGGGGGGGGGGGTTGTTAACTATTCTGTAGAGAGGGGGGCGGCTTTGTTAACTATTCTGTAGGGGGGGATTTGTTGACTATTCTGTAGAGAGGGGGGGCGGCTTTGTTAACTATTCTGTAGAGAGGGGGGCGGCTTTGTTAACTATTCTGTAGAGAGGGGAGGGCTTTGTTAACTATTCTGTAGAGAGGGGGTGCTTTGTTAACTATTCTGTAGAGAGGGGGGGGCTTTGTTAACTATTCTGTAGAGAGGGGGGGCTTTGTTAACTATTCTGTAGAGAGGGGGGGGGATTTGTTAACTATTCTGTAGAGAGGGGGGGCGGCTTTGTTAGCTATTCTGTAGAGAGGGGGGCGGCTTTGTTAAATATTCTGTAGAGAGGGGAGTTGCTTTGTTACCTATTCTGTAGAGAGGGGGGGCTTTGTTAACTATTCTGTAGAGAGATGGGGGGCTTTGTTAAGTATTCTGTAGAGAGGGGGGGGCTTTGTTAACTATTCTGTAGAGAGGGGGGGCTTTGTTAACTATTCTGTAGGGGGGGGATTTGTTAACTATTCTGTAGAGAGGGGGGCGGCTTTGTTAACTATTCTGTAGAGAGGGGGGCGGCTTTGTTAACTATTCTGTAGAGAGGGGGGGCTTTGTTAACTATTCTGTAGAGAGGGGGGGCTTTGTTAACTATTCTGTAGAGAGGGGGGGGCTTTGTTAACTATTCTGTAGAGAGGGGGGGGCTTTGTTAACTATTCTGTAGAGAGGGGGGGGGCTTTGTTAACTATTCTGTAGAGAGGGGGCGGCTTTGTTAACTATTCTGTAGAGAGGGGGGGCTTTGTTAACTATTCTGTAGAAAGGGGGGGACTTTGTTAACTATTCTGTAGAGAGGGGGGGGGGCTTTGTTAACTATTCTGTAGAGAGGGGGGGGCTTTGTTAACTATTCTGTAGGGGGGGAGGGTTTGTTTACTATTTTGTAGATTTTAATGCTTATCTCCCCTTTAATTAGCTCTTCTTAAAAAGAGTTCCTTTTTTTTTTTTTTTTTTTTTTTACATATAGGGACTGAACTCAAGAAGCACCAAATTTTTCTTTTCTGAGAAGATAAAAACCTAAGTATCAATCATTCAGGTAATCATATTTTTTTTTTGTTGCTCAACGCGAGCAACACAGTCGGAACAAGTGCCTCTAAACCTATCATCATCATGTCGTATTTTCCCGTCCACCATATTAACAATTACCCATAATTCAATGCGACTGTTGCTATTTTTCAATATTACTTTTATACCCCGCTAGCTGTTACTACCCGGCATTGTCCGGGAGTTTTTTTTTTTTTTTACTTACATTTGTAAACTATATAGTTTTTAGAGATATGTCAGGCGGATTACTATTTGGGTCTAACTTTGAAAATCCGACTGATTTAATAAGTTTAAATGCGAGAAAAATAAAGGGTGCGCATAACAAAATATTAGCATCGTATTTATTAATTTTAGATTTTGTTAAGTCAAGAAATACACAAAAATGGCTATATGAGTAAATATTAACTTCAAGGGAATTCTAAAAATTGCCGCTCAACACTATTTCAAAACACCTTATTATTGTTTAAAACTGTTATATTTAGAACCTTTTGGGCGCAAATGAGTCAGAAACTTTTCTCTGCCTTTTGGCCTGAGATCAAAGTGTATGTATTTATCTACTCCCTACAGAGTAAAATGTGACACAAGGTGAGAAAGTGGGGTTTTGATAAGTCAGCACCATAGAGGAAGAGCACCTTTAAAAATTGCCTGGGCAGCCCCGCCGGCATTCCCCGGTAGGAGCGCCTCAGACAGTATGCAATAAACTTACTCCTCTCCAAAGAGGGGAGGCAAAGCGTGGGAGGGTGAACCTCCTAGAACTGCACAGGACAAACCGATAACAGGCATAAATCAAGTCCCGAAGGCCAAGACAATACCTGTCTATGGGGTGCAGTATCCATCGGAACAGATACTACACTTTGATCTTGGCAAAAAAAGTGTAGTATCTGTTCCGATCGATGCTTCACTCTTTACACCGGTACCGTCTATCATCTTGGTCTTTGGGCCTTGATTCCGCCAATATTAGGGTTTGTCCTGTGCAGTTCTAGGCTGTTCACCCTCCCAGGCTTTGCCTTCTCACCCTTTGAGAAGGGGTTAGTTTATTGCTAATCACCTGAGGTGTGCCTACCGGGGAATAGCGACAGGGCTGCCCAGGCATTTTTGTTTTGTAGGCCAGAGTGCTCAACTTTCTAGGGCGCTGGCTAGTCAATCCTACTTTCCGACCTTGTGTCATATCTTACCGCTGTGGGAAGGGAGATAAAAAAATAAAATTTTTTTAGACTTTTTCCCAAATATATGTTATGTTATGTAATTTTTGGTGTCAGCTTAGTTTTTTTTTTGTACTTATCTAGAATTACAGAGACATTCGAAAAAATGGCAGATGCGCATAACAAGGAGGAACGCTGGCTTCCGGTGGAAAAAGCTTGAAGAAAGTGTCTACGGATGCCTGAAAGTGATACAAAAAAAAATTTTTTATATTAATTTCAGACTTTTCTTTCATCATATTCTAATAATTAACATAACAGACTATTTGAAAAATAATTTTTTTGATTGTTTTCAAAACTTAAAAAAAAATTTCATTGAAAAAAATAAACAAAATAGAATAATCTTTTTCTTTTTCAAGAAATAATGTTTTTGAACAACGGAATGTGATTTTTTTTATTCAATGTTTTTTTTTTAAATATTTTGTGAAAATAATGTTTTTTGCCAAATATTTTATTAAACGTCATAATAATATCGTATCCAATACAGTATATTGCCGAAGAAATTTGTTTTCATTCGGCGGCGCCACAGAAATTCCTGTAGGTGACCATTGAAGTTTTCCGGGCTAGTCCCGCCCATCACGTTACTTTATTGTGTTAAAATTATCAGTCGTTTTGACTATTAATTCTTCCAAGTTTATGTTCATAACAAATTCAACGGCTAGCATAACGTCAACCACGATTTTTTCCATAGCTGTTGATAAGCTTAGCAGAATTAATATGCCGCCTATTAGATTAGCAGAATGGAGTATATGTTACGACGCTCAGCAGAGGCGCGAACGGGGTCCAAAAAACTAACGAGAACGGGGTTATAAAAATAAATATGCAACAAGTGAGTTTAACCTACCTCGAGAAGAGATATTTGTCTACTTACCTATGATATTTGTTTGTATTTTTACGTACTATAAATGGGTTTTTATTAGATGTAAAAAAAAAATTCTTGTTCATTTTTAACTCGTACTTTTTTCTAGACAAAATGGCGGATTGTGCTTACTCTCTTACGAGCAAGCGCCATTTTGTATTTGCAAGTTCGTGTGAGAAAACTATTGATTTCTAATAAATAGCAGTTGGAACGGTTTAAAAATACAAACAAATATCACAGGACAGTTTTAAATTAACTTTTATCGACGACAGTTACTTTTATTTGTTGTATATTTGTTTTTTTAGCGTTTTTACTCTGCTGAGCCTCGTAAAAGATACCCGCGGAATGAATTTCCAGAAGTTAATTCCATTTCTAAGAAAAAAAGTTTGATTCCGGAAGTTAATCCATTTCCACGAAAAAAGGTTTTCACTATTATTTAAAAAAATGTTTTGAAAACAATCGAATAAAAACAAATAAATTATTTTTCAAATAGTCTGTATGTTAATTATTAGAAAAGTCTAAAATTAATATGAAAAAAAGGGGCAAATGCGCTAAACAGGCTGGCTTCCGGTGGAAAAGGGTGGAAGAAAGTGTCTAGTGTCTACGGATGCCTGAAAGTGATACAACAATCTTTTTTTTTTTCATATTAATTTCAGACTTTCCTTTTTTTCATATTAATTTCAGACTTTTCTTTCATCAAAATCTAATAATTAACATAATACAGACTATTTGAAAAATAATTTATTTGGTTTTATTTAATTGTTTTCAAAACATTTTTTTTGTAATAATAGTGAAAACCTTTTTTCTTGGAAATGGAGTAACTTCCGGAATCAAACATTTTTCTTAGAAATGGAAATGCCCTAACTCTAACCTAAACCTCACCCTAACCCTCCCCCCAAAACATTATTTTCACTAAATATTAAAAAAAAAAACATTGAATAAAAAAAATCACATTCCGTTGCTCAAAAACATTATTTCTTGAAAAAAAAGAAAAGATTATTCTATTTTGTTTATTTTTTTTTTTTTTGAAAACAATCAAATAACTTATTTTTCAAATAGTCTGTATTATGTTAATTATTAGATTCTAATAATTAGAATATGATGAAAGAAAAGTCTGAAATTAATATGAAAAAAAGAATTGTTGTATCACTTCCAGGCATCCATAGACACTTTCTTCAAGCTTTTTCCACCGGAAGCCAGCTTATACACCTGTTATGCGCATTTGCCAAAAAAGGAAAGTCTGAAATTAATATGAAAAAAAGGAAAGTTTGAAATTAATAGAAAAATAGAAAAGTCTGAAATTAATATGAAAAAAAAAAAAATTGTTGTATCACTTTCAAGCATCCGTAGACACTTTCTTCAAACTTTTTTCCCACCGGAAGCTAGCGTCCCTCCTTGTTATGCGCATCTGCCGAAAAAAAATAAACTGAGAAATATCTGTTTGATGTACGTACCTGTTACGGAATGAATATATCGTATACCAAAAAGCACGTAAATCAATCAAGTAGTTTTTATTTTAAAAAAGAAAGTTATATTTTTACCGATAAACGGGTAATATTGACATCTTGACGGCATTATTGGTCATACTTAAGGGAGCTAACACCCAAAATTCCCGAATTTATTTCTCTAATTCGCAAAAAATTTGGATTACCTCCCTTGAAAATGAACAATATGGCGCCGATATTTTACCCTTATTCGTTCGTCGTTTATCGATAAAATGATTTTTTTTTAATGAAATAAAAAAAAATACTTGATTAATTTACGTTATTTTTAATAACCAATATATTCATTCCGTGACAGGTTTGTACATCAAACAGATGTTTCTCAGTTTTTTTTTCCGAATGTCTCCGTAATTCTATATAAGCACCGATTTTTTTGCCACCAAGAAAGTTCTTGGGTATCTTTCAGAATGATCAGTACAGTCGCGGACGGGGTCCAAAAAACTAACGAGAACGGGGTTATAAAAATAAATATGCAACAAGTGAGTTTAACCTACGTCGAGAAGATATATTTGTCTACTTACCTATGATATTTGTTTGTATTTTTACGTACTATTAATGGGGTTTATTAGATGTAAAAAAAATTTCTTGTTCATTTTTTACTCGTTTTTTTAGACAGTATGGCGTCTTACGAGCAAGCGCCATTTTTTTTTTTTTGCAAGTTCGCGTGATAAAACTATTGATTTCTACTAAATAGCAGTTGGAACGGTTTAAAAATACAAACAAATATCACAGGTCAGTTTTAAATTAACTTTTATCGACGACAGTTACTTTTATTTGTTGTATATTTGTTTTTTTGAGCGTTTTCAGCGTACTGATCATTCTGAAAGATACCCAAGTTCTTTATAACGTTTCGCTGTTATTTATATTTTTGTATAACTACCAAAACTTCAATATAACCATAACATGGGTGCTTATCCAGTTTAGCGGATACTTTCGAAAAACAAAATTAAAATAAAACAAACTGAAGAATATCTGTTCGATGTACGTATCTGTCACGGGCTGAATATATCCTATACCAAAAAACACGTAAATTAATCACGTATTTTTTTTTATATAAAAGAAAATTACATTTTAGCGATTTACGAAGAGGAAGTGCAAATATGACGGCCATTTTGATTTATTCAAAGGGGGATAAGCGTAATTCATTTACGCTAATACTCCTTTGAATTTTCCCAAAATGGCTATCATATTTGCACTTCCTCTTCGTAAATCGCTAAAATATAATTTTCTTTTATAAAATAAAACTACTTGATTAATTTACGTGCTTTTTGGTATAGGATATATTCAGCCCGTGACAGGTACGTACCTCAAACAGATATTCCTCAGTAATGACCAAACTTTACTTTTTTCTTTTCAGCTGGCCGTTTCCTGGTTTTTCGATCGAGGACGTCCTTGAAGAAAGCCGGGTTGATGACGCCTTCTTCATTTCCTCCGCTTAAAATCACTCCGTTCTTGGAAAGGAAAAACTTTATCCCGCTTTCCAGGGCTTTTTCCAGATCGATATAGATCAATACTTGACTACTAATTCGCATCCCGCTGATCACGCGTCTACCATCACCGGGTTCACCCCTGGCAAAATGAATATGGGTCCGACCCATAGTTTTTAATCCCGAATTTTTAATTTTGTTCCAGGCTTTGTAGGTTGTCCCGTGAACGACGCAAGGTTGGTTTTTGGCATCCGTAATGGGGCAGAGTTCTAACTGGTCAACCTTCTTCAAAGTATGTCCCTGGGTAGCCCCGATCATAAGATAATTATCCCTGTCACGTGTCAGATGGAATCTTTGCTTGTTATTATCTTTGACGATTCGGATAATATCATTTTCACGCACATTCCTGAATTGTGGTAGTTTTAAAATGTCTATTACATACACATATCCGGAACGATCCATACACAGGTTCATATTATAAGCCCCGTGGCGAAGTATATAAGCCAGTTTTTTCGATATATCGACATCATCAAAGGTTCTTTTTTCTCCCCTTCTGAAATTCCTAGGACCTGTGGTATAACCTTGGATATATGGTCCGCCGTAATTTTGCTGATGATAATGATACGGATTATAGCTGCTGTCACTGTTCCATCGTGAATGATCAGCGTAACGTCGTCGATAAGAACTCCGACTTCTCTGGTGTTTAATGGACATTTCCCTAAATAGAAAAACAGAGATATTAATTGTTAATTCGAACGACGACGAATTAAAAAAATTAAAAAGTCGAAAACTGCGGCCTAGCGAGAAGAACATAAAAAAGCTAATTTAGTTTCTTTTTGTCTTTCTAAGAAAACGGAGATTTGGTTTCACTTTTAAAATTTAAAGCTAACTTCGTCATGCACGTTTTGTAGTTTTAACAAATACATTGCAATTTAAGATGTAGTAACACACAGTAACATATATCCACAAAGATTTAATTTAATATTCATTCTTTAAGTGAAATTGAAATTTAAGGGTCCCTAAAAGTTGAACGATCCCGAAAAAATGTGTCTGGGCTACAATACAAAAAAACAACAAAAAAAAACACGAAGGCGCTTGTGTCAAAGGGAGATAACTTGATTTTATTAAAATAAGCATAAAAGGAAGAGAATTTAGAACGCTGAAAACGTACGCAATTTATTAGACTAATAAAGTGAACATATTTTTACCTTTAATAATAATAATAATGAAAAAAAAAAACGGGTATATGTTACGAGACTCAGCAGAGGCGCGAACGGGGTCCAAAAAAAGAACGAGAAAGGGTTTAAAAACATAAATTTACAACAAGTGAAGTTGACCTACGACGAGAATAGATATTTTTCTACTTACCTATGTAATTTGTTTTTATTTTTACGTATTATAAATGGGTTTTCATTAGATGTAAAAAAAAAAAAATTCTTGTTTTTTTTCCCCAACGTTTTCACAAAAACAATATGGCGCTCCTAGTGCATTTGTTAGTAATCCCCCCCCCCAAATCGGCCATGTTTTTTTCGAAGATACGGTGTCAAAACTATTGATTTCTAATAAATAGCACTTCAAACGGGTTTAAAATACAAACAAATAGCACATGCAAGTTTGAAACTAACTTTTACAGCTTACAGTTACTTTTATTTGTTGTAATTTGTTTTTTTTGCGTTTTTACTCTGCTGAGTCTCGTAAAAGATTCCCAAAAAAACATATCCTTTTTGGTAAATTAGTCGTTTCCCAGCCAAAGTAGCGGACAATGGATTCGTTGCTTTTTTTCTGCTTTTATTTCTTCCGACCTCACAAATGAGTAAGTAAACCCAAATAAATTGTTTCGGACGAATTTCCCAGCTGTATTTCCTTAAAAATAATTTACGGTAAATTTGAAATTCGTCCAAAACAATTTATTTGGGATTACTTACTCATTAGTGCGGTCAGAAAAAAAAGCAGCCCATTCATTGTCCGCCATTTTGGCTGGGAAACGACTAATTTACCTCATCTTTAAAGGTTTCTGACTTGGGTTAGTGATAATATTCTTTTAGATAACTTATTTTGGTGCTTTTCCACATTAGGACACAAGCTGAAATCGACTTGGCGTCGTTAGGGTTTGGGTCCTAATCTGGAGAAGTACACCGAGTTTGAATAATCATAAAAGTATAAGGATCGTTAATTTTATGTTTTTGGCAGATTCGCATAATAAGGAGGAATGCTGGCTTCCGGTGGAAAAAGCTTGAAGAAAGTGTCTACGGATGCCTGAAAGTGATAGAACAATTTTTTTTATTCATATTAATTTCAGACTTTTCTTTTTTTTATATTAATTTCAGACTTTTCTTTCATCATATTCTAATAATTAACATAATATAGACTATTTGAAAAATAAGTTATTTGATTGTTTTCAAATTAAAAAAAAAATTTCATCGAAGAAAATAAACAAAATAGAATGATCTTCTTTTTTTTTTCAAGAAATAATATTTATGAGCACCGGAATGTGTTTTTTTTTAATTTAATGTTTTTTTTAATATTTAGTGAAAATAATTTTTTTTAGGAGGGTTAGGGTTAGGGTTTAGAGTTAGGGCATTTCCATTTCTAAGAAAAAAGTTTGATTTCGGAAGTTACTCCATTTCCAAGAAAAAAGGTTTTCACTATTATTACAAAAAAATGTTTTGAAAACAATCAAATAAAAACAAATAAATTATTTTTCAAATAGTCTGTATTATGTTAATTATTAGATTATGATGAAAGAAAAGTCTGAAATTAATATGAAAAAAAGAAAGCCTGAAATTAATATGAATAAAAAAAAATTGTTGTATCACTTTCAGGCATGAACACTGAAACAATTTCGGTAATACATTATTTTATCTTTATTTGAGGAGAGTCAAATAAGGGGGAGAGAACTCGGGTATCTTTTACAATAATCCGCAGAAGGAAAACGCTATAAAAACAAATATACAAAAAATAACAGTAACTGTAGCCGATAAAAGTTATTTTCCAACTTATCTGTGACATTTGTTTGTATTTTTAAGCCGTTTCGGCACATGTTCGTCTTTAACCACTGTCCGTTTTTCACAACTTTTTACTGACCATTTTCTTTTCTATTTTCGGTGTACACTTATCTATCAGGCTGCTAGAGAATTCCAGCGTTTTGGGAATTTTTTTCAAATATTTTACATTTTAGGAAGGGGGATGAGTTTCCAATGTTAATTCAACGTAGACTGATCCCCCTCTTTTTGACCATCTCAATTTTTTTTTAAATCTTTCTCGGTGTACGATTACCTATCATGTCAATAGAGAATTCCGGGATTTTGGAAAGAAAATTTTAAAAATTGTGATTTTAAGACGGGGGATCAGTTTTCAATGTAAATTCAACGTGGACTGACCCCCCTCTTTTTAACCATCTCAAATTTTTTAAATTATTCTTCTGCTTACAATTACCTATCATGTCACGAGAGAATTCCGGCGTTTATGGAAAGAAATTTCAAAAAATTGAGATTTTAAGACGGGGGGTCAGTCTTGTTCGTCTTTTACCATAGTTCGTTTCTCACAAGTTTTTACCTCTTAAAATCTCATTTTTTAAAAATTTCTCTCCAAAAACGCCGGAATTCTCTCGCGACATGATAGGTAATTGTAAGCAGAAGAATAATTTTTAAAATTTAAGATGGTTAAAAAGAGGGGGATCAGTCCACGTTGAATTTACATTGAAAACTGATCCCCCGTCTTAAAATTACAATTTTTTTAATTTCTTTCCAAAACGCCCGGAATTCTCTATTGACATGATAGGTAATCGTACACCGAAAAAGATTTTTTTAAAAATTGAGATGGTCAAAAAGAGGGGGATCAGTCTACGTTGAATTAACATTGGAAACTGATCCCCCCTCCTAAAATGTAAAATATTTGAAAAAAAATTCCAAAAACGCCGGAATTCTCTAGCAGCCTGATAGATAAGTGTACACCGAAAATAGAAAAGAAAAATGGTCAGTAAAAAGTTGTGAAAAACGAACAGTGGTTAAAGACGAACATGTGCCGCCGTTTCAACTGCTATTTATTAGAAATCAATATTTTTGTCACACGAACATTGGACAAGCGATGGGGGGGGGGTATCGTAACGAGGTAAGGCATGGCGGCCATTTTGTTTTAGTAAAAATACGTGCAAAAAAAAAAAACAAGAAATTTTTTTTACATCTAATAAAACCCATTTATGGTACGTAAAAATACAAACAAATGTCATAGGTAAGTAGGAAAATATCTATTCTCGGCGTAGGTCACCGTCACTTGTTGCATATTTTTTTTTTTTACCCCGTTCTCGTTCGTTTTTTGGACCCCATTGGTGACTCGGCGGATTATTGTAAAAGATACCCGAAATTTTTTTTTAACATCTAATAAAAAGCCATTTATACTACGTAAAAATACAAACAAATTACATAGGTAAGTAGAAAAATGTCTATTCTAGACATAAGTCAACTTTACTTGTTGCAAATTTATGTTTTTAAACTCTTTCTCGTTCTTTTTTTGGACCCCGTTCGCGCTTCTGCTGAGCGTCGTAACATATACCCAATTTGGTTAAAACGTTTTCCGTTTATAAACTGCTGGCCCGGAAATAGGTGATTATTTTTTATTTTACGTTAAATTCATATGTGAAATTGATCCTAACTCAAACTTCTCAAATAATTGTTTTGTTTTTCAAATTATTTTAGGTTGTTTACATGTAATCGTCTTAAAAAAGTAGAAACTCGTTTGGGGAGGGGCATAGGGTCTACATGTACAAACACTAAACATAAAAAAACGATTAGAGATGGGAGTGATTCTATAAAATTATCTACAAATTTACCTTAAAGTTGTTTCATCTACTTCAGCTGGCCATTTCCTGGTTTTTCGATCGAGGACGTCCTTGAAGAAAGCCGGGTTGATGACGCCTTCTTCATTTCCTCCGCTTAAAATCACTCCGTTCTTGGAAAGGAAAAACTTTATCCCGCTTTCCAGGGCTTTTTCCAGATCGATATAGATCAATACTTGACTACTAATCCGCATCCCGTTGATCACGCGTCTACTATCATCGGGTTCACCCCTGGCAAAATGAATATGGGTCCGACCCATAGTTTTTAACCCCGAATCTTTAATATTGTTCCAGGCTCTGTAGGTCGCCCCGTAAACGACGCAAGGGTGGTTTTTGGCATCCGTGATGGGGCAGAGTTCTAACTGGTCAACCTTCTTCAAAGTATGTCCCTGGGTAGCCCCGATCATAAGATAATTATCCCTGTCACGTGTCAGATGGAATCTTTGCTTGTTACTATCTTGGACAATTCGGATAATATCATCTTCATGCACATTCCTGAATTGTGGTAGATTTAAAATATCTATTACATACACATATCCGGAACGATCCCTATATAGATTCATATTATAAGCCCTGTAGCGAAGTATATAGGCCAGTTTTTTCGATATATCGACATCATCAAAGGTTCTTTGGAAATTCCTAAAACCGGCGCCATAATTCTGGAAGAATGGTCCGTAATATCCCTGTTGATAATTATAATTCTGAAAATTATTATTATTATTCCATTTCGAATGAGCGCCATGACGTTGTTGATAATAAATGCGACTTTTCTGGTATTTTTCTTGGTTAAGTTTATGGTCATTTTTATAGTGATAAGTATTATTATTACTATTATTATTATTATTATCATTATTATTATTAATAATAATATTATTAGGATGGTGGTCGCCACTATCATTGTTATTAATGTTATTATAAGACATTATTTTCCTAAATAGAAAAACAGAGATATTAAGTTGTTATTCCGGACGATGGATTAATAAAATCAAAATGTGGAAAACAGCGACTTAGCGAGAACATAAAAACTAATTTAGTTTCTTTATGTCTTTCTAAGAAAAAAAAAGGTAGATTTGGTTTCACTTTTTAATTTGAAGCAATCGGAAGTTTACATAAATAATTAAAAAAAACGCATAATATATCGCTTTAATTTGAAATTTAAATTATTAATGAAAACAAAGATGAATCTATTGTGATATTTTCTTGAAATGAAATAGATTAGACTTAGGGGTTGGGGGGCAAATTGCAAAGTTTGATTTATTTTCGTAAAGGAACCGGAGAAGTGAGAGTTATCTCCCCTTGTTTAAATTTGTCACAATTGTCACATGGTCGTGAATAAGTAGAACCCTGCTGCTAATGTGCCACACCTATTCTCTATATTAATAAAATCATGAGACAATTTTTCTGCGTGTTTCTCACCTATACGTGACTTATATATTATAATGTTTTTCAATTTATTATTAATCTATTATTTATTAAATAAAAAACACAAAAGTATAAAATAAAACGATTTTTTTAAAAATCCTATTAAAAAAATTATGTAATTACGAAATTAAAATACACGAGAATGCGTTTCAATTTCGGTTAGTTAGCCAGGACCAGGGTTTTTTACCCCGCCTAATAAACTGGTATTGTCCGGGCCTTTGGGTCTGGATTTACGCCGGTCTATTGGGGGTTGCCGGTCCTGTGCAGTTCTAGGAGGTGCACCCTCCCAGGCTTTGCCGCCCCTCTTTGGGGAGGAGTAAGTTTATTGCTTACTGTCTGAGGCGCCCCTACCGGGGAATGCCGACGGGGCTGCACAGGCAATTTTTAAATGGCCAGAGTGCTCACCTCTCGAGCGCTGGCTTATCTAATCCCACTTTCCCCACCCGACCTTGTGTCACATCTTACCTTGTGGGAGGTAGATAAATAACTTCGGTTAGTTAGCCATTTTAATCTGTTAATAGTTGACAAAAAAAAAGAATTAATGTGTGAACCTTCGATATTTTAAAGAAATTTGGAAGCATTTAAACTGTCGAATAGAAAGTAATTTAAACTGGCTTTAAAATTCTTAGCAAATCTTCACGTATTCAAAAATTGAAAGTTTTTGGAGTTATTTACATTCTATAATGTTATAAGTCGATTAAAAACAACATTACGTTAGTAACAATTAGTTATAGTTTTATAAACATTTCGTTGGCAAAAGTGTTGTATAGTTAACAGCCAAGAAATCGAAAATAAGCAATTTTTAAAAACTTTTATTCACTCAGACAAGACAGATTGCCACTGATAAATAAGGGCTGTGGAGTTGTGAAGTGAGATGTTTGTTCACATTACATTTAAATTTCTGCATGTTGGTACAGTCAGGGAAACAGAAAGCAGGGAAGGGAATCCCAAAAGCTAGCAGTTCGAAGAAAGAAGGTATTAGAGTGAGGAATTTGTTTGCCATCTGGGAACCTCTACAATAAAGGGGTAGGATTTTTCTGATTGTCGGGTCAGTCGGAGGTATATATGTCGAGGGGACACCAGTGCAGCAAGTTCATTGGAGCACATTCCATTGAAGTACTTGTAAAACAAACACAGTGATGCAACATTGCGGCGATGTGACAGGGCCTAGAGCTTGGTAGATAGCATAGGACCTATTAGATTACAGGCTGTTTTTTTTGGGGGGGGGGCCTGTCTAAGAGGGAGGGGATAGTGGTTGGTGCACCAGCCCAGATATGATACTAATATTCCATGCATAGGCGAATAATGGCTTTCTAGAGATATTGGATACTGTCAGGTGTGAGAAGTTTTTCCCACTGTAGAGGATGCCTACTTTCTTTGCAGCAGCCTTGGCAATGTGTTCTATGTATTTGTTCCAATTCATGTTACCTGTGTAATATGGTTAACAGCCGAGAAATCGAAAGAAAAGATATATACAACATATATACAACAAATAACTTTTACCAAACGCAATAAAGTTTAATTTTCTACCGACCAGTATAATTTTAAAGTCCTGAAACAGTGTGAATGTTAGACCAAGGAGTTTGAATGATGAACTCTCAGGTAGGATGTTATTAGCCATGGCAATCGGTTGCTGAAATGTTTTTTTTGTATAATTATTAAAGGAAAGGAACTTTGTCTTAGTAACATTAAATGTAACCATCCATTTATGTCCCCACTCCACTACAGGTCATTTTCTAAGGATCCAGCCATTGCCTTGGCTATGTCTGTGTTCGTTTTGCCTAGATGTTGAGAACAGAGCATGATGTCATCAGCAAAATACCCATCTCGGACACAATTGCACCAGGAAAGTTGTTTATGAAAATCAGGAATAATAAAGGTCAAAGAATCGACCATTGGGGGCACACCCGCATTAATGTGATGTTGCTTGGATGTACGGCCATCGAGGACAACCTGGATCTTTCTTTTAGCTAAGAAGGATCTAATTATATTAAATATTCATCCAGTAATACCGTACGAGTTAATTTTCATGAGAAGACCTTCATGCCAGACCTTGTCAAAGGCCTTGAATATATCAAGTACTACCACCTTAGCTTGACCTGCCTTGTCCAGTGAATGGTATATGTGTTCAGAGATGATAGAACAGTCTTGCCTAAATCCATACTGATGGTCATAAAGAAGTTTAGCATTTATGAGGTGGTGGATTATCACTAGATTTATTAATTATTCAAAGATTTTAGTGAAGAGCGAGAGGAGACTGATGAGGCGATAATTTTGTGGGTCTGAATTCTTGAGCACTGGTACCACAGAGGCAATTTTCCAGCTATCAGGGAAGCAAAATTCGGTAAAGCATTTGTTATAGAATTTAGAGCTGTAGCAGGGATAAAATAAGACGTAAGAAAATGCAGTACAAAATTTGCGAGGGAGTGTTTTGTGGAATCCAAGTATACAAATTGGGAGGGAGTGTTTTGTTGTATCCAAGTATACAAATTTTTTTTGGGGGAAGGGGGGGGTTGTGGAATCCAAGTATACAAATTGGGAGGGAGTGTTTTGTAGAATCCAAGTATACAAATTTGGGAGAGAGTGTTTTGTAGAATCCAAGTATACAAATTGGGAGGGAGTGTTTTGTGGAATCCAAGTATACAAATTGGGAAGGAGTGTTTTGTAGAATCCAAGTATACAAATTTGGGAGGGAGTGTTTTGTGGAATCCAAGTATACAAGTTCGGAGGGAGTGTTTTGTAGAATCCAAGTATACAAATTTGGGAGGGAGTGTTTTGTAGAATCCAAGTATACAAATTGGGAGAGAGTGTTTTGTAGAATCCAAGTATACAAATTTGGGAGGGTGTGTTTTGTGGAATCCAAGTATATAAATTTAGGAGGGAGTGTTTTGTAGAATCCAAGTATACGAATTTAGGAGGGAGTTTTTTGTAGAATCCAAGGATACAAATTTAGGAGGGAGTGTTTTGTGGAATCCAAGTAGACAAATTTGGGAGAGAGTGTTTTGTGGAATCCAAGTATACGAATTTGGGAGGGAGTGTTTTGTGGAATCCAACTATACAAATTTGGGAGAGAGTGTTTTGTAGAATCCAAGTATACACATTTGGGAGGGAGTGTTTTGTGGAATCCAAGTATACAAATTTGGGAGGGAGAATTTTGTGGAATCCAAGTATACAAATTGGGAGGGAGTGTTTTGTGGAATCCAAGTATACAAATTGGGAGGGAGTGTTTTGTGGAATCCAAGTATACAAATTGGGAGGGAGTGTTTTGTGGAATCCAAGTATACAAATTGGGAAAGAGTGTTTTGTGGAATCCAAGTATACAAATTGGGAAGGAGTGTTTTGTGGAATCCAAGTATACAAATTGGGAAGGAGTGTTTTGTGGAATCCAAGTATACAAATTGGGAAGGAGTGTTTTGTGGAATCCAAGTATACAAATTGGGAAGGAGTGTTTTGTGGAATCCAAGTATACAAATTGGGAGGGAATGTTTTGTGGAATCCAAGTATACAAATTGGGAAGGAGTGTTTTGTGGAATCCAAATATACAAATTGGGAGGGAGTGTTTTGTTGAATCCAAGTATACAAATTGGGAAGGAGTGTTTTGTTGAATCCAAGTATACAAATTGGGAGGGAATGTTTTGTGGAATCCAAGTATACAAATTGGGAGGGAGTGTTTTGTGGAATCCAAGTATACAAATTGGGAAGGAGTGTTTTGTGGAATCCAAGTATACAAATTGGGAGGGAATGTTTTGTGGAATCCAAGTATACAAATTGGGAGGGAGTGTTTTGTGGAATCCAAGTATACAAATTGGGAAGGAGTGTTTTGTGGAATCCAAGTATACAAATTGGGAGGGAATGTTTTGTGGAATCCAAGTATACAAATTGGGAGGGAATGTTTTGTAGAATCCAA
>OY744546.1:58498381-58500881 GCA_963556195.1 Sepiola atlantica | reverse complement strand
TATTAATTGAACGTGATACAGCAGTGCAGACACGGTTCGAACTCGACATACCTACATTTCCTCTGGCTGTGACAGGGTTAGACCTGTCGGCTTTCCCTAGCAGGGGCGCCTCAGGTGATTGGCAATAAACCAACCCCCTGCCTGGGAGGATGGCCTTGTAGCACTGAGCCAAGCTATATCTCATTCCGACAAAGAAGGGTCTGCCAAAGATGCAAGACAGCACCTTGGGTGGCAGAATGATGCCAAGGCTGGTATGAAAACGGTTAGGCGTAAGGTTAGGGCAGGAGGGAAATATTTTCAGCTCTATAATAAAGATCAGTATGTATTTATTTGTATATTTATATATATATATATATATATTATATATATATATACTGGGCTTTACGGAGCCCTCCAAAAAGGAGGGCGCTTCAGGAGCACGCTCCTTTTTGCTGGAGCGAAGGAAAGGAGGGCTCATTTTATATTCAGCGGGAGTGGAGCAGGGGCAACTCCATTTGGGACTAAAGAGCGGTGGTTTTATCGCTCCCGCGCTCCTCGCTCCAAAATTATTTGATTTTTTTTGTTTTGTTTAAACATTAGTTTTTTTATTCAGCAATAAAAAGGAAAAGAAAAATAAGTCTCAGAGTTTACTCTGAGTTATTACTTTTAAAAAATTATATCTCTGGTAAATGTATATGAGAGAGAGAGAGAGAGAGAGAGATAGAGAGAGAGGGAGAGAGAGTTAAGCTTGAAAACAGAACATTTTTACATCGACATGTTAAATTTTTGATGGGACACTTTTCTTAAGGCAGGAGACAATTTGAGCAACAAATGTCGCCAGTGAGTCTATTGATGTCTTTGAAGTTATTTTCTTACAGATTTGAACTTTGACAAGGATGTTTATTGCTGATTGAATAAATAAGCCAATTATTCTTTTATTTCGTGTTTTGAAATAAAGAATTTTAGGTTCAATTATACAAGAGGGGCCATTGGATTTTCTCGTCCATTTCGCTCGTTATTCACCCAAATGTTCGATAAAATCGATTTTTGGGGTGAAATGGTACATATTGTCCAGACAAAAAATTCTAATTCATTTTTTAGCAAATATCAAATTGAACTTTTATGCCACGTTTTTACCTGTCGTCTTTTCGGCGACATTTTGTTATTCTTAAATTCACGACTAGTATGTTTTAACCGTTTGATGTTTGCTTTTAAATTCGTTAAATTCCGTTAAAACTTGCTTTTGTAAATAGAATGCTCAAAGTTTTTTTTTGTGTGAAATAAAATGTTAAAGCAGAAAAAATATCTTTAGTCCAAGGAAAAAATATATTTAGTCCAAGAAAAAATATATTTAGTCCAAGGAAAAAATATATTTAGTCCAAGGAAAAAATATATTTAGTCCAAGGAACAAAACAATAAAAACCAACATGGCCGCCAGCGATTAAAACCTGGAATTACGTTAGATTCTCAACACTTTAAAAAGTAAATGAGAATTTTATTTCAGGACCAAAAATATAATTAATCAGTGTTATCCAAAATTTGGGCGAATACCAAGCAAAATGAGCGAAAGAAAAGAGTGGTCCCTATTCTACAATAAAACCGATGTTTAAACTTAATGAAATTAAAGAAAATATCTTAAATTTTGATTTAAAAAAGCAAATAATTAGACTTTCTGACTAATTTGTTGTCTTTTTAGAACCGAAAGTAGATTAGATATCTTTCTTTATCTTACCTTCAACCTCCGGAAGAAGACTGTCACTAAGAACTGATCATTACTTAGCACTTTTATCCGTTGCGCTACGGATCATTGCGGATGTTTCTGCTAGTCTTCTGGAGGTTGAAGTTTCAATCCTCAGTGCTGGCGATGCTACGAAGACAATTACGAATCACTTAAGACTTCTACCCGGTCATGACTGACGGAATGAGGACAATCTACCCCCGTGGATTAAATAAAGTGTTCCGTTCGAAATTTCATACAGATTGCAGAGTTTGACATGAAGATTCCCGAGTTCGACAAGATACACTCGAAAGAAGGTCAGAGGTTACATCGGCCGAAATGTTGTGAGAATAACATCCAAGATGAGAATAGTAGTCCGAATAATCCAAATAATACAAATTTTGACTTAGAATAAATGTTTAAAAGTACGTACGGACCCAAAGTAATATCTGTATTATTTTGAGTCCGTACGTATTTTTAAACAGAAACAAATCGAAAAAGAAGGTTGGAGGTTACATCGGCCGAAACGTTGTGGAAAAACATCTACAATAAAAAACAGTAGTCCGAATTATCTAAATTCCTTTGGCATTATTGTTCTTTCCCTTGTCTTACGAAGAAACCTCTTTCTTTACCTTGACGGCGGTTGATTTTTTTACTCTACTCAACGTAGGTTATTTTCACGAAAGCCAGACAGAATGATTTACCTTGCTACCTAGAGGGAAACACGACAATACGTACTGTAGCAGTTTGCTCCCGGAATCTAGGGGAGGCTTGTGATCCCCACGCCAGTTGTTTACGGCAGTT
>OY744546.1:58340881-58493381 GCA_963556195.1 Sepiola atlantica | reverse complement strand
CTGCCCTTTGTGGAACTCTTCAATGTTCTTTAATGTCACATGGCCTCTCGAAAGAGGAGGAGAATAACAAAAAGGAAGAGAAAGAGAGAGAGAGAGAGAGAGAGAGAGAGAGTAACTTGTCTTCTCTCATCCTATTTATATCGAGACTGGTATCCTTCCATAGATATTTTGATTTTTTAAATTAATTTTTTTTTGTAAAATGCCCAGTTCTTACGAAGCTGTACCCATTTTGGAGAAGTTCCCTTTACAAATTCAGATCGGGTCCATTGCGTGTTACGGTAAGAATTTCCTAAATGCGGAGTGAAAAAAAAAATGTTCGTTTGGGGAACATTGTTTTTTTTTTTTTCTTCTTTTTCTTTCTATTAATATACGACAAATTAGGTTTGTTATTAATTTGTTTTCAAAATTGAAATTGAATATTCATAAATTTGTGTGACCATTTCTCGTGTCTGTGTAGTTTTCGCGTCGACATAACTTGGATAATTACGCATGGAATTATTATTATTTGTTTACTATGAATCGGATATTGAAATAAAATGTGGTGCTTATGCAGATTAGGACCCAAGCTAAAATCGACGACTTACGTTGGTTAGGATTAGTTTGGGTCCTAATCTACATAAGTATCTAAAATGTAATGATATATCAGATGAAACGAAATTTAAAAAAAAAAAATTACGAAATTAAATCCACCAAAATGCATTTCGGTTTCTTTGTAAGCAAGTTGATAATTTTAATATTTGTATAAGAATGAATTAGCCTACTTCCTGACTTTTCAAAATTTAAAAAGAACTTGAAAGTCTTTAAACTGTCGAATAGGAAGTCATTTGTGACTTTAAAATTCTTAACAAATCCTCATGTATTAAAAGTTTTGGAAGACATTTACATCCAATAATGTTATAGAGATTAAAACATTACCTTTCATTAAAAGGTAATGTTTTAATCTTTATAGTTAATATTGTTAACAGGCTTTTAACAATATTACTTAATTGGACCCAACTGTAAAACTAACACTTGAATGACCATTGAGGGCAAACCAGAATAATCACCGACTCATAGTGCGCAGCAAACGGTGTCCAGCCAGATTTCAGTTCCTGATATTAAATACTTCCTGTTTTGGATCGCTTTACTCTTGTGGATTGACAAGTTTTGTACTAAGTTTTATTTATTAAATTGTTAAGTGAAAGTACAGAATAGTTAACACCCCCCCCCCCCACACACACACACACACCTAGCCAATGTTAAGAATGGCTTTCTAAAAAATCTTCTGCAGTTTACTGACCGGACTGAAATAATAACGTTGTCGTTATTATTTAGAAAGCCATTCTTAACATGAATTGGGGAAGTGGGGCTTTGTTTACTATTCTGTACTTTCACCTAGCAATTTAATAAATAAATTTGAGAAACTGGAACTCTCGCCGGAAGTTATATTACGGATGAAGTTTCATATCAGGAACTGAATCTGACCGGACACTGTTTGCTGCAGACTTTGAGTCGGTGATTCTTCTGGTTTGCCCCATTGAGCAAACTATCTGAAACTTGACAAAAATCCTATTAAAAACAACAACAAAACAAACCCTAAAATGGTAAAAACACATAAAAAACGTATGGTTAAAAACAAAAAAAAAACAAAATGAAAGTCAGAAGCCTCCCGGGCAACGCCGGGTAGGGATCAGCTAGTTAAAATATAATCCAAAATGGCATTATCAAAACAACAGCTGATCAAAAAGGTTAATAATAGTTCACTTTAATAATGTGGTTAGATTTGATCATGTTTGTGTTTGCTTGACGAAGACACGGTCGGTCCACTTTGTTGTACTATTGTTATTTTGAAGAACTAGCAGGACTATCCGGTATTGCCCGGGCATGAATAACAACATAGAACAGTTAAAGATGTGTGTGTTGTGGCACCTTTCTTTAAAAACTTTCCCCTCTCTTTACACATGCTCAGTCGCGTTACTTTTTTTTTGTTTAGCCCACCTATCCTCTGGCGGTCTCATCTATCACTCGCCCTCTCCCTCTCTTTCTCGTTTGCAACTGGTTCAATATATAAGAAAGAAAAGAAAGTCACCAGTAGCTGACTGACTCTTTGACCTAGTTTCAGTGCTTTTATCAGTAAGAATAATTTTGTTGTTGTTGTTCTGATCCCATTGTACTCATTTCATCCGTGGTGACCCCAAAGAAATGAATATTAAAGTGTTTTATTTATTTTTGTGTGTGTGTCGTTTTATCTTTTTTTTTCTTTTTTTTTTTTTTCGAGTGCTGTGAAAGCGACCCCCCCCCCAAGAAACGAAACTAAAAAAGAAATTTAAAAATAGTGATTCTATAAAATCACCCTACCATAACCAGCTCGGGGTCATACTAAATCGGGTGCTTCTCCAGATTAGGACCCGAGCTAACTTTGATCCCGTCGTTAGGGTCAGGGTTGGGGTCAAAGTTAGCTCGGGTCCTAATTTGAAAAAGTACCCTAAATCGGAACATGCAAGGGTTGTAAGTGTATCTTTGGTAGTTTCTGGACTTTTAGCCGGACACCCACAGACGGAAAATTCGACTTTTCCTTTTATAAAAATAATAGATGACGTCTTTACTGTTGCGTTAAAAAAAAAAAAATACATACCCAGAAAATGATTGATTAATTCAGGTTTCACTTATTGAAAATACTATTTCTTCAGGGGAAAAAAAACCTATTAGTATTATTACTTATTTCAGTATCTATATTAAAATATATATATATATACAATTACATAATTATGTCCCAAGAAGATATGGTCCATTGGATGATTTTATAGAATCACTCCCGCCTCCAATCGGTTGGGGTTTTTAGGGTTAGGCACTCGAAAGAAGAAAAAACCACCCGATTTGGGTCGGGAGTGATTCTATAAAATTAACGTTCATTGATACGATGTTTTGTTTAAGAACACAAATGAATCCTAATACTTGACCTTTGTCCATGCATTTTAATTCTAACCTGGCATTGTTTAAAATTGCTTTCAAAATCACTTTAAAGTCTTTAAAAATTACCTTAGAATTTCCGACGGCCATGAAAAAAAAAATCTATTCTTTACAGAAAATAATGGTACTCGGTACTGTCATTCAACAGAATTTGAACCGAACTTTAAAAAATTTTTTTTTTTTTTTAACCCAAATCCAAATTTTAGGTTTAGTTCAGCAATGGTCGGTTTGGTTAAAATTCTGTAGAAGCACCAAAATAAAAACAAAGATGCCAGACAGCAATGTTTACTGTGTCCACATCGAATACGATTTTGACGCCTTCAAACTGTCAATTTCGAAAAGAATTTTTGCTCCTCAATCCAAACATAAACATTAATCACCCGTGAAGCCATCGTTCTAGTAAAGAACTCACTACGAAGTAAACACCATTTCCGGCCTTTCTCTGTGGTCGTGCGAAATTCGAAAGTAATTTTGAAGCCTTTAAACTGTCTGTTAGTGTTCGAGATTGTTTTTTGAACCCTTTAAATCGAGGGTTCGGAGTCGGATTTTTCAACACACAGTCTGAATATTGGAAGACTTTAAAATAAGGAGTCTGATATGGGGATCCTCTCGAGAGGAGACCTGCTTTAAATTGTCAGTTCGAAAGCGATTTGGGGCTAGAATTAAAGTTTAGGCAAAAAGAGGTGAACAGAATATTTTTTGACCGCGCCACTATTCCTATATAATTGAACCGAAAATAACAACGCTTAAGTAACAAATATGTATCGGGAAGTGGTTTGGAAGTATGAAGAACCTCTAATCTAATAGGTCCCACACTGTTTACTAAGCTCTAGCCTCTGTCCCATCGCCGCAATGTTACATCCCTCTGCTGGTCTCTATTTACTTGCCTCCCCACGAGGGCGAAGTTAGACACAAGGTCGGTTTTTAGTATGAAGAAAATCTAGCTCTACAAAAAGGAGCACTCTGGATTGGAACAAAAATATTCAAAAATCCTCAGTCTAGAAAGATTTCTCCTTCACTGACCGAGGACAGAAAAGACGTAATGTAGTATCAGACACTTTTCTCCTAGCCAAAAGGCCACGAATGTGTTCCGACGAACTTGCTGCACGTGTGCCCCCCTTCAATGTAAACAACCTCAACGAACTCATCAAGTAGCAAAATCTCGCCCCTTCAATGTGAACAAACATCTCGCTGGCTGCGCAACTCCCCACTTAGGATGGCCCCTATTTAATTCAAAGTAGCCCCTTACGTCTAAGTGGCAATGTGTCTTGTTTGGGGTGGATATAAGTAAGAAAAAATAATTAAATTTTATTTTTAAAATTTTATTTTCCATAATATTGATTTTCACAGAACATTAGAGTTGGAGTTGTCCAAATAAGGAAAAAAATTTTTTTAATTTTATTTGTAATGTTCGATTTTTAATGTCACAAACACTTTTTATCCAACCGGTATTTTATTTGTTTATTTTTCAGTGACCTGAATATATTTCCTTTTAATTAAACAAAATATTTTGGATTATTAAAATAAATATATATTGGTGATCATATAGATCCGCCCCCATGGCTGCCTCCTCATATTTACTTGGTAAAATTCTGTAACGAGTTACAACCAAAAGGCGACAATACAAAATGAAACCCGATTCCGGTTCCTGAAACGGAAAACGAAAAAAGACAAAACTTTTTTTTTACTTATATTTATATTGTTGCATTCTATTTGGTTTTTGTTATTTGGTAATTATTTTCTAGTTTTATTTTTTATTTTATTCGGTCACTCGGACAGTTTGTTTTTTTTCTCTTAGAAGATGAAACATTCTTTGAATTTCGTAGACATAGTCACGAAAGCTACAACAAACCACGTCAAAATAATAATAATAAAAATAATTATAATAATAATAATAATAATAAACAAATAAATTGTACGAGTGTCTGAAATAAAGGTATTTCTATAGGAGAGAAGGACCCAACTCGATCTGAATGTTTGCGATTTACGGAACAAACCGAAAATGGACGAAGCAGTTTACGATTTGAAAGCTGCGAAAGAAAAAAAAATGTAAAAAGGCAGACGACACTAAAGTATAAATGATTAGATCGCCGTCCTAAACCGAATGCGATAAAAAATTGTTTTGCCGATAAATTTTTTTTTTTTAGTTAAAAAATTAGGTAAATTTATAGAAGTGCACCTTTCGTATTTCGACCCCTAAAAAAAAAAAGTATCTACTTTTTGGGGCAAATTACATGTAAACAGCCATAACAAATATCCGCTATGAAAAAAAAAAAATTTTTTTTTCATAGCGGATATTTGTTATGGCTGTTTACATGTAATTTGCCCCAAAAAGTAGATACTTTTTTTTTTTAGGGGTCGAAATACGAAAGGTGCACTTCTATAAATTTACCAAAAATTATTACATGATGAACCATTTCGAGTTAAAAATTTTAGTATTACGCATAAAATCTGAAGGAAAAAAAAAACACGTTTAAAATGTATACATTTATGCTAACATAATCGAGGTATTTACAAGATGGCGTCTTACTGGAACAGGAAGTATGGTATTATGTAAAAAGCAAACTGATTTTACGTTAACTGAAACGAAGCAAGCACTTTCATTATCCTAGAAAGCAATTTTGATAATTCCCAGAATAGTATTTAATAATGCCTCCTAGAATGCGTCGAATAGATTGTACAATGTTGTACATGATATATATGACAATGATTTTATGCGAACTGTAGACATAACATTACTCCGATTTGTTATAAAGCTGGCTGACAATTTCAAAATGATTGAATCGCCAAACGTCGTTTAAACTTTAAAACTTGACAATGTTTACTTGTTTTTAAGTTTTTTTTTTAGGTAATACAAGAAGTGTTTACAAATTATCTATAAAGTTGTGAAAGAAATATTTTTATAAATACTTTAATTTTTGAAATCAATTATTTTTATAATTCACTACAAGACTTCATTTTACTACACATTGTTTACGTTCCAGGTTTTTGTATTGCTCATGAAGCCATGATTGATTTTTTTTTGTATCGCTCAAGCCGAAAAAAGTGTTAAAACGTGTTTTTTTTTCTCTATTACTACGTAATACTAAATTGATTTTAACCCCAAAACGATCATGTCATAATCTTTATGTTTGAAGAAACTGTTTAGGGCAGTGATCTCATCATTTACCAGTATACGAATCTAAAATCAGGGTAGGGTAAGGTTTTTTTATTTATTTAATGCTAGTACTAATTAACCGTTCGGCGACGGTTCGGACATTTCCGGTTTGTTCTGTAAACCGGAATCAGAAACATTCGGGTAGAGCTGGATCATGTAAAAAAAAAATAAAAAAAAATATGGTGTTTCTGCTGTTTCACAATGCCTCTCTTAAAAAATAAAATAGCTAAAGAAATGTATAAACTTTGTTATGTACTTACGTGGTAGCTGAAAAGAAGACTGTATACCAAAAATTACGCAAATTCGTCCAGTATTTATTAAATTAAAAAAAACAAAAAAACGATTATCTATGTCGCCATATTTTGACTTATTCCGAAAGTTATCTCCCTTGCCTATTTAATAAGCTGAAATGTCTACAAATACGTAAGATCGTTTTTTCTTCTTATAATTTAATAAATACTGGATGAATTTGCGTAATTTTTTTATGTACAATCTTATTTTCGGCTAACACGCAAGTACATTACAAAGTTTATGCATTTCTTTAAATATTTTAATGTCGTTGTCAAACAGCAGAAGCGCCAAAAATATATATCGCACTGAAAAATAATTACAAAACAAAAAATCAATTTACAAGAAAAAAAAAAAAAAAGCGAAAATGTAAAAGAAATAAGTTTTTGTTTTTGTTTCAGGAACTCTGGTTTCATTTAGTATGGTCGCCTTTCGGCTGTTATAAACACGTTAGCAAACCAATATAGGTAGCCATGAGGTCTGATCTATATAAGCACTCAAACATTAACAAATACAATTGATAGAACAAAAATGGGTGTGTTAATGTTAATATATCCTGGTTTCTCTTTCTGGTGTTCGGCGATAACATTATTTACTTCAATTTTTTTTGTTTTTTTTGTTATTTTGAAACTCATAAACTTAGAAACTAATTAGAGAAATAAATATTTTAAAAGCATTTTGTTTATCAATTTAGAATTTAAACCGAACCAAACAGACTTTTTCCAAATTAAATCTAAAATTTGGGTTAGGATTAGGTTTAGTTGAGTGTGCTTTTTAGGAATAGGTATCCATAGATTTGCAGTCGTGATATAAGCAGTTTTGACTACGAACGGAGAAAATATAATCAAGTTCCGACTTTTACCGAAATATACAAATAAAAAAGGCCTGTTACTTGACAGTCGACTATTTTTCAGTGAGTTAAATCAAGTTCCGACTTTTACGTATTGGGTATCTTTTACAATAATCCGCAGAGTAAAAACGCTCAAAAAACAAATATACAACAAATAAAAGTAACTTTAGGCGATAAAAGTTATTTTCTAACTTACCTGTGACATTTGTTTGTATTTTTAAACCGTTCCAACCGCTATTTATTAGAAATCAATAGTTTTGTCACACGAACACTTGAGAAAAAAAAATGGCGATTGGGGGGGGGGGGTCGTAAGAACATAAGGCCGATACCGCCATTTTGTTTTATTGAAAATCCATGTAAAAAAAAACAAGAATTTTTTTTTTACATCTAATAAAAACCCATTTATACTACGTAAAAATACAAACAAATGTCATAGGTAAGTAGGAAAATATCTATTCTCGACGTAGGTCACCTTCACTTGTTGTATATATATATTTTTTTTACCCCGTTCTCGTTCGTTTTTTGGACCCCGTTCGCGACTCTGCTGAGTATTGTAAAAGATACCCGACGTTATTTTTAAAATTTTTATATACTCTTCTTACATTTTGAATTTTTTTGATACCTTTTCAGTGTAGTGAACGGATTAGGGTTAGTTTAGGGTTACGGTAAAAAAAAAAAAGTTTGGTTCAAATTCTGTAGAAGTACGTCGATTTATTGAAAACTTTATAGGGCACTTGTTGTTAGTGACAAAATTATTGTTTCGGCTTTTTTTTTTTTAGATGAGGATTGCTAATTTGGATTGTTCGGATTGCTTGTTGTATTCACAACGTTTCAGCCGATTTAATCTCCGACCTTCTTCAGGTGTATCTTTTTGAACTCGGGAACCCGAACCGATACGGAATTTCGAAATGAACCCTTTATTTAATCAACGGAGGTAGATTGTTCCCATTCCGTCAGCCATGACCGGGCAGAAGTGTTAATGGACTCAGGGCCTAATGGTTAAGAGCTTTGTTTAACAATCAGTTTTAAATGGGTGTTGATTGATTCCGACCAAGTAGAAGTTTTAATTTCTTATTCTTAGTTATCACCCATAGTAAGGATTGAACCATCAACCTCCACTTAGAATTGATTGTTAACCAACGCTCTTAACCGTTTGGCCATATATCCCGAGTTCAACATAAAGATTCCCAAGTTCGAAAGATGCACCTGGAAGTCAGAGGTCACATCGGCTGAAACGTTGTGAACCTAACAGTAACCGAGGCTAAAATAATACAATTATTTTATCTAAGAAAAAAAGAAAAGATTGTATTTTTGGGGCCAGAAATAAAATTATAATTTACGTTTCAAAGTGTTGAGAATTGAACGTTATTTAAATGTTTTAATCGCTGGCGACCATGTGTCCTTTTTTATTTTTTATTATTGTACCAAAAATAAATTTACTGTTTTAAAATGTTATTACACACAACAACAACAAAAAACAAACTTTTGACACAATAAAAAAAAAAGTGAACTTTGAACATTCTTTTCACACAAAGAACAAGTTTTAACGGAATTTAACGAATTAAAAACAAAAATGAAGACGTTTTACACCATATTAGTCCGTGTTTACTTGCCTCCCCACGAGGGCAGAGTTAGACACAAGGTCGGTTTTTAATTTGGGGAAAATCCAGCTCCCCTAAAAGGGGCACTCTGGGTTGATACAAAAAATTAAAATTGTCTTAGTCAAGAAGGATTTCTCATTCACTGAACGAGTACGGAGGAGATGAGAACAAATACTTCACTTTAATCCTAGCCCAAAATTGGTAGACATGTTCAAGTTAAAAAGTAAATTGGAATTATATTTTAGGACAAAAAGTAGAATTTCAGATACAAAATTTATTTTATCCGACATTTTGACGGATAATACAATGCGATATATTCCAACGGTCCCTATAGTACAATTGAATCAAGGCAGAGCACTTGCTTTCACTTGAGTGTAAAAGAAAAAAAAAAAAAAAAAAAAAAGAATTGTCAAAATTCTTTAAAAATGGTTTGGGCAATTTTGCAGTAGTCAAGTTATTACCCTGTAGTTTGATTGAAAAAAAAAATTGCCTTTTTTATTTATTTATTTTTTAAAATTTATTTTTTTTTTTTTTTGTTTGATTAAATTTATACTTTTATTTGGCGATGGAAGCTATGTTTTTTTTTTCTCATGAAAGAATTTAATGATTTTTAAATGTTAAAATGCGCGTTTTTCTGATTGTGCGTCGACCAATTAACTCGCGTCAGGAAGTACGAAACTAAATCAGCATCTGTTTTGTCTTTTGTTTATTTTGTAAATTCAACTAAAAATAAACTGATTTGTTTATTTACATAAAAGTTTGCAGACATATTACCCCTTCGCCCCCTCCTTCTACTAAACCGTTTTTTTTTGTTTTTTTTAAATGGAAATCGCTCCAGACAAGGCATGAAGTCACTTGATGTAAGGAGCTAAAAAGAACAGAAGATGATTACCGCAAATACAGGAGATGCCGATTGACCTTAGTCTTGGAAGGAGCAAGGCTATAGGTAGTAGGAGTAGGAGGAAACGGTTGCTTTTCACTTGCAGTAAGGTTAGACATGAAATCAATTTAACAGGGGAGAAACAGCTCCCCTGAGGGGAGCTCTGGAAGAGTACAAAAATATCCAGAAATGTTATGATCAGTGACCCTAACTTGTATACTTTGAAAAATTCTGGTAAGTTTCTTTGTGGATTAGGATTGGGAGCAACTCTGTATTCTGTCGTCATTGGGTTCACAGAAGATGCAGTGGGCTGCGAGGAAGATTGATTCCTCTTGAAAGCTGTCTTTTGCCAATATGATCTGTGCGGGCGGAGGATGTGAATTAAGTCTAATCTTTGATGTACGGACTGCATGGGGCAAGTTAGGGTTAGGGTTATTCCCATCTTAATCTGTCGTTTACTCTCACTTGTTACTCGGGGTCAAATTTACAACAGCGTAAATGTCCGTAGCGCCATGTTAGGGTTAGTGTTAGTCCGTAGCACACATAAATAAATGGCAGTATACACACACACACACACATAAATAAATGGCAGTATACACACACACACATAAATAAATGGCAGTATACACACACACACACATAAATAAATGGCAGTATACACACACACACACATAAATAAATGGCAGTATACACACACACACATAAATAAATGGCAGTATACACACACACACACACATAAATAAATGGCGGTATACACACACACACACATAAATAAATAAATGGCAGTATACACACACACACATACATAAATAAATGGCAGTATACACACACACATACATAAATAAATGGCAGTATACACACACACACACACACATAAATAAATGGCAGTATACACACACACACACACATAAATAAATGGCAGTATACACACACATAAATAAATGGCGGTATACACACACACACACACATTTAAACGTCACTAAACACAAACATTATCACATACACACAAATATACACACGTTACACACCCACACACATAATATTATGCGAGTGAATGTTGGACTCCTACTAGCTTAGTCTTTAAGAGAAATGATAGGATTCGTGGTATGCGTCTTGAAAACAAAGTTTGTTTTGACTTCCTGCGATTGAAGTTGAAAATGCCCAGACTGAAGTCAGCTCTGTGTTGCAACCGCCTACGGTGGTACGGACATGTTGAACGAAGCTCCGGTTGGATAAACAGATGTTCACAAATCTCAATGGGTAAGTGAGGAAAAGGAAGGCCGAAAAAGACTTGGAATGATTTAGTCAAAGATGACCCCAAGCAATGGTACACGAGTTTCATGGAGAAAGTCACTTTGTGTTGCCATCACGAACGTGCAACCAACATCAGATGAAGATGAAGAGTCGATCACAGAACGTGCACCGAGGGGCAGTCTACGCTTTGAGTATGCGTGTCTTGTTGGTGGATGTTCATATGACCTCAGGCAATGGCATATCAAAACCAACCAACGTAAATGATAGTTTTTCATGGATGAAATCAAATCTTGCTGTCAGGGCCAACGTGCAACCAACGTCTCATGTGGAAGAGACACGTTAGACTAAGGAGAACGGACACGTCTGCATTCTTCAGGTGATCGGCAATGCCCCACTTCCAGAAGAAGGTGGTAATACATAGGAGGCTGGCATCATTGATTAAAGGAGACATTCTTTCCATCACTTTGGAAAACTTTGTTGGCTTGCATCCAATATGTATATCCGATTTTAATGAATTTCAAACCATATGTATGAGACATTTATCCGGAGACTTTCTTCAACTATATTAGGGTCGAAAACGAGAAGGGGGGGGGGAGTATAAACAAAGAAAGTAATACGGTGTTATGGGCATAGTGGAAAAGTACATAGTTATGATTTTCATTCAACCCCAAGCAACGTCAGATCTTCCTGTGCGTAACGTATACCTGCCCGCAACCGCTACAAATGGGTTATAGAAAATGCGAAAGAGCACTATGCTCAATCGTTTAAATCCAGTTGCCGAACAGCGGGGGCTTAGTTCTCAAGAGTTTGAGAGAATAACAAACAGACTACTAAACAGACTTTGGCGAATGTGTAGTTTGACATCCAAAATGGCGGACAACTCTGGCGTCAAGCTAGCGTCTGCTCAATTCAACCGGTGCCTCGAAAAAGTGGTCCCTCGTTTACATGAAACAACATACAATAAGAAAATATTTCTCTTTTACAAATTTATTGTGAAAATAAAATCAACAAAACTTTTAACCAACATTTTTCCGAAAGATAACCAAATTACACATTCGCCAAAAAAACTGCAAAAAAGTTTGTTAAATTGTACATAAATGGTGGTTATCTTTCGGAAAAATGTTGGTTAAAAGTTTTGTTGCTTTTATTTTCACAATAAATTTGTAAAAAGGAAATATTTTCTTATTGTACGTTGTTTCATGTAAACAAGGGACCAATTTTTCGAGGCACCGGTTGAATAGAGCAGACACCAGAGTTGTCCGCCATTTTGGCTGTCAAACTACACATTCGCCCAGACTTCAATTCCAACCATCATTAATGAAAATGAGGTAATTTTCTCAGCTACTGATAACGTCAAACTTTTTGCAAAGAACTTTAATCAAATTCCACCCTTTGCGATCATGGCCACCCACTTCCGGAATTTACCCTATGACTAAAAATACTTTAAGTGATATACGTCTATCTGTCCGGGATGTTACCAAACGTATGAAGGACCTTGATGCCAGTAAGGCAACTGGCTCTGACAACATTCCAGTCATTGTGCTGGAACTAGCTCCTATCCTTACAAAATTATTCGATCGTTGCTTAAATAATTAAACTAACCAGTATTTAAAAATACCGGAGATCAGTCTTCTGCATCTCCGTACAGACCAATCAGTCTCCTCCTGTGTCAGGAGCATCATGATGTAGGGCAGTGAATGCTGGGCCCTCACCCAGCCCTCTCTCCCCCATCTGCAATGCAATGACAGATCCATGATCAGATGGATCTGCAATGTGAAATCTGACCAAACTCAACACATCAGGTCAGAGGATTTGCTGAAAGCACTACACTTGCTCAGAATGTAGGTTATCCTAAGGATGAATCGATTACGCTGGTATGGTCATGTGGAATGTTCATCTTCCTGGATAAACTATTGCAGAAGCATGTATGTCCTAAATCGCAGGATGATTGTCGAGCCAAGGAAAACTTGAAAGCAAGTGATTAGACAAGACTGCAGAGAGTGGAGTTTGAAGACTGCTGACCTGCTGAAGCGTGAGAAGTGGAGAGTGAGCTTGCGTAATATCAGAAAATGTCTGACCCCTGAACGCGGGAAAAGTGACGTTAGATGAATAGAAGAGTGGATTCCATGTTACATGAAACTGAAAATCTGCGCTGACTTGGTATCCTTTGGGGGCCACTGGAAGAGCAAAGCACAGGACGCTGACATTTATGCAGATGACACAACCATCTATGGCAACACTTTGAAGAGCATTAATGATCAAGATGTTTCTTATTCTCTCTCTCTTCTGACCTGGAGAATGTCGTGCAATGAGAAAAATGTGTCTGGTTACTTTTAATACGTCTAAAACCAAGCTTCTCTCTTTTCACCACCAACGCTCGGATCCTCATTTTGCTTCGATTGAAATGAATGGCTCTCTCCTTGAGGAATCCCTCTGCTTTGATAAGCTTCCTTCAACAACTACAAGAAACCTCTTCAACCACCGATTGTCGTGGCAAATAACACCCTACCTGAGAGGTCAACATTCAAACTTCTTGGCCTAAAATTCACAGGTAACATGAATTGGAACAAATACATTGAAGACATTGCCAAGGCTGCAGCAAAAAAAGTGGGCTCCCTCTACCGTACTAGTAAACTCCTCACACCTGACATGATCCTGTATTTCTACAAAGCCACCATCTGCCCATGCATGGAGTATTGTTGCCACATCTGAGCTGGTGCATCATCTACTAGTCTCTCCCTCTTAGACAAGGTCCAAAAAAGAGTCGCCAACTTAATAGGTCCCTCACTGTCAACCAAGCTCCAGTTCCTGTCCCATCGCCGCAATGTTGCATCCTTGTGCTTGTTTTACAAATACTTCAATGGATTGTGCTCCGATGAACTGGCTATTCTGGTGCCCCCTCGACGTAAATTCACTAGACCAACTCGACAATCAGCTAGGTCCCATCCATTCACTGTGGAGGTCCTCAGATGCTGGAGAGCCTTCTACTCCAGCAGCTTCTTTTCTTCTGACTTCGAAATCTAGTGGGAGATGTCCTCTTCTCCTCCCTACTACCTCTTTCTCACATAAGAGACGTTTTTCATGGCAGGTGTTTGACTTTTCTTTTATTTTTTCTTAGAATACATTTCTCAGGATACTCTTGTATTCTATGTTTATGATTGGGCCCTAATGGATATCGTTGTGGACTTGCAATCAGCTGTTCTGAGTTCAAATCCAGTCGGATCTATTATCGTCATATACGCACTAATATTGGTTGGAGCGATATGAACACAAAATTTGCTCCTCAACCACTGGTAAAATAACAAACTTGTATTCAATTAATTGTATTCAATATTGTTTAAGTATTAACCCTAAAAGAAAGTAATTTGCTGTTGTGAAGTGGATAACAAGGGTTGCGTAGTTGGAAGGTATACAGTTCACTGTGGCTCCTAGCCTTCTGACGGGTCCGACTGTGGCGCCTGGCCTTCTGACGGGTCCGACTGTGGCGCCTGGTCTTCTGACGGGTCCGACTGTGGCACCTGGTCTTCTGATGGGTCCGACTGTGGCGCCTGGTCTTCTGACGGGTCCGACTGTGGCGCCTGGCCTTCTGACGGGTCCGACTGTGGCGCCTGGCCTTCTGACGGGTCCGACTGTGGCGCCTGGCCTTCTGACGGGTCCGACTGTGGCGCCTGGCCATCTGACGGGTCCGACTGTGGCGCCTGGTCTTCTGACGGGTCCGACTGTGGCGCCTGGCCATCTGACGGATCCGACTGTGGCGCCTGGCCATCTGACGGGTCCGACTGTGGCTCCTGGCCTTCTGACGGGTCCGACTGTGGCGCCTGGCCATCTGACGGGTCCGACTGTGGCGCCTGGCCATCTGACGGGTCCGACTGTGGCGCCTGGCCATCTGACGGGTCCGACTGTGGCGCCTGGCCATCTGACGGGTCCGACTGTGGCGCCTGGCCTTCTGACGGGTCCGACTGTGGCGCCTGGCCATCTGACGGGTCCGACTGTGGCGCCTGGCCATCTGACGGGTCCGACTGTGGCGCCTGGCCTTCTGATTTAATTCAGAACCGCTGATTCAACACTTATGTGGATAACAAAGCGGACTTACAACCATAGTGTGCCAAATCCAAATCCAGTCAGTTTTATCGCTCAACTTTAACATATGGATGTTGGCAACCTTCACGTTGTTTCTATTGGAAGTATCTTATTCTTGAAAGAATCAGGGAACCAATGCCAACAACGGAATCAAACCGATTAAAAAATGTCATACCATACCAATTCATATGAATTTACTTGTTATTTTTACCTTCAAAAAAGGGTGGATATGCCGTAAAACAGACACACAAAACCATGTGGGCGATGTCAAGTATCTTTGCTGGCATCCTGTATATTTGATCGGACGGGAAATACTTGCAGTCTCTAATAACAAAGGCTAAGCATTATTTTACAGAAGGGCTTTGTTTACGATGTCATTCCAGGAAGTTGGAGTTTTTTTGAGGTTTGAAGTGTTTGGTTTTTTTCGTCTTTTTTTTGTTTTTTTTTTTTCTATTCTCACTTGAAGGCGTCTTCTATATTGCCGCAAATATAGACACTAACTAAATTCTTTGTTAATTGTTTTTATGGCGGGATTCTTTTGGTCCTAAACATTAAGAAATCTACTTGGTAAACATTTTGGTTCACTTGAGCTCTCTGGTGCTACCAGATCAGGCTGTCTGAAGATACTGACTTCCTGATCAAAAATGCACCAAACATTGATGTTATTGTTTTTTTCCTTTCCCTTTGCAAAACTCAATCATGTTCTGCCAAAACAAAAACAAAAACATTTTTTCCTCTCGAAAACAACCAAAGAAAACGCCATGAATAAATACTTAAACATATAAAAAATTTGAAACATAAAAACTTTTACCAAAATGACTGGAGTCAGCATTAAATAACCCGAAAAGGGTTGATATGCCATAAAAACAAACAACTAAACCTCACTTGAGTTCAAGGCTGTTGTGTCAGAGCATATTCATTGCTTCAGGAGTAGGAGCTGGAGTCTGACTTTTTAAAATTTCAGGAGTCTGAGCCAAGTGTTTGGACGATCAACTCCAGAGCTCTGTTTTTTTGTCATGTACTAATTTTTAAAAACAATTAAATTCCTTTTATTTCCTTCATTATTTAAAAAAAAAAAAAATTTTTTTTTTTTTTTTAAGAAAAAAATTTAATGGAGCCTTGAAATGCATGGCTGTCCTGTTTGAACTCAAAATGCTATAAGTAGATATCACATACCAGCCTAGAGTTTAGAATGCAAAAAATGGGTATATATAGTGCAATTCCCTTCAATTTCAATTTGCGATATCTTTTATATTTTTTTTAGGTTATTTTCATAAAATTTAGATGTAAACAAAATTTAATCTTTTCTCTTCATAATATAAGTGTCTCTCGTGTTTTTTTTGTTTTTTTTCCAGACTACTTCAAAAAAAATTTTTTATTCTGTAGTTGGTGTTGGTTTTGCTAATTCTTTCAAGACTCCAGTACTTACAGGCGAGACCACGTGATGGTTGCGAACATCTGTATGTGAAAGTGGTGCTATGGAGCTTAAAATTAGGTTACTATTTTAGGTGACAGGCGATTTTTTTTTTTTTAATGTTGTTTTTCAACTTAGAAACGCACAATATTGTGCGTTTCTATGCGTATCAAGAAAAAAGGCCACTCGTCAATATGACAGGCTTAATATAGGCGTTTAAGTTGTCTTTCACAAAACAAAAAAACTCAAAGTTGAAAACTTTAATGAATTAAATTTTTACCCTGTCTGTTTTGACCTGGTTCAATTTCGAGTTTTTAATTTTTAAAAATTTAATCTTAAAACAAAAATGTAGCTTGATCTGCAATGTGGTGTGAATCATTAAAAAGATTCAATGTGTTAGCTGTTGAAATGAATCTTACATGAAGTCAAAATAAAAATTTCGGTTTGGGATACTGACTCTGTGATATTAAATTTTTTTTTTTTTAATTTTTCAATTAAGTTGAATAATCCTGTTAAGAATTTTTTGATTTTACAAGAAAGAACTGATGTCAGACCTTTTAAAATTTTTAAAGTTTGAGCCGAGCATTTTAGCGATTCACTACACAGCTCTGTTTCTCATCATGTGTCACTTTTAAAAAAGACAATTGAATTCTTTTGATTTCGTTCATTTATTAAAGAAGAAAAAAAAATCATGGAGTCTTAAGCGCAAAATGACAGATCTTTTTTTTTTCTTATTTTATTCTTTCCAGAGGATGTCCTATTAGTCGGTACAAAACAGGGTCATCTTTTGCAATATAAAATCAGCAAAGACAAAGATAAAGGTTTGTCATATTTGTTTTCTATAAAATATTTGGAATTTTTTTCTTTTGTTGTCCGATTTGATGAAAATATGGCGGCCATTTTGAGGCTTTGTTCTTTGTTCCTTTTACAAGAATTTTTTTTTTTTTTTTTTTTTTAAAAGTTTTGAAATGATTAGAATGGATAAAGAATGTGTTGTAATAATATTGGTCTTTGAGGACTGATGTCAGAACTTTTTGGGCCGTGTTAGATTTTTTTTTTTTTTCATTAAAAATCGTTTTTATTTAAAAAAAAAAATGCATATTCAGTAAAAGTATACATTTATTTTATGGGATGATGTGTAGATATGTATTTTTAATATATATATATATATATTTGTATTTTGTGGAATGATGTGTGGATATTTGTATTTCGTGGAAAATTTGATACAACCCAGTCTCAGTCTTTGTTTTATAGTCATTCAATGATATGTGGGGACACTTTGGTTATTGTATCATCAGTAGGTATCATCCAGAATGACCTTCACACTCACCGGAAAATAATCCCAGACTATTTCTGAACCTCAGAGGACCATCACAGCCGATGCCAAGGGAAGAGTCAGGTGCACAGTGTGCCCATAATAATGAATAATGAAAAAAGTTTCAGAATAGTGAATAATGAAAAAAGTTTCAGAATAGTGAATAATGAAAAAAAGTTTCAGAATAGTGAATAATGAAAAAAAGTTTCAGAATAGTGAATAATGAAAAAAAGTTTCAGAATAGTGAATAATGAAAAAAAGTTTCAGAATAGTGAATAATGAAAAAAAGTTTCAGAATAGTGAATAATGAAAAAAAGTTTCAGAATAGTGAATGATGAAAAAAAGTTTCAGAATAGTGAATAATGAAAAAAAGTTTCAGAATAGTGAATAATGAAAAAAAGTTTCAGAATAGTGAATAATGAAAAAAAGTTTCAGAATAGTGAATAATGAAAAAAAGTTTCAGAATAGTGAATGATGAAAAAAAGTTTCAGAATAGTGAATAATGAAAAAAAGTTTCAGAATAGTGAATAATGAAAAAAAGTTTCAGAATAATGAATAATGAAAAAAGTTTCAGAATAGTGAATAATGAAAAAAGTTTCAGAATAGTGAATAATGAAAAAAAGTTTCAGAATAGTGAATAATGAAAAAAAGTTTCAGAATAGTGAATAATGAAAAAAAGTTTCAGAATAGTGAATAATGAAAAAAAGTTTCAGAATAGTGAATGATGAAAAAAAGTTTCAGAATAGTGAATAATGAAAAAAAGTTTCAGAATAGTGAATAATGAAAAAAAGTTTCAGAATAGTGAATAATGAAAAAAAGTTTCAGAATAGTGAATAATGAAAAAAAGTTTCAGAATAGTGAATAATGAAAAAAAGTTTCAGAATAGTGAATAATGAAAAAAAGTTTCAGAATAGTGAATAATGAAAAAAAGTTTCAGAATAGTGAATAATGAAAAAAAGTTTCAGAATAGTGAATAATGAAAAAAAGTTTCAGAATAGTGAATAATGAAAAAAAGTTTCAGAATAGTGAATAATGAAAAAAAGTTTCAGAATAGTGAATAATGAAAAAAAGTTTCAGAATAGTGAATAATGAAAAAAAGTTTCAGAATAGTGAATAATGAAAAAAAGTTTCAGAATAGTGAATAATGAAAAAAAGTTTCAGAATAGTGAATAATGAAAAAAAGTTTCTGAATAGTGAATAATGAAAAAAAGTTTCTGAATAGTGAATAATGAAAAAAAGTTTCAGAATAGTGAATAATGAAAAAAAGTTTCAGAATAGTGAATAATGAAAAAAAGTTTCAGAATAGTGAATAATGAAAAAAAGTTTCAGAATAGTGAATAATGAAAAAAAGTTTCAGAATAGTGAATGATGAAAAAATTTCATGTTCCGGTTAAAAATTATCGCCCGCAAGTCATCTGGTGCTCATTGTAACAAAATCTTAATTTTCAATTGTCTGGGGCCGAATTTCGTTATTGGGCATATTTAGCAAAATTGCTGTTTCGACCATAACACGACCAAAAATTATCGCCTGAAAATGGTTGAGTGCTTGTTAGAATTCTCATTTAATTCTATACATAATGAAAAAAAATTAATATCTGTAATATTTTCTGAAAATTTTTTTTTAAATTTGGCTTCTTTATCGGCATTGCTGATGGATTTTATGAAAAATTTTCAAACCCTTTGTCATATTCTGGCAAATGTTGTTTTAATGTTCTAAAATCATGAGATAGCAAACTTTTAGAAAGAATTGACCCCGAAGCTTGCAACCTCTTACAAAAAAAAAAAAAGTATGGACCTGGGGTTTTTTGAGGTTTGATTAAGATTTCTTTGAAAAATCTGAAATTCTTTACATTTTAACATAGCTAGAGAATCTTTCTTGTTTGGGAATTAAATTTTTGTCTCTATATTGGGGGGAAAAATATTTAAAATGTTGTTTATGACAAACGGTGCACGTTGTGTTTTCTACAGCTATAGAAAGTCATCAATATTTGGAAATCATTGATTTTACTTTATTTTCCTGAAAAAATACCCCCTGAACATTCTAAGGTATAATTTCCGACTGTATTATTCCACTTCAAACATAAAATCCTCAAAAAATTTAACTTTCGACCTAATTTTTTTGCTCGTTCAATTAGTCTAAATTCTGAGAAAAGATCCATCTGGGCATACTGTTAAGTGGTATTAACCGTTTTACATGTCGTATTCAGGTGTACATCATTGAACGGCAATAAAACAAAGACTGTCGGAGATTCATGACTAAAACTTGGTGGACAAGTCAGACATAGACTGAATTTTATTTATACCAAATATGGTTGGATTGCAGAAAGGATGGTGAATTTTATTTACGATTCTACAAATGGCATTTTTTTTCTGTCGATCAAAGGAAAGGTCTACGAGGAATGTGTACGCAGTGTGATGTATCAAAGTGAAACCTGGCCAGTGAGGGTTGAGGATATGCGTTGCATGAAGAGAAATGATATGAAAATGATAAGATGTATCCGTAATGTGAGTCTTGAAGGCGAGCTTAGTTCTGATGACCTCAGAAAGAGATTAAATCTGGACAGTATAGGGAGATGTGTGCAGAGCAGGAGATTTTGATGGTATGGCTATGTTGAAAAAATGGATGAGAGTTCCTGGGTTGGTAGATGTAGAACAGTTGAAGTAGCAGGTTTAGTTCACAGGGGAAGGCCAAGGAAAAGATGGCTCAACCTGACGAGGGTGATAGCCATTAAAAGTAAGCAAATAAGTAAACACCTAAAATGGCTGAGGAGCTAAAAATGCAACAAAAACAAAAACAACCTGAGTTTAGGGATTTTTCTTTGTTTGATATATTAAACATAATGCTTCAGACAAACCGTATTGCATTTTTTCTTTCTACGTTTTTTTTCTTTAGTTGAGAACAAATTTACAGTCAAGCTTGAAGGTTCAAATAAATCATTTGCAAAGAAACCCATCACCCAGGTCAGTAGAAAAAATATTCTTACTTAATCTTCGAAATGAATAAATGTGAAAGTTTTTGTTTTTTTGGTTTATCATTCCTATATTACCATCAAAATAGGTTACTGTAACTTAAATCAATAATACAACATAATATTTTTAAATTATATATATATATATATATAGTACGTCAATGAAAATTAATAAGACCTGCAAATGGAAGCAAATCGGTATTTTCAGTTGTTCAAAACAAGGAGCAGTTTAGTTAATAAAAACATTTATTTTTCATCTCTTTCTTTCCTTAAACCAGGCTTTTCAAAGATTAAAATCTTATCATCAGAGGAAATATTATGATTGATAAGTTGACAGGATAGGACTGTCAAAGTTCCAAATTTAAAAAAGTTTTCTTTTAAAATTAAAAAATTTAAAAAATTAAAAAAAAAAATTTTTTGTTTTGTTTTGAACAACTGAAAATACCGATTTGCTTCCATTTGCAGGTCTTATTAATTTTCATTGACGTACTATATTTTTGCTCTATCCAGTATATTGAGCTTTCCTTATTTCACAATAGGTCCAACTCTCTAAAAGTTTACCTTTTAGTTATAATTTACATATATATATATATTATATATATATAGTACAGATAAATGATTTAAAAACAGTTTTTTGAATGCCTATTTTTGAAACAGTTTATAATAAATTAATGTCTAGTGTTATTAATTTGTATTTTTTTTGTTCTATGTTTGCTATATATATATATATATGCAAAAGTTTTTTTTATTTATCACACCTATATTACAATCAAAACCAGTTTGTGTTATTTACATCAATAATACAACATTTTATTTACCCTAACCCTTTACCTCCCCAGGAGGTTAGGCACAAGGCCAGTTTTATCTTACTCCTACAAGGTAAGATGTGACCCAAGGTCGGGTCGGGAAAATGGGATTTGAAAAGTCAGCGCCCGAGAAAGTGAGCACTCTGGCCATTAAAAATTGCCTGGGCAGCCCCGTCAGCATTCTCCGGGCAGTAAGCAATAAACTTACTCCTCCCCAAAGAGGGGAGGCAAAGCCTGGTAGGGTGGACCTCCTAGAACTGCACAGGACAGACCCATAGACCCGTGTAAATCAACCCCCGAAGGCCAAGACGATACCAGTTTATGGGGTGTAGTATCCATCGGAACAAAGGCCGATCAATAATACAAAATAATATTTTGAAATACAGTATATATCGTATAGATGAATGATTCAAAGACAGTTCTTTGAATACCTAATTTACATAACTATTTTTTAAACAGTTTATAATAAATTAATGTTTGGTGTTATTCATTTGTAATTTTATTGTCCTATTTTTACTATATACATGCAATAGTTTTGTTAGTATTAACAGTAATTAATTACAGTGATTTAATTTAAAAAAAAACCCAGATAAATTGCTAAAAAAACATTAAATTAAACTAACAGCCCCTGTTACGAGGAATAAGCATAGCATTCCCAGCCCATCAACTGTCGATCATGTTGTACATCGACAAATGTGCCTTTATTCATTCAACTCACAATTTTATTACTTATTTCTGGGCAAATTTAAAAAAATGTATTTATGGTTAGAAATAAAATAAAATAATCTTTCTGAATATGTAATTTATATGTTTTTATCCATTGAATTATGTTTTACAGCGAGTTAAAATGGTGTTTACTTCGAACAGCCAAAAATGTGAAATATGAATATTTTTTTTCGAGACTCAATTTTACACGTCAGTTTGTTTTTCAAAATAAAAGCAACCAATTTTTATCCTGGTGATACCAGATCAGGCTGCCCTGTGGCTCCCTGAGACGAAATTCACCTACATTGACGTTTTTTTTTTTTTTTTTTTTTTTTTTTTTTTTTGTTTGTAAAACTTAATTATGTTCTCCAAAAACAAAAACAACAGCCCCTCTCCCTTTCTCCCTCCCCTTTTTTATTTTTATTTTTCCTACCCTACTCCCGGTCCTGGATATGACCTTAAACTACATCCGATGGTGAGATCCGGCTTACGGACTTTGGGGAATGTGGAGCCTCCTCTTAATTACCATTGCTCCCAGGTCCACCCTGACCCGGAGTGGTAGTACCTGTTAGGGTCCCAACTATGGGTTAAATAGAAACAGATATTAAAAGGGGAAAGAAACAAAAAAGAGAAGAAAACAAGACCAGATTCGGCATTAAATAACCCAAAAAGGGTTGATATGCCGTAAAACAAAACTACCAAACCAATTTTATCAATATTCTTTAAATTGTACAACCAATCAGAACACACCTTAAACTACAATCAGAAAGTTGTATTTTCTTCTGCGACCAGTGAAAGCGGAAACACGACCGAGTAAACTTAACAGAAGTTCCTTAAAAAATTATAAAGTACGCAAAAAAATCTTCACTATTTATCAATAGAAGATAGTCTCAGAATTATTTTGGGTGCTTGTACAGAGAAGCGTCCGTATTAAATTATCAATACCACACAAAAAAAACAACAGTTTTATATACTTACGCAGCAGATTTAAATAAGTATCCTCACCAAAAAGTAGGAAAAATGATCGAGTAGAACTTTTAATTAAAAGCAAAATCCATTTTTCGGATTTATTTATTTATTTTTTTTATTTTAACATTTCCATCTGCACACGCTATATTAATTATGACAAACGCGCTTACCTCCCCTGATTATGTCTTCCGTTAGCTTAAGATGGCTACCTTTGAAAATGTCGATTGACTGTTACAGAATAATGGATTTTGCTGGAGGGTGATAACGTACTAACGAACATGAAATTGCCTTAGCGTATTATTTAAGAAAATAAGACGGCTTTTTTTTTATGACCAGAGTTATTGTAAAGAATCGACAAATAATGTTATTTTTTGTGTTTGTTGTTTTTATTTTAGTTTTACTTTTTTTCTTTTTAATTCTGGTCTTCTACAGCTTTCTGCTATCACAGATGAAGAGTATATTCTTGTGAGCTTATCCGGTAAGTATTCACTTTTCTGTAATCTTATGGTAATTGTGCTTTGGTGTCTGTAACTGACCCTGTTAGAAAGTGCCAGAAGTCAGGCCTCAAAATGTAGTACTATGATAGACCAATTCTTTGACTAAAGCAGATTAACCAGATGGCAGCTCATCACATAAACAACTGGAGTCTGGTTGCGTAGATGACACATAGCAGTCGTCGTATGCGTCGTATTGATGTTGCTTTTTTGTTTTGTTTTGTTGAAACCACCTACTTTAATTTGATAACAATGGGTGTAACGTTATTAATAATAACAGTACAGAATCATTTGGGGTTCAACAATTCTTTCAGGGTTTTTCCATTTCTGTTACAGTATATAATAATACATAATAATATCCTGGTGGGTCTTCCCCTAACCCTTCCCCTATAGGTGGAGGGAGCAGCTATTACAAACATGATTGTTCTCTTTCATGGTTCAGAAAGCGTTTATATTTTGAACAGTTTTAAAGTCAAAATTCCTCAGTTTTTTTTTGTTTTTTTTAAGCTGTGTAAAAAAAAAAAAAAAAAAAAATGTCTAAAACTGAACTAGTGTATAATACAATCTTCATATTTTACCTTTAATTTTTGTTCAAAATTAAACCGAGTTATACGCAAGAAAATACAATAAATCCTTTCTTAATTTTATTTTTTTTTTAATAAGAAAAAAATGCAAATGACTTTTCATTCCAAATATTCAGACAAAAATTATATTTCCAAATAATTTTTTTAGAATAGATTATTTTCAAATGCAAAATAATCTTTTTCACCTTTTGATCTGCATGGTCATTTGATGATATTACAAATTTATCAATTCTGCCTTTGTTTCTTCCTCTCTCTTTCCCTCCTTCTTCCCCTCTCTCTCCCTCCTTCTTCCCCTCTCTCTCCCTCCTTCTTCCTCTCTCTCTCCCTCCTTCTTCCCCTCTCTCCCTCCTTCTTCCCCTCTCTCCCCCTCTCCATTTCTCCTTCCCCCCTTTCCATTTCTCCTTCCCCCTATCCATTTCTCCTTCCCCCTCTCCATTTCTCCTTGCCCTCTCTCCCCCTCTCCATTTCTTCTTGCCCTCTCTCCCCCTCTCCATTTCTCCTTCCCCTCTCTCCCCCCTCTCCATTTCTCCTTCCCCTCTCTCCCCCCTCTCCATTTCTCCTTCCCCTCTCTCCCCCCTCTCCATTTCTCCTTCCCCTCTCTCCCCCCTCTCCATCTCTCTCCCCCTCTCCATTTCTCCTTCCCCTCTCTCCCCTCTCTCCATTTCTCCCCCCCCCTCCATTTCTCCTTCCCCCCCCCTCCATTTCTCCTTCCCCTCGCTCCCCCTCTCCATTTCTCCTTCCCCTCGCTCCCCCTCTCCATTTCTCCTTCCCCTCGCTCCCCCTCTCCATTTCTCCTTCCCCTCGCTCCCCCTCTCCATTTCTTCTTCCCCTCTCCCCCTCTCCATTTCTCCTTCCCCTCCTCTCCCCCTCTCCATTTCTCCTTCCCCCTCTCCCCCTCTCCATTTCTCCTTCCCCTCTCTCCCCCTCTCTATTTCTCCTTCCCCTCTCTCCCCCTCTCTATTTCTCCTTCCCCTCTCTCCCCCTCTCCATTTCTCCTTCCCCTCTCTCCCCCTCTCCATTTCTCCTTCCCCTCTCTCCCCCTCTCCATTTCTCCTTCCCCTCTCTTCCCCTCTCCATTCCTCCCCTCTCCATTTCTCCTCCTCCCCTCTCCATTTCTCCTCCTCCCCTCTCTCCCTGCCTTCTACTCCTCCTCTCCCTTCTACTCCTCCTCTCTCTTCTACTCCTCCTCCTCTCCCTTCTACCCCTCCCTCTCCCTTCTACATCCCTTCTACTCCTTCCTTCCTTCCTTGCCTCTGCCCCTTCTCTCTCCGTCCCTTTCTCTCCCTGTCTCTTTCTCTCGCCCTTCTCTTTCCATCCCTGTTCTCTTGTCCACTTCCTCTCTCTATCTCCCTTCTTCCCTCTCTCTATTTATCATATCATTAAAAATCCTTTTCTTTTGTAGATAATGTTATTAGTGTTCATGACTTGTCAACCTTTGGACTCTTAACAACAATCTTGCGGACGAAAGGAGCCACACTTTTCTCGGTGGAAGTAAAGGTAAAAAAAACAAAAGTAAAGGTAAAAAAAACAAAAGTAAAGGTAAAAAAAACAAAAGTAAAGGTAAAAAAAACAAAAGTAAAGGTAAAAAAAACAAAAGTAAAGGTAAAAAAAACAAAAGTAAAGGTAAAAAAAACAAAAGTAAAGGTAAAAAAAACAAAAGTAAAGGTAAAAAAAACAAAAGTAAAGGTAAAAAAAACAAAAGTAAAGGTAAAAAACAAAAGTAAAGGTAAAAAACAAAAACCAACAATTTTACATTTTCTTTAACCCTAACTCTCATGTTTTTACTATAATGGAGACGTGTGTTTGCAACCATTACTCATAATCTATGTAATACTCAAACTCAACTAATCTTGCTTGTTTGTTAGCACATTGAATGTTTTAGGTGGTAGGAGGAAGAGGGGGGGGATGAGACGAAAAGTGGTGGAAAGAGAGAAGTAGAGGGAGTAGTGGTCAGCAACAGGCATAAGAGTGATAAAAGTACTTAAATGGAATGTGTTCCGATGAACTTGCTGCTCTCGTGCCGCCACGACGTAAATTCACTCGACCAATCCGACTATCAGCTAAATCGCATCCATTCACTGTGGAGGTCCCCAGATGCCGGAGAGCCTTCTACTCTAATAGCTTCTTTCCTTGAGCTGCCGGCCTTTGGAACTCACTCTCTACTGCTCCCTGTTTCCCTGACTGTACTGAAATGCAGAAATTTAAAACTAACGTGAACAAGTATCTCGCTGCACAGCTCCCAATTTAGGATTACCCAGATTTCGTCGCTGCTGGCTTGTGTCCCAGGGCCATTGATCGATAACCACATGTACGCCGGTTTTGTTTTTAAAGAGGTTTTATTGAACAAAGAATGAATGGACAGAAACTGAAATAGTGTGTACGAGAGAGAGAGAGAGTGAAAGAAATGAGAGAGAGAGAGAGTGAAAGAAATGAGAGAGAGAGTGAGAGAACGAATGAACTGGAGGGAGAGATACCATAACATACAGAAGGTAGTTCGACTTTTGGTCACCTGTGCCTACAGAACTCCACCTCGGGCAGGCAGGGTCCGCTGCTTTTTTGCGTCTGATCGTACGGCTGGTCGCAAGCGCAAGAGATAGACCGCTTTCCAAACAGAAAAGACGGGATTTTCCTGACTTCCGCCTTTAGCTCACCCCTTTCTTTTAGGGTCCTATCCATCCGACACCCCTCTCCGTTATCTAACACTATGAATTTCTGCTCCCAGCCCTAAACCCCATAGAAGCCATTTCTATTTCACCCCACGTCGATGTAAAATCAAAGAAAATGCATTTTATTTTTTCCTTTTTTTTTTCTTTTCGAAACAGAAACTTGACGATGGCAGCATATCTCAAACGCAACTTCGATTATGTGTGGCGGTCAAAAAAAAAATTCAGGTAAGGTTTTTGTTTTCTGTTTGGGTCAGATTTTTTTACGTTATGAAAATAGGGACAATATTTCTACCCAGCACCATTTTTAATGTTTTTATCATGTGACATCCTGATTTTCTTTACTTTTCACACCAAATTTACAGCAAGTACATCAAGATGAACGGCATCTCCCCTTTCCAAACCCCCATGGGGTCCCAAGACTCGAAACATTCGTCTGATCACTTTAAAATCGAAGAGAATGACCGGATTTGATATTAGATAACCCGAAAAAGGGTTGATATGCCGTAAAACAAAACAACCAAACTTGTAGTTGCTGGTGATGATGATGATCGAGTTAGCTGTAGCATTGTCGTTACAGAAAGAAGAAAACGCAACGTTGATTGCTTTTGGTGTTTTAGCTTATAGCGCATTGCTTGGAGAATTGCTTGAGACTTGAGCGTTTTATTGGCACAAAAGTGCCAGCCAAAGGTATTGTAGCTTTGTAGATATCTTGGCTCAATCTGTTTTTCTTTTAAACAAGTTCTTTTATAGACAACTTTGCAGAAAGTTCTAGATTCAACCGTTTATTGGCGTGCACTCCTTTGAGTGGTCAATTTATGCATATGTGATTAAGTCATGCATGCACACTTCAATCGAATTGCTATCCTCGAGGTGTGAACATCTCAAAATAGCTTGTTATATGCTTCAGAAAATAAGTGAACACCAACAATAACAATGCGTGGGAGTAAGATAAAACTAGCCTTGTGCCTAACTCCTGGGGAGGAGTAAATAAAACCAACAATAACAACTGGTGATACCAGATCAGACTGCCCTGTGGCTCCCTGAGACGAAATTCACCTACATTGACGTTTTTTTTTTTTTTTTTTTTTTTTTTTTGTAAAACTTAATTATGTTCTACAAAACCAAAAACAAAAACAACAGCCCCTCTCCCTTTCTCCCTCCCCTTTTTTATTTTATTTTTAGAACTTGAAGCATAAATCTTTTACTATAATGACCAGATTCGACATTAAATAACCCAAAAAGGGTTGATATGCCGTAAAACAAAACTACCAAACCAAAAACGATGATTAAACATTTGAAGATATAAAGAACTTGAAGCATAAAAACTTTTACTATAATGACAAGATTCGGCATTAAATAACCCAAAAAGGGTTGATATGCCGTAAAACAAAACTACCAAACCAAAAACGATGATTAAACATTTGAAGATATAAAGAACTTGAAGCATAAAAACTTTTACTATAATGACCAGATTCGGCATTATTTAATGCCGAATCTGGTCATTATAGTAAAAGTTTTTATGCTTCAAGTTCTTTATATCCAAAAAGGGTTGATATGCCGTAAAACAAAACTACCAAACCAAACCAACAATAACAATGCCCAACGTGTAACTTCTGACCTTCTATAGATGCGTCTTGTCAAACTCGGCAATCTGTATGGAAATTCGGATCAAGAGAAGAATAGGGACCCCAGATCATTAACACAAGACGCGGGACATATTTTGAAATCACCGGTTGACCTTGCAATACACGTGGTCTCTATTTACAAAACACTTGTAAATAGATCTTTTATTTATGTTAATATTTATTTTAAGGCAGAGAGTTCATAAATAAAACAAATAAATATTAACATGTTTTCTTTTCTTTTAACATGTATACGCTTTTTTAAAAATCGGCTGACTTGTAATCTGTCGTTTTGCAATAAACAAAACAATTTATCATTTTTTTTTTTACTTTTATTTACTAAATAAAAAACAAATTTTAAACGCAATTCTATATTTCGTGTTGTGTATTTTAAGAAAAAGTGGATACTTTTTTTTCTTTTCGTAGGGAGGCGAGTAACTGGCGAAGTTTTATTTATTTGTTTATAATTGTTGCTTACAGAAAAAAAAGGACAGAAACTTCATAAATTTTAAATTGCTTCCGTTTAGAAACTGATTTTTGAAGTCTAACTCCGCCCTCGTGGGGAGGCAAAACGAAAGATTACAAGTCAGCCGATTTTTTAAAAAGCGTATATATTTCGTTTATTTATTAAAATAACTTGCGTAATCATCCGTTTTGCCTCCTCGGGCTAGGAGCAATGTGTAGTATGGAAAAATCCTTCTAAACTGAGGTAAGATCCAGAGTGCCCCTTTTTGGGAAGCTTGATTTTTCCCTACAAAACGAAAGATTACTTAAGTACGGTGATAAATATTTCATACCCCCCCCCCCCCATTTCTGCCCTCGTGAAGTTTTTTCCTTTTTTTTCTGTAAGCAACAATTATAAACAAATAAATAAAACTTCGCTAGTTACTCGCCTCCCTACGAAAAGAAAAAAAAGTATCCACTTTTTCTTAAAATACACAACACGAAATATAGAATTGCGTTTAAAATTTGTTTTTTATTTAGTAAATAAAAGTAAAAAAAAAAATGATAAATTGTTTTGTTTATTGCAAAACGACAGATTACAAGTCAGCCGATTTTTAAAAAAGCGTATACATGTTAAAAGAAAAGAAAACATGTTAATATTTATTTGTTTTATTTATGAACTCTCTGCCTTAAAATAAATATTAACATAAATAAAAGATCTATTTACAAGTGTTTTGTAAATAGAGACCACGTGTATTGCAAGGTCAACCGGTGATTTCAAAATATGTCCCGCGTCTTGTGTTAATGATCTGGGGTCCCTATTCTTCTCTTGATCCGGAAATTCAAACTGAAGTGAAGGCTTTATTTAATCCATGGAGATTGATTGTTCTAGGATAGAAATGTTATGAGAATAATATGCAAGATGAGAATAGTAGTCCGAATAATACAAATTATCAGTCCTCCTCTAAAAAAAAAAAATCCAAAATATATTAATTCTGGTTAACCAAACAAAATGACATTCATCTTTACTCTACAATTTCATTAATTTTCTCAATTTTCTATTTTTTAAATTTTTTTTTTTTTTTAAGAGAGTTAAAATGTAATTTTTTTTTTTTTTTTTTTTTTTCTTTCAGTTGTATTACTGGAAAAACCGAGAGTTTCGGGAGATGCAAGTGAGTATTTTTGTGATTTTCTATTCATTTGAAAGTCGACCCTCAGACGGGTAGCATTTGTTGGTTAAGCGAGTCAGCCTTCTGCATTGAGCTCACGAAGATCGTGCCTCAGGATTGTCTGGTCTGCATGAAGTCCTCTTTATTGGTCTGCATGAAGTCCTCTTTATTGGTCTGCATGAAGTCCTCTTTATTGGTCTGCATGAAGTCCTCTTTATTGGTCTGCATGAAGTCCTCTTTATTGGTCTGCATGAAGTCCTCTTCGTAGGTCACAGCCATTCGTTAACCTGCAGGATTGCAGATGCTTGCCCTCAACACCAAACCTTTTCGATCAACGATTGCCATGACAAATAACGCCTTACCTGAGAGACCAACGTTTGAACTCCTCGGCCTAACATTCACAGGTTGCATGAATTGGAACAAATGCATAGAAGACATTGCCAAGGCTGCTGCAAAGACGGTGGGCTCCCTCTACCGTGCTAGTAAACTTCTTACACCTGACAGTATCCTATATCTCTACAAATTGACCATCTGCCCATGCATGGAGTATTGTTGTCATATCTGGCTGGTGCACCATCCACTAGTCTCTCTCTCTCTCTCTCTTAGACGAGGTCCAAAAAAGAGTCGTTAATCTAATAGGTCCCTCACTATCCACCAAGCTCCAGCCCCTGAACCATCACCGCAATGTTGCATCCATTGTGCTTGCAAGTACTTCAATGGAAGGTGCTCCGATGAAATTGCTGCTCTGGTGCCCCCTTGGCATAAATACACTTGACCAACCTGACAATCAGCTAAATCCCATCCATTCACTGTGGAGGTCCCCAGATGCCGGAGAGCCTTCTACTCAAATAGTTACTTTCCTCGTGCTGCCAGATTTTGGAACTCCCTCTCTGCTCCCCGTTTCCCCCGACATGCAGAAATTTAAACATAATGTGAACAAGCATTTCGCTGCACAGCTCCCGATTTAGGATGATTCCCTAATTCTTAGTAGTTTCTAACATCTACGATGGCAACTTGCTTTGTTTGGGGTGAAGTTTGTTAAAAAAAACAACAAAAAGAGCAATAAGAGTAGCAGGGTTCACCAGTTTCATACAAAGTCGAGGAAGGTTTAGCCGAGAACACAAGGAATTGCGCAAAAGCAACATTGCCACTTTCATTCCATTGATTTGCGTTTCTATACCTAATACGTTGTTGCTTTTCGAACGGAACCCTTTATTTAATCCACGGAGGGGAGATTGTTCTCGTTCCGTCAGCCATGACCGGGTAGAAGTCTTAAGTAATTTATAATTGTATTCTTAGTATCGCCCGCACTGAGGATTGAACCTTCGACCTCTAGAAGACTGTCACTTAGAACTGATTATTACTTAACATTTTATCCGTTATGCCAAGGGTTCCGTTCAAAATTCTGTACAGGTTCCTGAGTTCGACAAGATGCACCTGAAGAAGGTCGGAGGTTACATCGGCCGAAACGTTGTGAGAATAACATCCAAGATAAGAATAATAGTTGGAATAATCCAAATAATCGGAATAATCCAAATAATCGGAATAATCCAAATAATCGGAATAATCCAAATAATCGGAATAATCCAAATAATACGAACTGACAATACATGTGATTCCAATTGTGTTTGGGACTATTAACATAGACCGTTAAAAAATTTTTTTAACATAGTTCACCCCAAGCAAGGCAGGCCACCACTGTAGACATAAGGGGCTACTGAGAAAAAGGGTGGCGTTTTTTTTTTTTGGGGGGGGGGGGTCAACCTAAATTTGGAGCTGTGCAGTGAGATGTCTGTTTACATTAGTTTTAAATTTCTGCATGTCAGTACCGTCAGGAAAACAGGGAGTAGGGAGGGAGTTCCAGAGTCCAGCAGCACGAGGAAAGAAGCTTTTGGAGTAGAAAGCTCTTCGGCATCTGGGGACCCCCACAGTGAATGGATGGGATTTGGCGGATTGTCTGGTTGGTCTAGTGAATTTACGTCGTGGAGGCAGCAGAGCAGCAAGGGACGTTTTTTAATAATTATGCCTGAGAATATTCGACAATTTCTCTATTTGTACCCTTTTTTTTTTCATTGTGTTGTTCCAACCTCGTGTGTAGCGAAGAAAACATAACCATAAGATGACGGGGCTCGTGTTGGAGAATGGGACTCTAACGTGTTTGTCACTTAAAACACAAAAATAGAAAATAAAATAAAAATTGGATTTGAGTCAATCAGTTATCTCCCTTGTCAGCTTTTTTTTTTTTTTTAATAGAAACATAAAACATAGAAACATAGATGAATTCTGGTAGAAGGACATGAGTCGTCCTATGGCACCAGCTCCTTGTCTTCATCGTTGTATGCGTCCAGTGATGACAGCAGCCTTATAATTGAATTTGATTTCTTGGTCAATCCAGAACTTATCCAACCGCTTCTCAAATATCTTTACAGTTTCGGCTTCAATTACACTTGATGGCAATCTGTTCCACAAATCAACACAGCGATGGCTGAATGAATATTTTTTCAGGTTCAAACGTGCCCGTTTCTTGTAAAGCATCTGACTGTGTCCCCTGTTGCCCACTCTTGTACTTTTTCTAGTCAATAATTTATCAGCATTGAAATCATATTTTCCAGAGAGCAATTTATAGCACTCAATCATGTCCCCACGTATTCTTCTATATAATAATAGTATGATTTATGTTTTAATGTTTTATTTAATTCAATTTTGCCAGCAGATTTTGATGTGTTTATTTATTTTATTGTGTAAATATTTTTTCTTTGCCATTTCAGCCCGATTTATCTTTGTATGACACACCCCGAGCCATGACATGGTGCAACGATTCAATATTTGTTGGTTTCAAGAGGGATTATTTTGTCATCAAAGTAAGTCGCTCTTAAAATAAAACTATTTTATTTTACCAACTTACCGTCAACTTATCCAAGTAAATCTTTTGTACGAATAAATCTTTTAGTAAAAAAATATTTTTTTATGCATCATCTTTGTGTATGAATTTTATGATATATGGTCATTAAAAATGGATAAAAAAGAACTTATTTTATATTCACAAAGTCTTATATATATAAAATAGAGCCAGTTTTTTCCTCCATACCTTTGTGATTATTAGGTTTTTTAATACAAGGTACATAATCAAATCTGTCGTGTCAATCATATTGGGCAAATATCGGTTTGTTTTGTTTGAAAATAAAAATTGTATTTTAGATTGGTTTTAATATTTAAATCTGATCGATATTTTATTTTTGATTAGTCATAGAGGTAAGTTGAGGAGCTTTTATCCTCACACTCAAAAGTCATAACACTGCCACTCATAACACTGCACTTATGATCATAATATTTTTTTAATTTTAAATAACACTATGCATTAGTTTGCTCGTTCATCGATAGCTGCAGTTTCATAGAATACATGGAAAATGCAGCTTGTAAGCCGTAAAATACTAAACATAACCCTAACCCTAACTCTAACCATTCTTCAGCCGACGGTTTGAAAGTTGGCTGAAGAGCAGTCACACTTGGTTTTCTTTAGCCTTACAGGCTGGATTTCCATTTTTTCTGTGAAACCACGGGTAAAGATGAATGATCAAATTAATATATAGTGTTATTTGAAATAAAAAAATATATAAGTAATAAAATGCACTTCTATATAATTTTTGTTTCGTTCTTTCAGATTACTGATGGCAAGTTGAAGGAATTGTTCTCTCTGGGGAGTAAACAGGGCGACCCTTTAGTTTCCAAATTAACTGACAGCCAAGTGATTCTAAGCAGAGATGAAATGTCCATTTTTATGGATGAAGAAGGATTACCCAGCCAGAAATATCCACTTCAGTGGACCGACATTCCAGTTGCAGTCGGTACGTCTCAATTCATTATACTTAGAATATATTTTTTATATACACGCAAACAAAAAGAATCAAAATCTTCTATCTATATTTATTATGTTATCTTGTCTGATTTTCAAAGTTACACCCAAATAGCATTTAAGCTGACAAATCAAACTTTGCTTTGTAATAGCCAATTTTCATATGTTATTGTTGTACCATGTTATTGGCAATGTAATAACGTATTTCATTACAATTTATTTTTTAAATTCCTTAGTTTGGGATTGTGTTTATATTTACTTGCCTCCCCATGAGGGCAGATACTACACTCTGATCCCAGCCAGAATGGGATTGGGGTTCTGTCCCTTTCATATGTAACCATTTTCATTTCATCTGTAACTATTTTCATATTTCATATCTTAAGAGGATATTTCATATGTAACGATTTTCATATTTCATACCTTAAATAGAGAGGATATTTCATATGTAACGATTTTAATATTTCATATCTTAAATAAAGAGGATATTTCATATGTAACTATTTTCATATTTCATATCTTAAATAAAGAGGATATTTCATATGTAACGATTTTCATATTTTATATCTTAAATAAAGAGGATATTTCATATGTAACGATTTTCATATTTCATATCTTAAATAAAGAGGATATTTCATATGTAACTATTTTCATATTTCATATCTTAAATAAAGAGGATATTTCATATGTAACGATTTTCATATTTCATATGTAACGATTTTCATATTTCATATCTTAAATAAAGAGGATATTTCATATGTAACGATTTTCATATTTCATATCTTAAATAAAGAGGATATTTCATATGTAACGATTTTAATATCTTAAATAAAGCGGATATTTTTATTTTCTATACTTTTGTGATTAATAGTTTTTTTTACTACAAGCTGCATATAAAATCTTTTTTGTTAGTAATTTATGGCAAATATTGGTCCGTGTTGATAAAAAGAAAATTTTGATTTTTTTTTTTTTTTTTTTTTTTTTTTTTTTTTTTTTTTTTTTTTTAATCGAATTCATCAAATTTTACTCGTAGTGAGAAAATTTTGACGGAATACTGCTCGTATTTAGATTGCTGGATTTCACTTCATGGTACCCAAGTTAAATATGTTTTTGTTGTCCAACGACCAAAAGTTGCATGTCTTCCAGCGACACTGCCTCTAACAAAAGGTACCTGTTCTCATTAAATCTCTCTCGACTCTGGATGCTAGAGACGTTCTTAGTTGTATCTCTCGAATCAGCCTGAATGCATTTCACTTTAAGTTCAAAGCTTAGGTTGACGGTTCGAATCAGCCTGAATGCATTTTACGAACAGCACGGACGATTCTTTATCATTTATTTCAGGGGAGGGGGGGTTCTTTATTCATTGCAATCTGAACAACAGTTTTCTTTTGATTACTAATATCATAGAGGGAGTCGGAAGAGCTAACCCTAACAGTCACAAGTCCTCTTTCTGCCACCCAAATCACTGAGTGCTAATTTAATTTCTTAGATATACACCACTGAAAAAGTGGAATTTTTTTTTTGGGGGGGGGTTTTCTCATCTTTCTTTCGTTCCCTTTGGCTGACTGACTTTTGATTCTGGTTTATGTATTTACTAGTATTCTAATTTTGTATCTGTTGTCGTGCACCAATCGGTTAACTCACTGTACTTAGACAGTTTTGAGTTCTACCTCGTCGGAAACAATTATTTTTTTTACACTCTGATTTTCTCCCAAGATAACCATAAATATTTCAAATTACAATATTAAGCAGATTTTTTAATTTATTTATTTATTTTTTTTTTTTTTTTTGTAATTTTTAATTTTTGTTTTTAATTTGAAAAAAAAATTTATTTTTTTTATTTATTTATTTATTTTTTTTTTTTTTGTAAATTTTTTTAATTTTTTTTTTTTTATTTATTTATTTTTTTTTTATTTATTTAAAATTTTTTTTTTTTTTGTAATTTACGGAAATTAGGACCTCGCGCGATGCTGGGTATTGATTTACTCCTCTCCAGGAGTTAGGCACAAGGCCAGTTTTTATCTTACTCCCACAAGTAAGATGTGACCCAAGGTCGGGTCGGGAAAGTGGGGTTTAAAAATTGCCTGAGCAGCCCCGTCGGCATTTTCCGGTAGGGGCGCCTCAGGCAGTAAGCAATAAACTTACTTCTCCCCAAAGAGGGGAGGCGAAGCCTGGGAAGGTGGACCTCCTAAAACTGCACAGGACAGACCCATAGACCGGCGTAAATCAAGTCCCGAAGGCCAAGACAATACCAGTCTATGGGGGTGCAGTATCCATCGGAACAGATACTACACTTTGATCTTAAGCCCTACTAGTGTTATATAAACGAAAGTTGTCTTTTCTGTCTGTCTGTCTGTTCGGCTAAGACTTGGAAACTTGCATATTTTTATTTAGTATGACTTCGAACAGGTTAATGTACAAAAAATACTGTTACAAGGTATCAACCAAATTAACTAGAAAAATTGTTCTTTCATTCAATAAATCAAGGGAAATAACTCTATAGTTAAGTTATTTCCCCTGAAAATTATGGATTTTTTTTTAATTAAAAAATTTTTTTTTTTTTTTTTTTTTACTATGCTAATGAGTCACTGCTCATCAAGGCCTAAAAGCCTAGAGGACAATGGTTAAAGGTTAATTAAGAATAAAAATGGTAGGGGAGTAGTAATAGAAGCAGGGGTATACAGGAGTCATTTATTTTCGTGCAATGTCGGGTAACCCTGCTAGTGTATATAAATAAAGACCATTCGTCTCTGGCTAAAACTCCAAAACTAAAAGCAGTTTTACGACAAAATGTGTCCTTTTCGTTGTTTCCCATTCTAGGGTGCCTCAAATCTATTTGATCCTGAGAAATAAACAAATGATACAGCAATATTATTTCAGCATTTCAAAAGTTAAGACAAAAAAGATATGATATTTTAAAATGTGAAATATTTTTAAATAAATAAATTGATCGTAAAGAAGTTAAATTGCAAAGAATTTATTCTGGAAGGATTGGAAATTATTTAGATTTTTTTTTACTAAGTTTTCTGATATTAACAATTAGATAATTTCTGACAAATATTTCATTCATTATGAATTTATAAAAAAAAATAATACTAAATTAATATAAAATGGATACATTAATTAAAAAAGTATGACCCTACCAGGCAATAATAAAAAGCATAAATAAGACACAACATAATAAATTAAATATTTTATGATCAATTTTCTGCGAGCCTGGCATCCTTTATATAACCGTCAGCTTGGACGTTTTTCTCTAAGCTGAAAGAACATTTTTGTTTTTTTTGTTTTTTTGAGAAGGTGAGAGCTTCTCCTGAAATATCAATATATTTTGCACCATCCTGGATTCTATTAACAGTAAGTAAAAAAAAAACATTAAAAAAACCCCAAAGATTTGATGAAAAATAAAGATAAATTTTTTGAAGAAAAATATTGCTTATATTGTCTTCAATTATTTGTTTTCGCTCATCTCATCTTTCATCGTTCCAATTTTTTTCTGCATTGCGTAGAGCCTTATTAAATACGTATATACATTTTTTTAAAGTTTAAAATGTTCCCGCTTATTCTGCATTTCATACAATCTTATTAAATACCTATATAGATAATTTTTATTTTTATTTATCACTGGTATTATTTTTATATATTACACGGGCAACATCGGATAACCCTGCTAATTTAATATATGTATATTTAAGAGTATACTTGTTAGTTTTATATTGGGTGGGGGTGGGGGGTTAGTTGCTTAATTCGAAGATGCATTTTAGATTTTTTCTCTTTGGTGAATCAAGGATGTTCCTCCGAATGTGAACCAGTTATTTGGTCGGACATTCCTCTTGAAATTGGTACGTCTCTCTTTGAATCTGTGTCATGCAAGCAATTTTTTATGACCTTTGACTTTTGATATTTTACGCGTTTGTTTCAAATAACTTACTAATTAATTGGATTTAATTACTAATTTCATCCATTTTCTGATTTTGATTTTTAGTTTTTTTTTTTTTAAATTTGATATCAACTTATTTTTTTTATTTTTACAAGTTTTTTTTTTCATAAAATTCAAAGTGTTTGTGACCAGTAGAATCAAAGGGAAGTAACTCTGTATGAGTGGATACAGTTATGTCCCTTCTTTTTTAAGATGGCGGCCATTTAAAAATAACTCTGAGCCGAACAAAGTATTTTCTGGAAGAAATTACAAAAAAGCTAAACAAATTGCAAGTAAATACTCTACCAGGCAACGCCGGATCAGGATAGCTAGCAGCAAATAAATACTTCAACATTAACAAAAATATGTCAAAGTATAAATTACGAAATTACTGTAATTTTGACAAATTTTGCTTATTTCTGTTGATGTGACTCGGAAGATTCTTGGCCAACTGAAATATTAAATGACCCAAAACAAAAAATCTTACGGAGCGAGGTTAATGTATTTTAGGTAATGAAATAAAGAAAATCAGGAAAAGTTTTGCACGAATTTCTATTTAAAATAATTTAAATAATTTCTTTGACGAAAATAAGTAATCAAATAGGTGGTTTTATTTAAAAAAAAAATTTATTTATTTATTTATTAGTACTTCTGCAGTTTATGGACCGTGCTGAAATAATAACGCTATTATTTAGAAAGCCATTCTTCACATGGGAAGGGGGGGGGGTGATCTGTTAACTATTCTGTACTTTCACTGAACAAATAAATTTGGGAAACTGAAACTTTTGCCGGAAGTTATATTCCTCGTTTTGTCTTCCTTTTTCCACAAATGACAGTTCTCTCTAAAAACTGAAAATGTTAATTTTGCCGTGAAGACTAAGACTTTGAACGATTTGTAATGGTGATAGGCAAAGTGAGATGACTTTTGTTTCATCAAAGAATGAATTCCTGCACGATGTGCACTCAGTGTCTTTCTTTTTAATTTGGACTTTTTTAGTATTTGTACTCTGGTTTTGTTCTAAAACGAACATCAATATCTCAAATTACTACATTAAGCAGATTGTTTACAGAATATTAGAACTTCGGGCGATACCGGATAGCCCCGCTAGTTTTTTATATATTAAATTTTTTTTTTTTTTTTTTTTTTTTTTTTTTTTAATGAAAATCGCTCCAGACAAGACATGGAGCCAATTGATGTATGAAGCTAAAAATGTTTAAAAGCTTGTTTTATTAAATTAATGTTATGTTATTTTTAATTTTATTTTATCATTTTGTCTATATAAGCAATAGTTTTACTTACGTGAGAAAGTATCGTATTATTTCCGTTATAAATTTATCCCGGACATTTTTTAGTTTGGAAGAAAATTTTTTTACGTAAGCGTATCCATAAGTCGCGCTCCGTATGTTTTTACACTTTTTCCAACCTCTCACTTGTTTTTTCAATTTGTGTTCTCTGCGTTCTCAATAACTCTCACGTTGTCGTAAGCGGTACATTTTCTTTTCGGCGTCTGATTTTAAGATTCCTATTTCATTTAGAGTTAACTTTCAAGGGAGGTAATCCAAATGATAAAATGACCCACACCTGCCGCATGCACGCACACTGATTAGATACAAACAAAATTGCATATACGCATGTCTTTGTTGAATGTTTCCTAATTGATTTTTGACTGATAAACAGAAATTGAATGCATAAAAAAAAAAAAAAATTATAAAAAATTTATGAATCACTAGCTGCCCCTACCCGGCGTTGCCCGGGACGTAGTGAAGTTATTTTATTTTTTATCTTTATTTATTTGCCTATTTTTTAAAACTTATACAAAAAAGAAATAAAATTTTAGCTGTATCGGAGACAGCATCTATTATATTTCACAATTTAAAATGTGAGTTAGCCCTCTTGCTGATTTTTATTTTTAGACGATTATTTAAAAAAATATTTTGTATCATCAGTCGTCTGGGCTGGACTAAGTAACGTTTTAAATCAATTGTGTTGACGTACGTTTGGATATTGTCAATAACATAGTCAAACAATTGTAGAGTTATGCACTCCGCGCCCCCGCCTGACCGCCTGACCCAAAACTCAGTGTTGTGGTTCTTCATCTTCTTCCTGGCCGTGTTGCGATTCTAGTGTTGGCGGTTGTTGGGCGCAAAGCAACAGTTAACACTTTACAAGCATCATAAAAAAAACGCATCGATACAGTGATGGTATACAAGCAATTGTTGGACAGTGTGTGCGTGCGCGTGCTGTTAGGGTCTTGCTGCTAGTGTCTCTATATCCGAGTCAACTCTCCATTTCTCATCTTCTAAATTTCAGCTAAGAATAACTCTGTTGTTTGCAACCCTTCTTCAGCTCTTGCCATGATCGTTCTCATCGGGCTCTGTCGTTGATCTAACCCTAATATATTTTCTCTTCACCGGAAATCACACATGTCCGTTTTTTTTTCTTCGGTTTACTTCCACCGGAAACAACAAAATACGTCCATGTACTTTCTCATCTTTTCGAATTCTATATCTTGATCCCCCAACTCCCGACTGTTCATGGCGTCATTTGTCTGTGATTATTCATAAAAAAATGTTTCGTGTTATCAGTCGTCTGGGCCGGACTAAGTAACTTTTAAAATCAATTGTAGTGACGTACGTTTGTATATTGCCAAAAACATAGTCGAATAATTGTAGAGTTATGCCAGAACCTCCGACTTCCCAATTATCCCAAACGCATGTGCCGTGGTTCTTCGTCGTCTTCACCCTATTGGCCGTTTCAGAATTCTAGGGTTCATGGTCGCAAAGCCAGAGTCCACAATGTACATACATAATAAAACCAACACACAAATACACACATTGTATACAAGTGACTTGTCGTGTGTGTGTCGTTTGGTTCCCATTGTTAGTGTCCCTACATCTGAGCTAAATTCCTATGTTTCGACCTCCGAATCTCAACTAACTTTGTTGTTCGACCCTTCTCCGTCTCTTGCCGAGATCATTCTCCTCCCAACAGCCAGCGTCTCCCAAATATATCTACTCTTCACGAAAAAGGAAATCTGAAACGTTTGTTTTTATCAGCTTACTTCCACCAGAAACTAAATATGTCCATCTACTTTTTCATCTTTCCGCCTGGTGATACCAGATCAGGCTGCCCTGTGGCTCCCTGAGACGAAATTCACCTACATTGACGTTTTTTTTTTTTTTTTTTTTTTTTTGTAAAACTTAATTATGTTCTACAAAACCAAAAACAAAAACAACAGCCCCTCTCCCTTTCTCCCTCCCCTTTTTTATTTTATTTTTAGAACTTGAAGCATAAATCTTTTACTATAATGACCAGATTCGGCATTAAATAACCCAAAAAGGGTTGATATGCCGTAAAACAAAACTACCAAACCAAAAACGATGATTAAACATTTGAAGATATAAAGAACTTGAAGCATAAAAACTTTTACTATAATGACCAGATTCGGCATTAAATAACCCAAAAAGGGTTGATATGCCGTAAAACAAAACTACCAAACCAAACCTCATCTTTCCGAATTCTCTATCTTGACTCCCCCCCCCCCGGCTGTTAATTCTAATTAACTGTCTATAGCATTGTTTCAATGGATGAGTTGGTTTTATGCAGTCATTCTTTTCCTAGCTAATCTCTCTTGATGGTTGTGGGAGAACTCTATGGTATCACACAGTAACAAATGAAAATTAGTCAGACGAAAATTTTGATTTGTTAGCTTAAATGCTATTTGGGTCTAATTTTGAAAATCTGACAAGACAACTTTATATATTAGATTACTTTCTATTTTTCTTTCAATGAACTTCCAAAAAAAAAAAAAAAAATCTATTAAATCAGCGTGATTTTTTTTTTTCGTATGAATCGCCGTGATTTTTAAAAAATTTTATTAACCTGCTTGATTCTGTTGTTGCCATTGGTTTTCTGTGATTCCTTCTAGAATCGAGTACTCACTGAAGGGACCACATGAAGGTTGCCAACCTCCATAAGTGAAAGTGGTGCTATGAGTCTCAGCGGATTCGAACACTGTACGCAGAGTCGTCCGTCTGTGCTGGTATTCACTTCACCACTGTCACCTCCCATCATACGAATGATACTAATTGCAGGATGTTTGTTCTCGCCTGTTCTAAAATTTAGTAAATTGTTTGCCTTGTATCATATTTAGTTGTGTTTATGAAATGAAGTGCAGGAGCATTGTCCTGCATGAACCTTAATTTTTTATTTTATTTTTATTTATTTATTTTTTTTTTGTAAATATGATTTTGTTTTTGATTTAATTTAATACTTTTTGTACCTTTTAGCACGAGTTTCCAGACATTGTTTTTAGATATATTGTATTGATTAATTATTCCTAAGTTCTTTTCTACCCCTAAACCCCCAAAAAATGATCAAATGTGTCACTGTGGTTTAAAAAAAAAAAAAAAAAAAAAAAAAAACCCAAATTTCACCAGACAGCTATTTTTTAAAAAATTTCTCCTTTATGCGATGGCGTGGTAATAAACTAACAAAAAAACTGAGATTAATTTAAAACTGATATAAAAAAAAATAATAATTTTATTTATTTCGCGTTGCCTGCAAGTTTTTTACTTTCATTTTTTGTTTCACATTCTTTTTTTTTCTTTTTTTTGTAATCAAGCCTTTTTTTTTAAAATAGAATTTTGAAGATTAAATTTTATTACAGTATCGTTTTACAACTAAATTATCAATTGAAGCAAATATAATTTCATAAAAAACTATAACTAATTTAGTTAAGATAATATTGTTTTAATATCTATTTATAAAATTATTGGTTGTAAATAGCTTCCAAGACTTTTAATATATGAGGATTTGCTAAAAAAATTAAAAACCAGTTTAAAGGCTTCCAAATTTCTTTTCAAATTTTAATGGGTAACAAAGTAATTAATTTTATTTTTCTAATGTTAATAAAAGATTAAAATGGCTGATTTATTTATGAAGAAACTGGAATGCATTCTGGTGGATTTAATTTTGTAATTAAATTATTTTTAAATATGATTTTTGAATGTCCTTATATTTTACACAGTTGCATCTTTTATTTCAATATGTAATTATCAAAGTTACATTAACACGAGAAACACGCATGAAGCCGTCCGATAATTTTATTAATAGATTAACTAGTAGGACCCGTGTAAATTACACGAAATGTTGTTTTCAATACTAATTATCTTATTTCTAACCTATACATTACTTTGTAAATGCTTTAGATTAAATTAAATTTGACTCCAATTCATGAGTATTTATTTACCTCCTCTCCAGGAGGTTAGGCACATGGCCAGTTTTATCTTACTCCCGCAAGTAAGATGTGACCCAAGGTCGGGTCGGGAGAAGTGGGGTTTGAAAAGCCAGTGCCCGAGAGGTGAGCACTCTGGCCATTAAAAATTGCCTGGGCAGCCCCGTCGGCATTCCTCGGTAGGGGCGCCTCAGGCAGTAAGCAATAAACTTACTCCTCCCCAAAGAGGGGAGGCAAAGCCTGGGAGGGTGGACCTCCTAGAACTGCACAGGACAGACCCATAGACCGGCGTAAAATCAAGCCCCGAAGACCAAGACAATACCAGTCTATGGGGTGTAGTATCTATCGGAAAAGATACTGCATGATCTTAGCCAAAAGGCCAAGCATACAAAGATTCGGAAGGTCGTTGCTTTTGATGTAAGCGTGACACACAAAATAACACACACGCTATCGTATTAATGTGTGTCTTCCCGGATGTCCCCCCCCCCCTCTCTTCGATGTAGAAAAAAAAAATCTTAGAGGTTGGTTGGGATCGAACTATAAACCAGTCGGGCCGACGTCAAAATCCTACGTCGCTAACCGTTGCGCCAAAGGGAAATACTTGAAAATATTACGAGAATTTAGTGACTTGAATGCTTTTCCAAATCTAGGTGCGGCACGCGTGCGCAGAGCTTTTGATGTAAGCGTGACCCACAAACACACACACGCTATCGTATTAATATATAGATAAGGCTTAATAACAGATTTTTTTTTTCATTTTTAAATTCAAATTAGTTTTAATTTAAATAAACCCTGCAAAATAGGATTATTTCATATTTTATTTTTACATTTTATAGCGAGTTGGAGTCTCTTCTCCAACACATGCATCGCCATATTGTGTATTCTTGAGTAAACATAAGGTCGAAATAAAAAGGGAAAAATGATGAAGAAACTGTTGAATTCACATGACCTAGCTCGAAGGCATAAGAAGCGCTACGACTGTATACAACCTGACTTATGTCAACGCTGTGGATCGGATTGCATGGTGTTGTCCGCGCTCTGAGTCTGGGACACTTGCAACACTATGAATACCAAAACCAGATGAAGAAGACAAATGTAAGGGAGAGATAATAAAAAAGGGGTCACAGACGTAGTTACTAATGAAAGAATGTATAGGGTGATAGTCCAAGACACAATCAAAATAGTATGTATTGCCAGGGTAAACAATTTATAGAGCTGTACAGGTGAAGTAAAGTATATACAACTTACTTTGATAATATCAGGAGAACGTTACCTGCAACCAGTAAAGAAAGGATGTGGTTGAATATTGATGGTGGGGACGATAATTTCGGCCAATGTCGGGAGGGTACAGCTAGTTTCTAATATATAACATTAAGACAGTCGGGTTTTTTTAACTTTGGCACAAGATAACTTTGAATCTGGCAAATCGATATTTGATTCTAACTAGTCATTTACTAGACTTAAAGGATTAAACGCACAAACCAAACCGTTTTTAAAATTTAGTGAATTATATGCTTTGTGCCAAATTTGCATTTTGTTCATGGTACAAAGTGCAGGAGCATTGTTCTGCATGAAACTTGTCTTTCTTTTCTTTTTTTTTTTTTTTTTTATTTGTTTCTGATTTATCATTTTTTTTTCGTACATTTCAGTACATGACCCTCCGTACATTATTGCTGTCCTACCAAAGTATGTAGAGGTGCGGACAATACAGCCTCGGCTATATATCCAGAGTATAGAACTAGCCAAACCGAAGTATATCTGCATTGGAAGGTAAGGTTCCTCTTCTCTCTAGTTTATTGGCTACCTCAAAATCTGAGATGTGGTCCAATTGTTGACGTTTTTTTTAAGAACACATGCATATACGTTTATATCTATCTATCTATCTATCTCATTTTTTTTTTTTTTGTATCTTCCACTTCCTAAGTGGTAAATAATCATGCATAATATTGCATTGTCACCCTTAATATTTCGGCGAAAAAAAAAAATTGTACATATTCCGAGCAAGGTGCCGTGGTCTGGTGGTAAAGCGTCAGACTTCAGACAATTTGTAATTAAAGTTCTACTGGATAATTTTTCCTAATTTTTTCAACATCGAACAATAAAATACCAGTGAGTAAGTACATAATATTGTTTTCCCACATAAATAATTTTCCGTTTGGCCGAAACCGTGTACAAGCACCGAATCATCTATTGGCTCTATAAGCGTTTTTTTTTTTTTTTTTTTTTTTTTTGACAAAATGAAAAAAACAAAATTAAATTTTTAAATAGGAATCTATTTTTCTGGTTCTGATAATATTTTATTGTTGCATAAACGAAGTGAATCTTTCTTTTTTGCTTTTCAGTGGACTTGTCTATGTTGCATCCAATAATCATTGTTGGAGATTAACAAAATTACCAATTTCTGAACAAGTTAATGATCTTGTCCGGATGAAGGAATTTGAACTGGCTTTGCGTCTTGTGGTGAGTAAGTTTTATCTCGATATGTGTCTATCTCATATATATATATGTGTGTGTGTGTGTGTGCGCAATTCTCCCCCCTTTGTCAGAAACATCGCTCATAGAATGTGAGGACTAAAGGACAAAAAAAAGGAAATCGAGACTTACAAGGCTGCTAAAAGTAAGAAAGTCATGAATTAAATGTTTATTTTTTAAAATTAATGTTTTTATTAATTTTTTTAGTATTTCTCCTAGATCTGGAAGGTTATTGTCAAGGCAGTTTTCAAAAACCAGATCTGTTAACCAGTTAAGTTTTTTTGGTGCTTATGCATATCAACCCTGACATTGAAATATTTAAAGAATGTATAAACTTTATTATTTTCAGCTAACACGTAAGTGTTAGCTGAAAATAAGATTGTGCAGAAAAAATTACGCAAATTCATCCAGTAGTAATTAAATTAAAAGAAAAAGAAAAAAAATGATTTTACGTATATTTTGACATTTTTGTAAACAATGGAGACCCCAAACCCCGAAATCGTAAAAATATGAGTTATCGTCCTTGACCACTGGAAAATGGTGGAAATATCTACCGAGTGATAAAATCGTTTTTTATTTATAATTAAATAAATACTGGATGAATTTGCATAATTTTTGGTGTGCAGTCTTTTTTTCATCTACCACGTAAGTACATAACAAAGTTTATACATTTCTTTAGCTATTTTATTTTTAAGAGCGGTCTAACATGTCAGGGTTGATATGCATAAGCACCGTTTTTTTTGCGCACAGAGTAATGTTTTTGGAATAAGTTGCCAGATCGGATTAAGAACAGCAATAGCGTGGATCAGTTTTAGATGAGGTTGGATGAATTCAGAGAAAGTGGTAGGAGGGAGAAATTGAGGGGGGGGGGGCACTTTTGAGGGTTATCAAATGAAATATTTAACAGAATTTGATCTGGATATCGATACTGTACCAAGAGTTTAATTTTTATTTATTTATTTATTTTTTTATTTTTTATTTTTTTTTTAACAGTTGAATTGAGAAGATAGTTAGAAGGGAGATGCCAAAGGAGGCATAACAAACAAATAATAATAATAATAATAATAATAATAATGTTTGAAGTATTTTAAGCAGCAAACTTTGGAAAGTTACCGCAAAGTCAGCTAGTTTTGTATTATTTACTCCTCTCCAGGAGTTAGGCACAAGGCCAGTTTTATCCTACTCCCACAAGTAAGATGTGACCCAAGGTCGGGTCGGAAAGTGGGGGTTGAAAAGCCAGCACCCGAGAGGTGAGCGCTCTGGCCATTTAAAAATTGCCTGGACAGCCCCGTCGGCATTCCCCGGTAGGGGCGCCTCAGACAGTAAGCAATAAACTTACTCCTCCCCAAAGAGGGGAGGCAAAGCCTGGGAGGGTGGACCTCCTAGAACTGCACAGGACAATCCCATAGACCGACGTAAATCAAGTCCCGAAGGACAAGACAATACCAGTCTATGGGGTGCAGTATCCATCGGAACAGATACTACACTTTGATCTCGACCAAAAGTCAGCTAGTTTTATATAACGTCTTAATTCTTCTCTCTATTAGGGGAATCAATTTCACATCTTCTCCGATGGAACCGTAAATCTGTTTTTTTGTTTTTTTTTATCATTATATATCATTCTCAATAATAAATTATTTCTCAATTTTTCTTTTTTAATTATTTCAAAAGTTAATAAATTATTGCCTCTGCAATTTTGTTAAAAATAATTAAAAAGAAAAAACCATACGAACACCAGTTATTTAAATAGTTAGAAAAAAAAAAAAAAAAAAAAAGAATATTTATATAAGGGAGTTATCTCCCTTGAATTATACTAGAATCTTCTACTTCCAGAAACCAAAATTATATCTAAATTCAACGCAAATTTAGAACTGGATATTTTTTTCTCTTTCCTCGCTAGAAAATACTTCCTTTCCTTACGTAAAAAAAGCGCCAAATCAGCGTATACAACATCGCCAGGACTAAAAAAAAAAATAACGTCGTAAGATCGTGACGTGTTTTCGACCCCTCAGGGTTAATACCACCAATATGAGGAGGAAGAAAAGAAGAAAAAAAGAAACACTATAAGACAGTCTCGCTTGAGAAGGTTGTATTTTACAACGAAAATTCGCGAAAAAAAAAAAAAAAAAAATTAAATGAATTTTTCATTTAAAATTTGCACGATTGTTGATTTTCAAAATATTTCACTTTAATACATTCTAATCCGTGCTTCTAAGATGTTGACTTCTTTTCCTTACTTAAACAAAAAATTTGACCCTTTACACTAAATATTAAAATTGGATTGAAATTTAAAAAAAAAATTATTTTTTTTATAATTGCTAAGAAAATCGTGTTTTATTTGCATAAATTTTTTTTTTTAATCTTAGATCTTTTTTGCTTCTGAATATTTTAATAGGAGGAGAATATGGACACGGAATCTGAATGTGAGAAGTTGGAACGCATGCAGAAGATCAAGAATCGTCACGCATTACATTTGTTCTGCCAACACCAATTCGAAGCATCCATGAAACTTTTCATGACATTAGACACGGGTAAGTTTAGTATTCTTGTAGAGAAACTCGCCTGCCGAGGAAATGGATTTCTAAGTACAAATGCGGAATAGACATCTAAGAATTTAACAGAGATTCTCGAGTTTCGATGACAAATTCCAGACTTTGAGGAAGTCTTACTCAAAAGGATGATTTTTTAATGGTTAAGAATTTAACTTTGATGTTAGGCACTTTAAAATGTTGTGACTAGTTTCGTAATTAACATTATTGATTGTGGGATGTCTGGTTTATATGTAAAGAGCTTGAAGAATTTTAATCTTTTGACGTTGGTATTGTGGTGTATTATTTTTGTATTATTAACTAGGATGCGTCTATATTGAGAAGGGGCCAGTCATGTTTTTTTAGGTGTTGGTAATGGAGCTAGTGTCGGAGCGATGATTTGATGAATCGAATCGAAAGTACTTGTGAAAAAAGAAGTAAAAATGGGATAAGAAACCCACGGAACTTATATACACCAATTTGACCGAAATACTAGATAGACAATTTGAAAAAAAAAAAAAAAGAAAAAAAAGTCTTAAGCAAAAAAAACTCTCTAATGTAATAACGTTTGACTGGCAGTTATTCCCCTTACCCTGTCTCTTTTTAAACATACTACTAATATATATATATATATATATATATATAATTATTTGTAGCCACCTTTCGGACAGGCCCTTTAAGAGAAATGATATAAGCCGTCTAATCTAAGCTAAATGCATGTTCCTTTTTACGTGATTTGTTAAACACTGTGAAAGATGGTTAACTATATTGTCTGCTTGAAATGACATAAATAGGGGTTTATTTCTCTTCTTACGCATAACTATTGAAACTGGCCTCATCGGTTGGAGCACTCGTGTCCAAGGGTTCAAATCATGTGACCGGCTTGAACAGTTATCTCCACACTGAAGATTCCGCAAGGATGAAACATATACGTATGTCGATAATAATTAGATATTTATTATCAAATAATTGTATATATATATAATTCCTGAAACAGTTTTTCATGGTAAACAACTGATGATCCCTTAAATAATGTTAAGACTAGAAGATATCAATATGCCGGTAAATCTTTTTTTTTTTTTTTTTTTTGATTTTTATTAGTATTCTGTTTTTGTACGACATGAAAGCAAAATTTCGTCACCATCTATTGCTTTATTTGTTTTCATATGTACGTATTTGATATGATCCCTTAAATAATGTTAAGACTAGTGTAAATTCTTGGAAGACAAACTAATATAGTAACTACAAAAAATAAATTGACTTACAAAAAAGTGATTTTCCATCAAAAGATTTTGCGACTAAAGTGGGTTTTTTTTTTTTTTCATATAAGTTTTAATGGTTGAAAAACTTCCGAGACTATATATATATATATATATTTGAAAATAATTTGTTATTTATTTACAGATCCTTGCCATGTGATTGGTCTGTTCCCTAACCTGTTGCCATCGGATTACCACAAAGACCTTACCTATCCAGAAACGGTCCCTGAATTGGATGGGGGTGAATTAGAAACAGCTTTATTAGCGCTGATTGATTACCTCAACGAAGTATGTCTGAGTTTTATTTCTTTGCTTTTATTGTCTCCCCTTCGTACTCTTCACACTATCAACAGTTTCATCACTTTGATCTTTTAACGCCATGAAATTTCCGCATCTATATCTTTTTATGTTTTAGGCTTTATTCATATGCAGTTTTCTATAGACCTTCTTCTTCAAGGATGCAAAAGCCGAGAGAAAAATGAAGACGTTTTCAGCATTACAATGATTAAGGAAAGGAAAGGGAAGGGAAGAGAAGAGAGAGAGAAAAAAAAAAAGGGGGCAAATTGATTTTTGGTAACCTCCCAGAAGGATTCAAAAGGACTTTTATTTAACCGTCTTAAATTTTGTGTCTGTCAATGAAAACGTTTCATTGAAAGGGGAGAGGCGATTATATATATATATATATATATATATATATATATATGTGTGTGTGTGTGTTTAAATCCCAATTGTCTCTGAAAAAAAAATAACACGGTAGTCTAATTTTTTTTTTTTTTTAAGATTTATTCATCAAACTTTAGCGGAGGTAAAAAGAAACTGACCTATATATAAAGTCTACAGATTTTTTTTTAAAACATACTTTTAATTTGAATAACATTTATTACATAAAAAAAATGATTTATTTGCTTGAAATATATTTCTGATAATTTTAATTTAAAATGGAAACAGATGTTTATTTTATTTATATTTGAAAAGTTTTCTCCTATTTTTTAAACAAGAATTATGGGCCCTATGGGCTCAAATTCTAGTATATATTGAAATTAAAATGTTTTTAATGCTAACATATAGTTAAAGCAAAATAAATTGTTTTGGACTATTAAGATAATTTAATAATGTTTACCCATTTATTTTTTATTTTATTTTATTACTGCTTATGTTTGAATTCATGTTTTGAAACATGACGTAAATCATAAATCTATGACGTCACGTCAAAGCTATAATTATTTTGTTACGGTAATGTTTTAAGCTCTATTTATAAGAAAGGCAACTAATAGCTCAGTTGGTAAAACCTCAGACTGAAGATCTCAAGGTTTAGGTTTCGATCTCCAGTCATGACATCCAATTTACTTATTAGTAATTTATTATTTACTATTAATGCAATATTCTCCATTTCTAAAAGTAGTTAAGATCTCTGATATTTCGAAATGAGACAAATTCCGCAATTTATTTATTACGTTAAAAAAATTGGGAATGACGGACGGACAACCTCTCTATTTATATAAGAAGTGCAAACTTTTTAATTAGATTAGGATGGCATGGTGGCGAAGTGGTTAACGACGCGGACTGAGGACCTGGATGTGCCGGGTTCAAATCCAGTTCGTTCCACAGAAAAACTTTCATCAAAACTCACACCTGACCTCCTGGAGAGGAGGTAAATAAAATGTTTATAAAGTTGTACCATTTTTCGTATTAACAGTAAGATTAAAATGCTCTTTTAACTTTCATACAATGGAAACCCCATCATCATCATCATCATCATCATCATCATCGATTTAACGTCCATTTTACATGCTGGCATGTGTTGGACAGCTTTTAGAAATTGACTTTCAAACTAACCTATCTCTGTGCAGGTTTTTATTTATCCTTTCTCTCAAATCCATCTTTATCACTTCCTTCCATGTTTCTTTGGCTTTCTTTTGTGAGCTGGACCAGCTACCTATTCTCGTCCATTCTTTCAACATGGCCAGTCTCCTGTTCTGCACACATCTCCCTATATTCTCCAGATTTAATCTTCCTCTGAGGTCATCAGATCTAAGCCTGCCTTTAAGACTCACATACTGGTTAGGTATATGTAATCTAAGTTGCATATTGATTTGCAAAAGGACATTTTATTAATTAACTCTTCATTTTAAAAATTTTTTTTAATTTTTTTTAATTCAATTTCTGTTTTTATTTTGCTGAGGAATACTGTTTTATTTATTGGATACATGCTCAGAATTCTTTTTTATTTTAACTCTAACCCTAACCCCAACCCATGCTCAGAATTTGTGACTAAAAGTTAATTTCCATCCTTTTGTTTACTGACTTGATTTTCAACAAGTTGCCGTCCACTTCTAAATTGTAAGTCATAAAGAAAGCTCTGCCCCCCCCCCCCACACGCGCACATGCGCACCATAACTTAGGCAAACGAGTCGGTCATTTTAATCTTTTGTTAATCAGTAAAAAAAAAACAGAATTACTTTGTGACTTCTCGGATCTTTAAAAGAATTTGGAAGTATTTAGACTGTCGAATAGAAAGTTATTTAAACTGGCTTTAAAATTATGAGCAAATCTTCATGTATCGAAATAATGAAAGTCTTTCAAACTATTTACCCCCCCCCCTCCCAGCATTTAAAAATGTTTTTATTTAAGCCCCTCACCACCACCCAATATTATGTAGCAATTTCTTGTTCATTACTCCCAGGCATCTCCGGGTAGGGACAGTGAGCATGTAATATGAGTGATGTGGCTTAGAAAACAGTGGAATTTTTTCTCTTCAGTAGTGACGTAGAAAAGAAGGATTCATCGAAAAAAAAAAACACCAGTCAGTGCTTTTTGGGGGTTGAGCTGCGCCATTAGGCAGACGTATTTTCGAAAGATTCTTCAGCGTGTATATGTAAAAAAAATAAAAAATAAATAAAATTAAATTAAATTAAAAAAAAAAAAATTACCCTAACCAGAATTTGTTCATCAATTCCAATTTTTGTATCCCCATGTGAATATTTTTATACCATTTAACATTTTTCCTTTCTATCCATTGTTTTTTTTTTTTCGATTTCAGAAAGGATATCGTATAAAGAATCATATCGGAACTGAAATTACAACAAGTGCCATCGGAGACATGAATCGAACGATCACCTCTAAACAGCAAATTGCTCAAATTATTGACACGACTTTGCTTAAATGTTACCTTGAAGTAAGTCATTTGCGATTTATATTTTAATTCGTCTTTAGTTGTGTTTTACTGTGTTTGAAATATACATTCCCTTTGCAGGAATATCTTCAAGATTGGAAATGGCAAGAAGAATCATGAAAAAATATCTGAGAAGGAAGAAACGAACCGGCCATCTTTATTCTATTTATTTTTAATGTAAAACTTTTATTATTGCCTTTCTGATCTCTTTCCGAACTTGTCAGTTCTCTCAAAGGATGACACCATGAAAAAAATGCTGTCGAAAGATGTCACCTTGACAAAAATGACATCGTAACGTGCCTGTTGAGAAGGCCACGAAAATAAAGTCTATTCGTGTTTTAGGCATTTGATCTCTTTGTTCAATTATTCATGAAATGTTAGTTTCTTTTGAGAAATAATTCTATTTTGAGATTAACAGTTTAAAAAAAATCTTTCCATAGACTAATGATGCCCTGGTTGCATCGTTCCTTCGACGAGGAGACAACCAGTGTCACATTGAAGTCAGTGCTCGGATATTGAAAAGTAAAGATAAAATACCTGAACTGATGATTTTATATCAATCGAAAGGATTTCATTCTAAAGGTAGGCAAAACTATTCACATTTTTATTCTTTAAAAATAATTTCTTGTTAACAAATTTGTTTATTTAAAAAAAAAAGAAAAAGAAAGAAAATTATTTTTCATTAAAAAAAATTTTTTTTTTCATTAAAGAAAAAAAATTTAGCATTAAAAGTATAAAAAATAAATAAAAAAAAAAATTTTTTAAATTTATAATTAAAAGAAAAAAAGTTAGCTTCTTTTCTCGTTTTAAAAATTTTTTTTTTTTTGTTTCTAAAATTTTTTTTTTCTCCAGCTTTAGGATTGTTAATGAATCAAGCCACTCGACCATCGTCCACACTTTATGGTCTTGAAAGAATCATAGAATATCTTCAACATTTAGGTAAGCATTTATCTTATCTCAGTTCTTATACGTGAACATTTCACTTCGAATTGGGCATCTCCCCTTTAACTATCTTCTCAATTCAACTGTTAAAAAAAAAAAAATTAACGCTTAGTACAGTATCAATATCGAGATCAAATTCTGTCAAATATGAATTGGTCCATTTTTTATCCTTTCGATGTTGCCTTACAAGCTAAGACATTGAAGAAAAAAAAACAAACCGAAGTTGGCACAGTATATTCAGAATTACGTCCCTTGACCCATATTCAAGTTATCTCCCCTGAATTATACTTGCAACAAGAGAATGAATTCTCTAATTCCAGATAGCAAAAATATATCTAAATTTGCGCATTGCCGAATTTAGATATATTTTTGTTTTCTGCATGTTCTCTTTCTTTTCTGGTATTCGGTTTGAAGTTTACCAGACTTGTTCGGACTAGCTCTGTTTTCACATGATTTTACACTGCTGACACCGGGTTGTCAGATCTTGCTTCTGGTGGCAGTTTAGGTTGGACTCTACAGGCAGCTAGCCATCTCAGCATGATACTTTCCTACCGGTCATAACATTCTTGTGCAGAATAGTTCCCATAGATCATTAAATTAAGTCGTATTTACTGTACATAACCCATGCATTCTCTATAATGTGTTTATCCTGGCAATACATGCATTCTCTATAATGTGTTTATCCTGGCAATACATGCATTCTCTATAATGTGTTTATCCTGGCAATACATGCATTCTCTATAATGTCTTTATCCTGGCAATACATGCATTCTCTATAATGTCTTTATCCTTGCAATACATGCATTCTCTGTCTTTATCCTGGCAATACATGCATTCTGAGTGTATTTGGGACATTTATGTAGAATTACTTTTATGACTGTACCTTCTTTTATTTATCATGTATGTCCTTCTTACGTTTGTATTTGACAAACCTTTTCTGTGAGAAATAAATGTGTGTATATTTTTTCTCTTTTACTTCAGTAAGTTCTCAGAAATAAAGGAGCCGCTTCCTGTGGCTAACACTGGTACTATCATTTAGTGGAGAACTCTTAGCTGCCGTAGGGACGTCTCTAGAAGGACTCTTATCGTCCTGGTACAGCACTACCTGAGTAACGATAAACACATTCCCCTTCAATGAAGGGGTTAATCCCATCGTTTGGTTGGACGGGCCTTTGGTGTCATTAATTCTTTCTAGAGGGAATTAATTATCTGGACTGGGACCATCGGCTGAAAATTGAACACTTGTATGAAAGGAGCAAACAATCATCTTTATATTAAAAAAACAAAAAAACAAATCTGAAAATGAAACAACTGAATTTGTCTCTCTCGGTGACGAAAACGAGAGAGAGAGAGGGAGCGAAACGTCTGCAAGAGAAAGAGACACAACACACATCAAAAAGAATGGGACAGAGTGAAAGACCACAGTCACTGATGTTAACAGATCCTGGTGTCAGCCAATGTTGCTTTGACCGCTATCCCATTCGATGCAATCGTCAACCTCGCGTTTTATCATCAAATTGTCAACTCAGATTTGATTGACAACACACTTTTTTAATGGCGGGTACAAGGATTTTAAATGTGGGGAATTCCAGCTCCCCTATGAGGGCGTTCATCCTTGTGTCGCAACACTTGATTTCTATATGAGATACATAGATATTTGAGTGTATAACTAAGATTCTCCTTTTGAGTTAGTAAAGCAGTGAAGAACACCAATTTTCCTCTCCCCTGAATTCGCCACTTAATCATGTAATAGTCTATCTTTTTTGTATTTTTTTCTTTGTCTTGCCCGATTCCAGTACCAGAATTCATCTGGTCTGGTGCAGTATCCATCTTAGTGCTGTTATTTCAGGTAGCATCACTACGAGAAGGTGCACTATTCCTCGTATGAGCAAGTGTGTAACCATGTTTTTAAGATTTGGTTAGGGTTTACTTGTAGGGTGAAGTATCCTCATGTCGGGTTGTACAGAGAGACGAAAGACACTCGAGGATCATTGTCCCGTCCCCCCCCCCCCTCTTCCGTTTACTACTTCCGACCCGCATGTGTTCTAAAGGAGACACGTATTCAATATGGTGACCGCCTGCTTGGAGAAGACACTCCAACACGTGGTCGCGACACAAATGTAAAAATAGTGTAAAATATTCTTATTTTACACTAGGGAAGTCAGAGGTGTGAATGATTTAACACTTTTTTTCAATATTATGTCGGTTTTTTTTTTTTTTTTCTTTCAGGTCCAAGTTATGTGAGTTTAATTTTTGAATATGCAGAAAATGTAATCCAAAAAGATCCAGTTGATGGTCTTCGAGTAAGTGAAAAGTTTAATTTTTCACGTCTGTTATAAATTTTGGTCTCGATAAATTAACGCCTCACAGATATTTGAATTCAATAAAGAAAAAATATAATATAAAAATCAATGTTCAGTTTTTACATTTCTTTGAATATATATATATATATATATATACAGGGTGTCTCAAAAAAATGTACTCACTCGTAGAATGACGAGAAAACTTTTATTTATGAACATAAGAGTGAAATGAAATAGCATCGAATACATGAGACAGATGTAATTGAAGAATGCTGTTCGCAAATGTTCAAACTGATGACCATTATTGTTCAAACAAAGCTGATAACGCGCACCAAGGTAAATAAAGGTTTTCTCGTCATTCTAAGAGTGAGTACATTTTTTTGAGACACCCTATATATACACGATGTTAGATTTTCTGTCACAGACGTAGTAGTATAAGTAAACTCACATCTTTCATCATACAATCTCCCACCCACAAACCTTTCTACAATCCAACCATAGGTGCTTTTTTTACATTAGGACCCGCGCTAAAAGTGCCTCGGTGTCGGTACTTTCCGGATGTTTACGTAAAACGCCGTCCAAAAAAGCACAAAAAAGGCAGAATTTACAAGCAGATAAAAAAACAAGCAAAAATTGCAGCAAAAAATTTATATTTTTATATATATATATATATATATAAGTTTTTTTAAATATTTTACCTACGTACGATGTCATTTTGAGCTTATAGCTCTCATCAACGCAGGGAAATAACAATCTCAGACGGTGATGGGGCGTGAACCCGGTTCACAGAGAAACCTTGAATCTGTAAGCGTTCACCTAGTCCCATTAGTCCACGAGAGATTGTCACATGATAACAGAAATTAAGTGATATTTACACTGAAAGCGTAAATATCTAAACATCCTATAGTACTCAACGACCGAGTCAGAGCAGAGATATATATATATATATATATAGAAGGTACAACTGATAATATATATATATATATATAGAAGGTATAACTGATAATATATATATATATATATATATAGAAGGTATAACTGATAATATATATATATATATATATATAGAAGGTATAACTGATAATATATATATATATAGAAGGTATAACTGATAATATATATATATATATAGAAGGTATAACTGATAATATATATATATATATAGAAGGTATAACTGATAATATATATATATATATAGAAGGTATAACTGATAATATATATATATATATATATATAGAAGGTATAACTGATAATATATATATATATATATATATAGAAGGTATAACTGATAATATATATATATATATATATATAGAAGGTATAACTGATAATATATATATATATATATTATGGAAGGTATAACTGATAATATATATATATATATATATATAGAAGGTATAACTGGTAATATATATATATATATATATATAGAAGGTATAACTGATAATATATATATAGAAGGTATAACTGATAATATATATATAGAAGGTATAACTGATAATATATATATATAAAAGGTATAACTGATAATATATATATATATATATATATAGAAGGTATAGCTGATAACAATATGGAAACATACCGGTTTGTAAGGAACTTAAAAATAAGAGTTTTTTATTTCTTTAAAAGAATTTTAAAAATCTGACTTGCTTCCAGTTTTCACTTCGTTTTCACTAAACAGTGTGAAATAGACAATTAATTAATGTTGTTTTCAATTTAAATTCATTTTTTTTATTTGTTTTTTTTAAAAATATTTTTTGTTTTTTTATACGTGCAATATTTTTAATTATATATATTTTTCTTTTTAGATTTTCACTGAAGATTTGCCAGAAGTAGAATCCTTGCCGAGAGATAAAGTTCTTGAATTTTTAGATAAACACTTTGAAAGCAATGTGACCATCCCTTATCTTGTGAGTTTTATTTATTTATTTAAAAGAAAAAAAAGAAAAATCTTACACAAATCTTTTAAAACTGTGTTCTTTTCTAGGATCCTGAGCAACAGTGGGTAGCCCTGCTAGTTAATTATTACTATTTTATTCCTTAATATCGTCAGGTAGTCAAAAGCACGAAGGCAAATGAAACTAAAAACATTCAAACATCAATTTAAAAATTTTTTTTTTTTTTTTAACATAGTCCACCCCAAACAAGGCAGGCCACCACTGTAGACGTAAGGGGCTACTGAGAAAAAAAGGGAGACGGTTTGGGGGTGGGGTGGGGTGGGGGGTGGGGGGTCAACCTAAATTGGGATCTGTGCAGCGAGATGTCTGTTTACATTAGTTTTAAATTTCTGCATGTCAGTACCGCCGGGGAAACAGGGGGCAGGGAGGGAGTACCAGAGGCCAGCAGTACGAGGAAAGGAGCTATTGGAGTAGAAAGCTCTCCGGCATCTGGGGACCTCCACAGTGAATGGATGGGATTTAGCTGATTGTCGAGTTGGTCTAGTGAATTTATGTCGAGGGGGCACCAGAGTAGCCAATTCATTGGAGCATAATCCATTAAAGTATTTGTAAAACAAGCACAAGGATGCTACATTGCGGCGATGGGACAGGGACTAGAGCTTGGTTGACAGTGAGGGACCTATTAGGTTGACGACTCTTTTTTGGACCTTGTCAAGGAGGGAGAGACTAGTAGATGATGCACCAGCCCAGATGTGGCAACAATACTCCATGCATGGGCGGATGGTGGCTTTGTTTGCGAATTTCCTTTATTCCATAAGGAAAGAAAAAATCTTGACAAAACCTCTCGTAATCACCCCTATTGTTTTAATAGACTAGCCATTTAACATTGTGAATATTAAAGGCAACCACAGACATCGTGAAAATGAGTTATCGTCCTTGACCACTGGAAAATCTAAGATACAAAATGGTGGAAATATCTACCGAGTGATAAAATCTTTAAAATCGTTTTTTATTTATAATTAAATAACTATTGGATGAATTTGCGTAATTTTTTCTGCACAATCTTATTTTCAGCTAACACGTAAGTACATAATAAAGTTTATACATTCTTTAAATATTTCAATGTCAGGGCTGATATGCATAAGCACCAATTCTAATTTTCTAATTGCACGTGCTTGTTGTATCCTCCAAGGACTGAGATCAATATTTTGTATCTGTTCAAAAAGCAATATTTAAGATTTTTCAAATTCTCTTAGTCTGCAAATCGAAAAAGGCGGGAAGCCATTTTGAAGACTAAACTGCAAGAGAAGATACCTCGATCAGAAAAAATCATGATTTACGATTAAATTTGTCTTCGTCTCGTGTAAATTTTCAAAATGGTAGCCATTTCAGAACTATTTTTCTAAAGATAAAATTTGAAAATCTTCAAAACCAAACTGTTTTTCACTTTTTTTTTCTACACAATAACAAATCTGCATAACATAAAATTAGAATTGTATTTACAATGAGGATTGTCGTGTCAAAAAGTATAACATTTTTATTTTTATTCAATTTTTAAAAAATAACCCATTTTTCCTAATTGAAATTTTTTTTTTTTTGTATTGATTAAAATTATCTCCAGGAACACGTGATCACTCATTGGAACGAGATCAACACAGACTTTCATAACAGACTCGTCAATTTGTACCGAGAAAAAATTCAGAAACTTACGCAGGATCTCCCTAAATGTGAGTCGACATTTTCTTTTATATTTGTAGAATCAAAATGAAACTTACGTAAGGGCTCCAAGCAGTATTTATCCATTAAAATGTCCATTCGTGGACTAGCAACCAATCAGAACCCAGAGAATGAACTTGCTCATCTAAGCACAATAGAACATCCCAGCCTGTTTATATATCAACTCTTTTGGCTTCTGGTCTCTATTTTGTTCTGGCTTAACTGGTCAAGCAGCTTAGCACTGGCTATTAAATTCAAAAATATGAACACACGGTCTCTGAACCTTCAAGCAAAGGGGGGTGGGGGGAAGTTTGCTAGATCCTCGGAAGGAATGATTTTAGTAGCCCTCTGGAGGCCTCTTTATTTATTTATTTTTTTTGTTCTCTTACTTAAAAAAATTATAGCATCTCTTTTAATGGTAACATCTACAAAAACAAACAAACCCCAAAACTATGTTATTGCACATGGGCATTAATCTAGCAGTGATATGAGTTTAACTTTTTTTTTTTTTTTTTTTTTTTAAATCCAGAAAAAGTTGTTTTCTGCTGAAATTACTAGGATGTGAGTTTTCTGCTTCTGGGTTGAAATCTGCTTTTGTTTTTGCTTTTTTTCTCTTTTTTTCTTTTTTCTTTTTTTCTTTTTTCTTTTTCCTTTTTCTTTTTCTTTTTTTTCTCTTTTTTCTTTTTTTTCTCTTTTTTTCTCTTTAACAAAAAAAGCCGAATTTTGCCAATTGTATAATAGCAAAAATAAAAATCAATTTTTTTTTTTTGAAATTAAAAAAAATTTTTTTTAAATTTCTTTGCCAGCCGACCAAAAGTGATCTTCACAACACTGGTATAATCATTAAATTTTTTTCTTTCTCATTTTCAGCAGATATGCCTAAAAAAGCTGACCTTGAACCAGGAGAATTGGGTGAATATCGGAAGAAACTCGTTAAATTCTTGGAAACTTCACAGAGTTACACGCCTGAACGGTTGCTCTCTTATTTCCCACTTAACGGTAAGTAAACGTTCAAGCTATGTCTGAGTGGTCACGGTTCTGGTACAGCAATCTGTTCTTGGTTTTCTTCTCTTCTGTTTCATGTATTAATGACATAGATGACAACTTAACGAATGCCGCAAGACTGAAATATGCAGATGACATCAAACTCTACCTTGAGATAAAAGAAACAGATCCGACATTCTATAAATTTTTTCTGCAATCAGGCGTGGACACAATGCAGCAATGTGGAACTCTCTTCCTGTTGACTGTTTTCCTCCTACCTATAGCATTGGTCTTTTCAAGACTAAGGCCAGTAGGCATCTTCTGTCTTTGTGATAATCATATTTCGTTTTTGTTAGCTCGTAACATTAAGTGGCTTCATGCCTTGTCTGGAGAGATTTCCATAAAAAAAAAGATGGATCACAGACACACAACTGAAGCTAACTGTGGACAAGTGTATCACCATATCTGGTTTCTGTCGATTTTTGTCATCGATAGTGTTCTTCCTACAAAATCTATTTCTCATATACGCCAGTGTGGAGTATTTATTTACCTCCCCTCCAGGAGGTTAGGCACAAGGCCAGTTTTATCTTACTCCCACAAGGTAAGATGTGACCCAAGATCGGGTCAGGAAAGTGTGACTTGAAAAGCCAGCGCCCGAGAAGGTGAGCACTCTGGCCATTAAAAATTGCCTGGGCAGCCCCGTCGGCATTCCCCGGTAGGAGCGCCTCAGGCAGTAAGCAATAAAACTTACTCCTCCCCAAAGAGGGGAGGCAAAGCCTGGGAGGGTGGACCTCCTCTAGAACTGCACAGGACCGACCCATAAACCGGCGTAAATCAAGCCCCGAAGGCCAAGACAATACCAGTCTATGGGGTGTAGTATCCATCGGAACAGATACTACACTTTGATCTTGGCCAATGCCAGTGTTGGTTAGCCATACCGAGAATATCTTATATGTGCTGCGAATACTATGTTATTTTGAATATTTGATCAGGGTTTACTTGTAGGGGCAAGTGTCCTGATGTCAGGTTGTCCTGACAAACCCTTGTATAGAGAGAGCGAAGACGCTCGAAGGTGGTGTCTAGTAGGTAATTCAAACTCTTCTATTGTATGTGTATGTCCAGCTAAAAGTAAATAGCTACAAAACAAAGACCCACAAAGTTAGTATATTCTTGATTGGCATTGCCCTGAATAAATTTAAAAAAAAAAGAAGAAATCTTTATTCTTTGAGGATTAACTGGACCAGGTTTCGTCTGGGAGGGGGTCAGTTTTTCAGCTATTTCTAATGTTATCTATTATATAAAAGAGAAGTGAACGACTTACGTTCTTATTATTTTCAATACAGCAACGGGCTGGGCGAACGCGAAAGAGGGGGTGGGGGGGGGAAGGATGTGGATAAAGAGAAAGATAGAGAGACGGATTGAGAGAGGTAGAGAGATAGAAGTTTTCAGTTTTTAACTTCTTCTATTTTTTTTTTTTTTTTTTATGGCCCCGAGCATCGCCGGGTAGCCCTGCTAGTTTATAATAAATGGCAGTCATCCATTTCGTTATCTAGAGATTCGAGTTCAAGCTCCGGTGTCAGCAGTGACCCTCTTTATTCGCATATGACCAAAATTTTGTGAAAAATTGTTTTGTAAACGGTTAAAAAGAAATGGTCGATGCGGGTTGGCGTGATGTTTGAATACGGACGGCAGCTTTTCTCAAAGCCGTGGAGTAAATCTGCTTTTGCAGTTAGCAGTAAAAAATATCGGCTTTCCGTAGCAAAAGAGAACGGAAATTTGTATTCCTTCACCCAATTTATCATAGTTTATCCGTTGGCCGATCTGTTTAATGGCAGCAGGCTGTCAGCCCTGTTCAATTCGTTAGAAGCCCGATCAACTACTGTGGCTGACTGGCAAACACCATGTGTATGATTGAGCGCTACGTTACTAGCATCAAATGAGCAGCACCCCCCCCCCCCCCCTTCCCATTCCAAATGTCATGCCACTCATGAACTTGGAATCTGAAATGCCAAATTCAAATTGCTTCTGATCAATTAAAAAAATTTTTTTTTATTGAAATTGTTCCAGCAAGGCATGAAGGCACTTGATGTAAGGAACTCAAAATAAAAAAATATACTACTTCAAGGTCAAAAACTAGCCAACGATGATAAGTGTTAGATGGATTGATTCCGACCCAGAAAGCAGCAATTATTCCCCCTTTGTCAGAAATATCGCTCGTGGAATGTGAGGACTAAAAGAACAAAAATAGGGGAAGCGAGAGTTACGAGGCTGCCGAAAGTAAACCCAAGTTAGTCACTTTCTACTCTCTTACGTTCTAATAGTGTTGGGAAATATAGGGATGAAACCCCCCAAATAGCCCCCCCCCCCCCCCCCCCCGAAAAAAAAAATGTCAATACCAATACGTTAGTAAAATTCACAATCATTTTCCGCAATCCAGCCATATTTAGTACAAATAAAATTCAGTCTATGCTCGACTTGTCCAAGTTTCTGGCTTGAATGTTGAATTAAATTTTCAAGATTTAAAAAAAATAAACTAAAAATAGTAAGTCATTGTTTTTTATGTTTGCTGCAAAATCATGTCCCCCCCCCCCCCCAACAACTGTTTGCTACAGAAATTAACATAAAAAATTAACTCTGAGTGGAGATAGGTGTTGTATAATTAGAGAAAGAGTGGGGGTGGGGGTGGGGGGGGTGACAAGATCTCATGAGTGACGTCGTGGCGAGTGTTGAAGAAATAATGGTCTGTCTTTTTCTAGCAGTGACCATCTGAGGCACACGTGTGTAATTTGGGGCTCGTGTCTATCTTACTTCTCTCCCAAAACCTAACTTGGGAGGATAGGGTTGAAAGTTCTTTTAATATCGGCTGATTAACAAGTACTGTTTTATGAGATCCTGGCCAGGGGGGGGGGGGGGGGTAGAACATCTGTGAACCATAACACATGTATTTTGTTGGATATCCACGCACGCACGTGCGTCATTTATTCAAAATGGCTGTCCTATAACTTGGAGTTTATGCATCGACTGATTTAATATGGGAACTGCTAAATGTGGATACCTTGTGTTTACGACCCTGCATAGATAGACGCAGAGGACAGCGGATGCAAATGTTATTATTGAGAACTTATATTTTGGACCGATATTCCATCAATCACAACGATAATTGCCCGAATTAACACCATTAAAACTTTTTTTTTTTCTAATTTTTTTTTCAGATTTCTATGAAGAACGAGCTATCCTCCTTGGTCGACTTGGGCGGCACGAGCAGGCACTGGCCATTTACGTCCACATTTTGGAAGATCAGCGGTTAGCAGAAGAGTACGTATCTTGATGATATTTCTTAGATGACTTATGTCCTCATCTCGGGTGTCCCTTTTTCACAACGTTTCGGACACTACAAAGAGAAAAATCTTAAAGAAATTTTCGATGAAAACAACACTGGAAAAATCCTATCCTACATCAAAGAAGTAGGTCTCTTCCAAAGAATATAACTGCCCCCCCCCCCTAAGAATATAATATACAACTGCATAATAATAATCACAAATAACTGAATCGCTAAGTGCTACCACAACAAAATATAAACACCAAGTATCCAAACCACAAAAATAAAATACCAAAACTCTTCTAAAAGATGAAATTCACAATTTGAAAAATACAAAAATAACCCATCAACACAATAAAAACAAAACTCCTAGAAATGAAAAATATAAAAATGTTATAAAAACCACTCTAACTACCCTAACATCTATATATCAATCCCAATGGAAAATCCTAAATAATCTTCAGCATGAAATGACCTAAAAGGTTGCATTGCTGTAAAACCAAATAAATAAATAAATAAATACAACGTTTCGGCTGTTGTATGCTTCTACCTTCTTCAGTTGGTAACTTATTTTAGAGAATTTTTTAAACTGAATCAGTTAACTGAGTTATTAAGTAGGTTAATTATAGAGATAACTCACTCACTATCCAGGTTTATCGTGTATGTTTTCTGGCTGTCCTTATGCTAAGTCTCCAGTGATCACGATTGTGGGGATTGACCGTGTCCATTTGCCACTGTTTACGGTCTTGCCTGATGGTTTCTTTCCATGTCTTCCTCGCGCACCCAGCTTTCTTTTTGCTGACCAGCCTTATGTCTCTGCATCTGCTGATATACCCCTTGCTTCTTTCAACATGTCCGAACCAGTGAAGACGGTTTGCCCTTATTAGGACATCAAGTTTTGGGATGGCCAATTTCTCAAGTGAGTTAATTAACCTTAATATGAGTTAATTAACCTTAAAGTGAGTTAATTGACCTTAAAGTGAGTTAATTAACCTTAATGTTAAGGGAAAAATGAAAAAAAAAGCTGTTTCATTTAATGTCAGTACTAATTTAAATGTTCGGCGACGATTCGGCCATTTTCGCAATCTGAGACATTTGGGTCGATACGGGTTCCCTCACATAGAAGTTCCTATATTTCACTAAACAATATCCGAAGAGGAAGAAACAGGTAATGAAAATAAGTCATTGTTTGAATGTAAATAAAAAATAAAAAATAAAAATTGTCATAAATACGTTGTCTATTTCTTCAATACTTGATTGATTTGTTTGAAGAAAAAAAAAAGCATAACCTTTCTCTCGGTCATTTTAGACCGAATGGATACTCTTCTAATTAAAAAAAGGGGAGATAATCCCAGACTTAGAAATAATAATGGTGAGAATAAGTGCAATTAATTATAAGAAGCCTAGAATATGCAATATGAGTCTAGGTAAATAATCATACTAGACATTAGTATAATAATTTACCTACTAATAATGTATACCATCCGTCAAAAATGACGAGGGAAAAAACTATGCTTCGTCAGTGTTCACACTCAATATTTATCTCGATATATTACTAAAATATTCATATAAAATTATCGAATTCTGTCAGCAATTTAATTTGTCATGTATAAATTATCATTTCTGATGACCTAAAGAAAAAGAAAAACTTCCACCGTTGACTTTTTATTTATCATAGAGCGAAGAATTTCTTTGCGAATTCATTTCAGGCGGCAGGGTAAGTCTGAGGTGGTTGTCTGACTTGTTATTTGCTTTCTTGTTTCCCCATACCACTTGAAACGGTTTCGTCTGGGGGACTAGAAAAAGGCAGGTGTTTTACTCACTAACTTTTGGCAGTACATATATTTATTTATACATAAATCAATACACGTTGGACTTTATTATAGGATTAAGGCTGTTGCATGTTCTAAGTTTATGGTTAGAACGTTTATCAGTGAAGGGTTGGGTTCAAAATTCTATAACGGTTTCCGAATTCGACTCTGGATATCTGAAGGTTGGCGGTCAAAACCGCCGGAACGTTTTGATAACAACGACAAAGATGAGGATGCTAGTCTGAAAATCACTGTATTAATAAAATTGTGTGACCACTTCTTGTCTGTGTGTGATTCTCAACTCTATGTGACTTACACTTCGTTTTTTTAAAATTTATTTATTATTAATCAGATATTTTAAGGTTATTATTAATCAGATATTTTAAATTTATTATTAATCAGATATTTTTAATTTATTAGTAATCAGATATTTTTAATTTATTATTAATCAGATATTTTTAATTTATTATTAATCAGATAATTTTGATTTATTATTAATCAGATATTTTTAATTTATTATTAATCAGATATTTTTAATTTATTATTAATCAGATATATTTTATTTATTATTAATCAGATATTTTTAATTTATTATTAATCAGATATTTTTAATTTATTATTAATCAGATATTTTTAATTTATTATTGATCAGATATTTTAAATTTATTATTGATCAGATATTGAAATTTATTATTGATCAGATATTTTAAATTTATTATTGATCAGATATTGAAATTTATTATTAATCAGATATTGAAATTTATTATTAATCAGATATTGAAATTTATTATTAATCAGATATTGAAATTTATTATTAATCAGATATTGAAATTTATTATTAATCAGATATTGAAATTTAAAAAGAAAAAGAAAATGCAAGCGTGCAAAGTACTAAAATGAACTTTTAAAAAATAATTTAATTACAAAACGAAATCCACCAGAATGCATTTTAGTTTCTTTTTAAACAAAACAGCTATTTTAATCTTTTGTTAATAGTTGAAAAAAAAAAATCAAGGAATTATTTTGTGACCTTTTGAAATCTGAAAAGAATTTTGAACATTAAATTCTTCATCCCCAAAATACAAATATTAGACATGATGTAATATCTGTTATTATAATAATAATAATAATAATAATAATAATAATAATAAGATATTACATCATGTCTAATATTTGTATTTTGGGGATGAAGAATTTAATGTTCAAAATTCTTTTCAGATTTCAAAAGGTCACAAAATAATTCCTTGATTTAAAAAATTTTTTTTTTTTTTTTTTACCAAAGCAGAGTTAATCAAGATTCGTTTTTCTAAGACTTTTTCCTATTTATTTTATTTGCGCAAAATACATGCTAAAATATTCCTTGGATTTGGGATTGAGTTACGTTTTAAACAAAATTCATTTTTCTTCTCATCAGCTGTAATTTTCAATTTATCTACAAAGTCTTTTAAGTTTCTGTCTAGCATTTTCACCCTCTGTCACGCCCCCCTCCATCTCTTATGTTATATAGTGTCTATCTCTCTCACTTCCGTCTCTCTCTCGCTGTGTCTATTAACCAAAGGTGATGAAACTAACTATAAAACAGAAGATTGGAATAGTCCATTATAAACAATAGGGGATATCACAACACATATAAATATTATTTAACCCATAGCTGAAGAGAGAAAAAGAGAGAAGCTGATTTGGGGATTTTGTCTCATACTTTTATATTTAACTGGATTTGCAAACTCACTTTTTCCTGATTTTAAACCATCCAACCCAAACTCAATGGGTGACCCAACAGGTCACTTTTCTCTAGTAAGTCTTAAAAGCTGATCCTAATGGACACATGGCCAAGTGGATACAGGCGTTGGTTACAGAATGTTCTTGAGTGAATTCAACCTCGTGGTTGTCAGTTCAATCCAATAATTTAGTTAGATATTCACAGCAAGAACTCGTTGTATTACCACAATTGCATAGAACTTTCCTTTCTTCCTCTGTCTGCCTAACATCGAACAGAATTTCCATGAACAGAGATTTTTCCAAGAACTTTATCTGTAGAACACATTACCACGGGATTGCTTCCATGTAGATTACAACATCGTCATCTTCAAATCTAATGTCAACAAATACTTGTCATAAACAGTCCTCATAAATAATGCAATTTTGTTAATTCCATTCATTTTCAATCCTTTCATAATATTCTTCATCGTTCAACTGACAATCTATCCATCTCATTAACCTTTATCCTCGAGTGTCTTTTAGCCTTGATAAGTGATGACTCATTAGTAAAAAGTAAAAAAAAAAAACCCATTAAGATATTAGTTTGATTTCCTTGTTGAAAAGTCATTCTGTCAAAGATTCAACTTTTTAATCAAGGGCAGATAATCTATCGTCACATCGGGTTATCTCCCCTGTATTTATACTTTATTATTTCTATTTTTCTTGGTTCAATATTTATATTTATGACCAAAACCATTAATATCATCGAAATTGAGTCTTCCGACGCGAGTGACTGTTATTAACAGTTTAAACAGGTTAATGAGCATGCAGTGAAGAAGAAAATAATATTTATAAATTATTAGAAGTCTTCCTCTTCTTCATTTAACCTGTCTTTTTTCCGCAGAAGATGTGGGTTGCACATTGGCCATGTAAAAACAGAGTGACTTTCCTCGATGAAACTCTTATCATATCAGTCTTTGGAACTCCCCTGCTCCCTGTTTCTCTGACTGTACCGACATGCAAAAATTTAAGCATGACCCCTTGTTAGGGATACATTAAAGTTAAAACAAAAAAAATTAATTTATGGAGTTAATTGGAATTTTGGCCATGAAACAATGATCTGTGTTCCTTTTTCTTCCGAGCAATACGTTTTTCCTTCTTTTAACCGTATTATCCAAACGCATGCGAACTTCGAGACGTTCTCTCCGCAACTGCCCTCAACCCAAAAAACACCTGCCTTTTATTTAGCGTTCTTCGCCGCACCTGATCTGCATAATGCAACCCCAAAAGAAACACCTGCCTTTTATTTAGCCTTTTTTGCCGCACCTGATTTGCATAATGCAACCCTCACTTTCTTTCCCTCCGGACCCGCGTGATGGCTGTTACGGGCTATACCTACTTTGCAGATGCATTTGTGTCTTTTCTGCTTTTCAAATCGATAAAATGTGATTTAGGGGTAGGGGTTTTACTGTGATTACGGCTAACTAATCTATGCAAACCAGATGCTCACCAAAAACAACACATTTGACTCCTCGCACAAATATCTGAGAACTTAGAACCAACATTGATGACGTTGAATTCTTTCTCTTAGTAAACTCTCCGGATATCCTAGTACTGAGTGAAATGTAATGTGAGCAAACATCTCGCTGCACAACTCCCCACTTAGAATGCCCCCTATAAATCTGGCTCTTAATTCACAGTAAGCCATTACGTAATAGTGGCAGCATGACCCCTTGTTTAGGGTACATTAAAGTTAAAAAAAAAAATAAAAAAAAATATGGAGTTAATTGAAATTTTGGCCATTCCTACTCCGCAGATGCATTTGTGTCATGGCCATCCCTACTACAGGCCAGGCAATCGTGCAACTGGGGTCTTTTACTGGGGGCCATGTGAATTTTCTTAAATATTCGATATAGAAGTTGCAAACAAAGGTAAAATTCCTCTGTGAGATTAGTTTGATGTTTTTATGTGTTTTACATACCAAATAATAAGAACCACAATGAGCTAATTGATAAATTTGACAATTATTGACAAATTCCTATAAATGAAGAAAGGTAATTTTGAATAAACAAAGGCAAATGCATATTTCAATGAAGAATTTTTATTTCAATGTTGGATATTTTTTAGAGAATTTGTACTTATGTCAAAAGATCATTACTTGTATATTGTGGTTAAAAAGAAAAAAAGGATCCGCACCAGTTGATGATATAGTTTGCAACTTCTATATCGAATATTTAAGAAAATTCACATGGCCCCCAGTAAAATACCCCAGTTGCACGATTGCCTGGCCTGTAGTAGGGATGGCCATGATTTGTGTCTTTTCTGCTTTTCAAATTGATAAAATGTGATTTAGGGTTTTACTAACTAAACTACGCAAATAATAATTCAGCAAAAATGTTGGTGGAATTTAAACAAAAACTAATGAAATTTATATTTAATTTGTGAAAATTGGCAACAGATTTCAAATCTATCTGCATCAAATCAGTTTCATTAGTAATTGAATCGGCTAAACAACTATTGACCACCAATTACAGTAGACTCTTCTGGAAAACACGGTTTCAAGTGTAAAAGAAACGCTCTTGATAAAAATCCGTTTCTCAGTGAACGACGCACATTAATTCAGTTTAAAATATAAAAACTGCAATTTTGGTCATTAAATGATGAAATTACCTTTGATGTGAGCTGCAAGTGTGCTAGAAAAGTGATGCATGTTTGGCATGCCCGCACTGCTGGTGACACACTATCGTCTTTGCTATCACCTTTCTATTATTTTTATTTTCTCTACAAAATCATATTTCTTATATTCGTCGAACACAGGCGCATTGTAATCCGATACAATATTTTTTATTATTTGAAATTTTTTGTGTTAAAAAAAAAAACAAAATAAAATAAAAAATTAATTGAAAGAAAATGTGATTTTTTTTTTTTTTTTTTTTTTTTTTTTTTTTTTCAGATATTGTATAAAGCATTTTTTTTTTTTACATTTTTTTGCAGATATTGTATAAACCATTTTTTTTTTTTTTTTCAGATATTGTATAAACCATTTTATTTATTTATTTATTTATTTTTTTTTCAGATATTGTATAAACCATTTTTTTTCCTTGCAGATATTGCATAAACCATTTTTTTTTTTTTTTTGCAGATATTGTATAAACCATTTAAAAAATATTTTTTTTTCAGATATTGTATAAACCATTTTATTTATTTATTTATTTTTTTTTTTTCAGATATTGTATAAACCATTTTTTTTCCTTGCAGATATTGCATAAACCATTTTTTTTTTTTTGCAGATATTGTATAAACCATTATGATGACAATAAAGAAGGAAGCAAAGATGTAAGTACGACATTGCTATGTTTTGTTGCGAACCATTTTTACTATCCAGCACCCCCTTTGCCTTTTAGATTTAGTAAATTATTTCGAATTAGCAGGGCTACCCGGCGTCGCAATTTCCATAAATTATATCGATCACAGAAAACAGTAAAGCTAAATAATTTAGTTAATATTGTAGTCTGAAATGTCCAATTTTTGTTTTTAGCAACACCGACCAATATTTGCCATAAATCACTGACGAAACAGATTTTCTTTCTGCAACTTCTAGTAAATTTTGTAAATTACAGAAAAAGAAATAAAAGTAAAATTACAGTAAAATCTACTTAATATTTTAAATTTATTTTATGTTCATTTTGACAAAAGCAGAGTAAAAATACTTATTCATCCGGGTGAGGTTCGAACTCGCAACCTATGCCTTTAATTATGGCACGTTAACTGATTGACCCACGGGGTAGGGGAAGGAGTCTGAAATAGTGCTGCTGTTAAATACATAAACCAAACCACTCCCTTCTCTCTCTAGTCAAATATAGGTCAACCGTTTATTGAAAAGGGAGAGTAATAGCCAATTACATGGTGGATATGGAAAAATTGTATCCTTAATTTTTGTCTGGTGTCCAGTAGATGGAATTAAGAGGGTACAACTCCTCCTGCTTCATTTATTTATGACTAATAAAAAAAGTTAAAAAGAAAAACTGATCAGGATTAAATTTGTTTTAAAAAAAAAAAAACAGATCAATATTTGCTGTAAATCACTGGCGAAAAGTTTTTTTAATGTAGTTTGTAGTAAAAAAAAGTGGTTAATCACAAAGGTATGGGGGTGGCGGACCAACTTTACTTCATACAGTACTAGCGGAACCCGTCGCCCGGCGTTGCACGGGAGAAAGTACTACCTATTGCATGACGTCGGATAAAAAAATTGTTCCCCCCCCCCCCTCTACCGTGTTGGCGAATGTTTTAAATTTTAAAATAAAAAAAAAAAAAAGAAAAAGTGGCAGAGTAGAATGGGATCGAACGCTAAAACTGGCGATCATGAAACCTCCCTTAACGACTGCGCCACGGTTTTGAGTTGAAAATACATGTGAAAATAGGCAAATTAAGTTAAGCTTGTTTATTGGTATGCGTGTTATGTTAGCTTCTGCCGACGACAAATGTAAAGTTCAACAATGACACGATTTAGGTCATTTGTTGATGAAGTAAATTGATTTGGGCAAGGTTTCTATAATATGCGTGTTAAAGGTGTATGATTGTGTAAATGTAAATGTATCGGGGTCTACGAGTATCTTGGCGCTTATTGAATTAAATAGAAAGTCGATTCGATCAATAAATTGTAGCCGCCATGTTGAATGATTAAATTTTGCAGGAACTGTGTTCGTTAATTTCATTCGCTTAATTCCGGAATGAATATAAATATAGAAGTCATAGGTAGAACTAGAAATAACGTAATCTGATATTCACGGAAAATAATCGGAGTGAACGGGAGTGGTCATTAAGTTTTTGGGTATTGCTTTATATTATGTAGTAAATTAATACCAACCAAATAATAAATAAGAACGGACTCTTTTGTGAAAATTAAACTGTTTATTGGTTCCCGGTGTCGATGAGTGGAGTGACAGTACAGAATTGTTAGGGAGAAAAGTTTTTGCTACCACCTATATGGAGTTGGTTTGTCGGAGAGGCGTAGATGGTGGGCCAAATGTAATATTTAGTGTTAACTGGGAAAAAATAATAACAAATTTACTAAAACACGCTCAAGTGAATAAGTGTAATATAGTGGTAGGAAAATAACCACATTCATCACAGGCACCTAAGCCTGTGATGAATGTGGTTATTTTCCTATTCTCAGAGAAGGTACAGAGGAGAAATCGTCTTAACTTTATATATTAGATAACATCAGATGCCAGGGTGATTGTCTAGTTTTTATGTAAATAGGCACTTAGATAACTGAAATGGAAGGTACCATTTTTTTTTTTTTTTTTTTTTTTGTAATATTAACCTTGTTAGATAACTGGCAGATATTAAAGACAAAATGTTAAGCTTATTAGATAACTCCCCCAAAATGTTAACTTATGATAGAATTGCGAGATACTATTTAAAAAAAAAAAAAAAAAAAAGGACGTTTTGAAAATGTGAAGATCACTTCTGCATAGGAAAATCATTTTCATTGAGAAAGATTCAATATTCAGAATTTAAATCTATACATATATTATATTGGTAATGAGCAAGGAAACCTGGCACCGCCTGGGAGAAATAACTTCATATTTGAAAAGTTTGCGGTCACTTATCTATCACATTCTTTTGTTTCTTTTTTTCTTTTTTTTCTTTTTTAAGTGTCTTATTATGATGTTATTTTCAAAGTCCTAACTTTAAGTCTTTCGTCATACTCTCTTTCTCTGCGTCCCCTTTTTTTTTTACTTTTTTTTTTTAAACGTAGTTCACCCCAAACAAGGCAGGACGCCACTGTAGACGTAAGAGGCTACTAAAAAAAAAAAGGGAAAAGGTTTGGGGAGGCAACCTAAATTGGGAGCTGTGCAGCAAGATGTCTGTTTACATTAGTTTTAAATTTCTGCATGTCAGTACCGTCGGGAAAACAGGGGGCAGGGAGGGAGTTCCAGAGTCCCGCAGCACGAGGAAAGAAGCTATTGGAGTAGAAAGCTCTCCGGCATCTGGGGACCTCCACAGTGAATGGATGGTATTTAGCTGATTGTCGAGTTGGTCTAGTGAATTTACAACGAGGGGGTCACCAGAGTAGCCAATTCATCGGAGCATAATCCATTGAATCCCCTTCTCTGACCGTTTCCGTATTTTCTCTCTATCTCAATTTTCTCTTGCTTTTTATTCATGATGGAACCACAAGTGAATTGAGTTTTTAAAAAAATTCTAAATTTAATTAAAAATGTGTATTTAATAAATGTTTTTTTATATACTTGTGTGACCTGACCCTCTGGACATGACACAGGTGGTTGGTTCTCTGAGGGCTGGCATTCAGTTGGACCGTGTGTCACTCCAGGCAAGGTGAGCCTTTGGGGCTCTTAGCTAAAGGATTGTGTTTATTGGACTCGTGTTTCAATTTGGTCGGGCTAAAATCTCATCTAGCAAGTTCGCTATGTGCCTGCCCAGAAAAGATGGGCCCACTGGGGCTGTTAGGTAAAGGATTGTGCTGATTGGACTTATTTTCTTTTTGGTCGGGAAGAAACTCATTTTGCAAGTCTGCCATTCAACCTAGGAACACGAGTTTCATTTTTAACCTCCAACAAATACACCTGTTACTTGTTTATAACCTGGATTTGTGATTCTACTTCGGAATGAGAATTCTTTGTTGCATCACTGACTGAATCGCATAACATCTTTGGACCGGCATAACGAGTGGGGACGATTGTGGCAAGTGCAGTGAACACACGCATACAGGTTCACACCTTATCCTCGAGTGGTTTTTGGCCTTGGTGACTTAGTATTAAAACGATTACTTTTGGTTATTAAATTCAGTAATAATTGAGCACAAGCAAAACATACAAAGCAAAGAAAAAACTAGGCAAACCCTAACCGCAACGGGTAGTTTTACTTATACTTTATTGTTAGTTTTATATTCTTGAAATAACCCCAGAAAGTAATGTTCTTAGATTGTCTCTATGATAAGCCCCCTCTAGTAGACTGTCTGGTAGTTATCTCTAATGGATATCTCCAACGGTCAGTCTCTGGGTGGTCGAATGTGACCAATGAGAAAGACTGGAATCCAAGATTTCCGGTCCGGGACAAAGAACCCCAAGAGATCGGAGGAGGGAGACCTGGCCCTCTGGGGATGACAGTAAGTTTGGTTTTCAGAGAGCTGGCAATCGGTTAGAGCTGTGTGCCTGTCCAGAAAAGATATGCCTACTGGGGCTGTTAGCTAAAGGATTGTGCTGATTGGACTTATTTTCTTTTTGGTCGGGAAGAAACACATTTTGCAAGTCTGCCATTCAACCTAGGAACACGAGTTTCATTTTTAACCTCCAACAAATAAATCTGTTACTTGTTTATAACCTGCAGTTGTGATTCTACTTCAGAATGAGAATTCTTTGTTGCATCGCTGAATGAATCGCACAACGAGTGGGACGATCGCGGTCAGTGCAGTGAACGCACTCATGGAGGTTAGACACAAGGTCAGGTGTGGGTTTCGATGAAAGTGTTTCTATGTAACGAACTGGATTTAAATCCGACAAACCCAGGTCCTCAGTCAGCGTCGTTAACGACTTAGTCATCGTCTGGATAGAATAGAGAGATGTGTGCAGAACAGGAGACATTGATGGTATTGCCATGTTGAAAGAATGGATGAGAGTTCTTTGGTTAGTATGTGTAGAACAGTTGAAGTAGCAAGGTCAGTTAACAGGGGAAGGCCAAGGAAAACTTGAAGAAGTGTTAAGAATGAAAGAGGGATAAAGACCTGGCTAAAAATAGGTTAGTTTGAAAGTAAAGTTCTAAAAGCTGTCCAACACATGCCAGCATGTAAAACAGATGTTAAACTGAATATGATGATGATAGCAGGTGCAGAGGACGAGGTAAATAAATAAATGATGTAAATAAAGAAAAAAGAAGACTAAAGTAGTAATAGTAGCAACAGTGGCCCAAGGCAGTAAATGTATACACTAATTTACAATGAACCAAACAAGTTATGGGTCGTCTAGCTTTTAGTGAAATTCAATGATTATTTGATTTTGTAAATTTTTTTTACTTTCATGTCTAATTTAAATTTATTTAAAAAGAAAAAAAGTCTGACAAGGGAAAAGAACTCCTGAAAAAGGTATCTCTGTGAGATTTGTTTAAATTCTCCTTAAGGTTGTTTTTTTTTTTAATATTTTATTTTTTGTTTTCTTTAATATTTGTTTTTTTTTTAAATATCTTTTTGGTGTTTGAATGTTTTTTTTATATTTTATTTTTTTTGTTTTAAATATTTTTTTTACTGTTTTTTAAATATTTTAAAAAAATGTTTTTTTAATATTTTTTTATGGCTCATTTAATTCTGAATCCAGTCATTTTGGTAAAGGTTTTTAATATCTTAACATGCTGTAAATGTGTATAATATATGCATTTATATGTTTAAGACAAAACTTGTATTAAATAGTCCTTCCCAGAGACACAGGTTCGAATCCTGTGCACGTCACATTTTTCACTGTTATTCTTTGTTTATTCCCAGCCCCATGGATCAAATAAATCCTTTGTTTAGTGATATTACCCACACAAACCTGTTTTGTAGACATATTTTGTGAATAAATCGTCTTTAAATGTAAGATTCAATTTAATATGGGACACTGACAGGTACTACAACTTCGGGCTCTAGTGCTACCAGATCAGGCTGTCTGAAGATACTGGCTTCCTGATCCAAACTGCACTAAACATTGATGTTATTGTTTTTTCCTTTCCCTTTGCAAAACTCAATCATGTTCTGCAAACAAAAACATTTTTCCTCTACAAAACAACCCAACCAAACACCATGAATAAATATTTGAAGATATAAAGAACGAGAAGCATAAACACTTTTACCAAAATGACCGGATTCTGCAAAGGGTTGATGTGCCGTAAAATAAAACAATCAAACAACTTCGAGGTCAGAATTAGTTATCAATTTTACTTTTAATCAAATATTTATTGAAATAAAAAAAAAAATGCAATAGCATAAAATAAAACATTTTTCATAGGAAAATTACATTTAACAGAATGCATTTTGGTTTCTTCATAAACAAGTCAGCTATTTTAAGCTTTTGTTAATAGTTAAAAAAAAATTATAAAAATTAAAAAATTTGTGACCTTTTTGAAATTTGAAAGGCATTTAGAAAGAATATAAACTGTCGAATAGATAGTCATTTAAACTTTCAAATTCTTAGCAAATCGTTATTTTATTAAAAGATTGAAAGTTCTGGAAGTTTCCAATAATTTTATAAATAAAGATTAAAACAAAATTACTTATAGTAACACTTATAATCTAAAAATATGGTGCTTAATTGTAATCCGGGAGGTGGCGCTGATGAGGTGGTCACCGATGTACGATGATGACCTGCAAGACCAAGTTTGAATCATGTTAATTCCATAGCGTCACTTTCAACATAGATGTTTTCAACGTTCACCTGTAAGTACCGGAGTCTAGAAAGAATTGCTGAAAACAATGGTATTAGCAGAATCGAGCCGGTCAAAAGTCGTAGCGTTCTGATTCATACCAATGTATGTTTTTAAAAGAAGTAGACATAGAAAACGACGACGTAGAAAAAGATGTAGAAGCAAAAATTGGGTTTCAATTAATAATTTAATTAAAATTAATTAAAATCAATTAATAATTTAATGAAAATTAATTAAAATCAATTATTAATTTAATGAAAATTAATTAAAATCAATTAATATATTAATTAAAATTAATCAATAAATGAATTAAAATCAATTAATAATTTAATTAAAATTAAAATTAATTAAAATCAATTAATAATTTAATTAAAATTAATTAAAATCAATTAATAATTTAATAAAAATTAATTAAAATCAATTATTAATTTAATTAAAATTAATTAAAATCAATTATTAATTTAATGAAAATTAAAATCAATTAATAATTTAATGAAAATTAATTAAAATCAATTAATATATTAATTACAATCAATCAATAAATTAATTACAATCAATCAATAAATTAATTACAATCAATCAATAAATTAATTAAAATTAATCAATAAATTAATTAAAATCAATTAATAATTTAATTAAAATTAAAGTCACAACAATTATTTTCCATTTATTCGTAAACAAGTCAATCATTTATTTCTCTTATCCCGGGGCGATGTGTGATGATGTATAGAAGTGAAACTAGGTCAGTGTGGGTTGAGGACATACGTTACATGGAGAGGAATGATATGAGAATGATACGATGGATGCGTAATGTGTCGTAAAGACAGGTTTAGATATAAATTTTAAACATTTTCTAGAATCAAAATCATGTAATAGATTTTGATCGAAATTGGAATCAGGATTCTAGATGTAAGGTTTAGTATCATTATATCTTGATTTTAATCTTCGTAAGGGGACATAAAAGTGGTGCAAAAACGGGTTTTTTCTGGGTATCAATTTTACTTGTCTTGGGACGGGTATTCTTCTGTATATATATATTTAAGAAAAATGAAAAAAAACCAAAAAAAAAAAAAAAAAAAAACCTCTCAAGCAAGATTGGGGTGGTGTCAGTCAGTAACTATTATATTACCCCCCCCCCCTCTCGAGTCATTTAAAAGGACAAACTCCTCTCCTTCCCTCCCTCGGTTACCATTTCTTCCGGATGGCATAATACAAATTCCACATTGTTTAGATCATAGACGTTAACTTGTAATTTTTTTTTTTTTTAACAAACATTTGTCTGTTTGGCAAATAGTTCTTGTACATTTTTTGCAATTATTTAAAAAAAAAAAAAAAAAATGAAAAAAAAATGAAGGAAAAAAAAAAAAAGGAAAATTTTTATTTCCTTATTTTTGTCGTTTTGTATTTATTTACTTATTTTTTTCATGGCAATTCGTCATCAATTGATGCTGCTTACGCGCTATATCGTGAAGTTGCTTATCTCACGAGTATGTTGCCGTGGCGATCAAAATGGGAATTGCCATGGAAATAATTTTTTTCTCCCGTTTTTATTGCACAATGCTACATTGTTACATTATTTAAGAGGCCATCTGCTGTTCTGTATGCGTGCTGCGGATATGATGTCAGAATCGACAGGATCGGTCGTCCCGAGGGTGCATACGCATGCGGAACTATTTTCTGCAAGCTATTCTCAAATCAATAAAGCCCCATTTTTCGTCGGCATAATATATTCGATTTCGTTTTTCTTGTAGGGAGGTATTGCTATTTTTTTTTTTTTTTTGATATACTAATGAGTCACCATTTACTAAGGCCAAAAGCCACTCGAGGATAAGGGTCAATGAGATTGTCAATTGAATAATGAACAATACTATGAGAGGATTGGAAACAATGCATGGAAAGGGCAGGATTTTATTTTTTTAAGCTCATAACGTATTTGTTGACATTGGACCATTTTTTTATTTTTTTATTTATTTTATTTTTTTTAATTTTTTATGAAAATCGCTCCAGACAAGGCATGAAGCCACTTGATGTAAGGAGCTCAAAATAAATAAAAATACTACTTCAAGGTCAAAAACTAGCCAACGATAAGTGTTAGATAGATTCCGACCCAGAAAGCAGCAATTCTTCCCCCTTTGTCAGAAACATTGCTCATGGAATGTGAGGACTAAAAGACAAAATAAGAGTATTGATTTACTCCTCTCTAGGAGTTAGGCACAAGGCCAGTTTTTATCTTACTCCCACAAGTAAGATGTGACCCAAGGTCGGGTCGGGAAAGTGGGGTTTAAAAATTGTCTGGGAAGCCCCGTCGGCATTCCCCGGTAGGGGCGCCTCAGGCAGTAAGCAATAAACTTACTCCTCCACAAAGAGGGGAGGCAAAGCCTGGGAGGGTGGACCTCCTAGAACTGCACAGGACAAACCCACAGACCGACGGAATCAAGACCCGGAGGACAAGACGACACCGGTCTATGGGGTGCAGTATCCATCGGAACAGATACTACACTTTGATCTTAGCCAAAAGGCCAAAAAATAAGAGTAGCGAGAATTATAAGGCTGCTGAAAGTAAACCGAAAGTTAACTTTCTACTCTCCTCCTTACTCTCCGACCTGAAGTCGACTATGTTGTATTCAGCAGGGAAACAGTCCTGTGGTATTGTGTCCCACAGACGGGAAGTTCCTGGAAAAAAACTTTGTTCATGGAAATTCCGTTTTGATTTAGGTACACAGAGGAAGAAAGGAAAGTTCTTTGCAGTGGTGGTAGCTAGACGAGTTCTTGCTGTGAATGTTGTATGGGGGGGGGGCAGAGATTGGAGCTCAATTGGATACCTACAAGTATCTGCTGACATTGGACCTGAACACGATTATGTTGTAGTCAGCAGGGAAGCAGTCTCGTGGTATTGTGTTCCACGGATGGGAACTTAGCTTTAGCCCGTCAGAGGTTTTAATGTCTTTTTTGTAAGCAAGGACATGTTTGCCATTCTTCATCACCATCGCCAATTTGAAGCTGATGTTTGTAGCATCTTCAGATTCTTTTTTTTATTTTCTTACCAAAAAGTGTCAAATTTGTCCTGAACGCTCTGTACAAAATTCACTTTTTAACAAGATTTGTTTAAGCTGCAATGTTAGTCTCGGGGAAAGAGGGGTTAGGGTTAGTCTCTGGGGAAAGAGGGGTTAGGGTTAGTCTCTGGGGAAAGAGGGGTTAAGGTTAGTCTCTGGGGAAAGAGGGGTTAGGGTTAGTCTCTGGGGAAAGAGGGGTTAAGGTTAGTCTCTGGGGAAAGAGGGGTTAAGGTTAGTCTCTGGGGAAAGAGGGGTTAAGGTTAGTCTCTGGGGAAAGAGGGGTTAGGGTTAGTCTCTGGGGAAAGAGGGGTTAAGGTTAGTCTCTGGGGAAAGAGGGGTTAGGGTTAGTCTCTGGGGAAAGAGGTGTATTATACACAAAGAAAATACGAACTGCCCGACAAAATATATTGAAAAAGAGTCAGACATCAGTTATCATCGGACCATGTGACCACCTAGCATCCTGGGAGATTTTAAAACTGAGAGATGTAACCTTAGAAGTGAAGGGTACAAGACTTATGTTATATAAATAGAGATTTTGTCCATCTTCACAATAATTGTTCTAAATGTAATAAATAGTGACGATTAATCGGAAAAATCAGAAGCTTTGGGGTATCGGAATCGGAAAAATTTGTGCCTATTTTCCGATGCCAAAAACAGTCCTTTTAATTTTTTATTTTTGTTTAAAACCTAATTTTCCATTACTGGTACCAATGATAAATATTTATTGATTTTAAATTTAACAATAAAAGTCTATAAAAATATTTGTGCTCTTTTTGGATTTCACGATTTACCCGACCGTGTTTCTAATTTTGTCCTTGTTGAGAAGCAAGTAAATATGGACAATATCCGGCATTGCATCTTCTTTTCTGAGGAAGGGATGGATGAATTTATTGCCTGTACCCTTGACTGAGAGCAGATCAGATACTACACTTTGATCATAGCCTGAAGGCCAGGTAGTACCTATTATTTTTGATCACAACAAAATTCTGTTTGACGTAAAATTAAATTTTAAAACAATTACTTTAAAAATGGGTAAAGTCTAAATTTTTGACCCTCAGCGACACCAAATATTCCTCAATTACTTTTGCATTTTATCTTTGGCAATCAGACGATCTCATTTTTTAAAAATGAGATGTGGAAGGTGATAACGTAGGTACAAGCGTGTTTTATACAGATTAGGGTTAGGTATGGCCGTAAACATAATTTAACAGTTCAACAGTCGTTAGTAAATGTATTTGATTGGAAACGAACGCTAAGTTTTAAGTCAACTTTTTGGTACTTTTTAGGATTAGGTATCCAAGAAAATTTCAGTATTTATGTCATCAATTCAGAGTTTCACTGGAGACTTCTGAGATTGCCGAATGTTAACAAACTGCACACAATAAACAGAATGTATTATTAGGCTTCTTTCTTTAGGGGTGGGGTGGGGTGAGAGAAGTTATTGAACAAAAAAAATTGTTGATTTTATCTTGTGTTTAAGTGTATTCTGTATTGTTGTTTGGTACTCTTACACAATATGAACCAAACTGTTTTTTTTTTTACTCTAACCCTAACCCTTAAAGTAAATGTAAATGAAAATGTATCCAAAAAATTCCAAATGAAAAGTTGCAAAAATAATAAGGGTATGAAAAAATTACGTAAAAGTCAGAACTTGATTTTTCTAATTGATTGAAAAATAGTCGTCTGGCAAGTAACAGTGTCTTTCTTATTTCGGCTTTCTCCGTTCATTGTCGGAACTGCTTATGTGACGACGACAAATCTATGGATATCTATTCCTAAAAAGCACCCACCTTTGTCCAGTTAACTTTCTGGCGTGAGTTTTAAATCAGATATATATATATATATATATAGTCTCGGAAGTTTCTCAACCATTAAAACTATAAAATAAAAACAAAAAAAAAACTTATAGTCCCAAGTCTTCCAGTGGAAAATCACTCATGTAAGTCAATTTATTTTTTACAGTTATTATATTAGTTAGTTTCTAACACTATTTTAAGGGATCATCAGTTGTTTACCATGAAAAACTGTTTCGGGAATTTATATATATATATATATATATACAGCACCGGCGGGACAGTTATAAAAGTGTGTGTGTATGGGGGGGGGGGGGGCTCTCTTAAAAAGTGGGGGGGGGCCCTGGTTAAACACATGAATATATGACTTCATTATTGATGACCGTAAAGTGGGGGTGCCGCCGTCCATATGAGTTTCAAAATAAAATGCTTTAATTAACGTGTTTGAATAAATAATTATAACATATGCACACACACCTGGATTCTACTTTCTCCTTCTTTGTGTTTAAAATCTGTTTCTGAATAAAGTTTTCTTTTTCTTTCCATATTTTACCCGACGAAGCCACTTTTGATGGCCCCGTAGCAAATAAATAATTCAACGTGTAGTATCTGTTTATGATACTGCACTTCGTCTGTCAGTAAAGGAGAAATCCTTTTGGACTGGGGCAATTTAAAAGTTTTTGTTCCAATCCACTCTGCCCCTTTATGGGGAGTCGAATTTTCTGTACATTAAAAATCGGCCTTGTGTCTAATTCTGCCCTTGGGAGAAGGCAAGTAAATAAATAAAACCCAACCACAAACAAATTTGGAATTTTCTTTTTCTTTCTTTTCGTTTTTGTTCTATTTCTTTTTCTTTTCATTTAAAAAAGAAAAAATATTTGTTTGTTTTCTCTGGGATCATTAATTAATGTTTCTAGTGAGGGGAATAAATTAGAATTTGACTCTGACCCAATTAGAGTCATGTGTGACCCTAATCCCCACTCGTGGATTGATAAGGAAAATAATTAAATTAGAGAATGGACCGGAACAGGTTGTAAGATTGTCCTCTCTTAACTCGGCCTATGTATTTTTTTCACTAAATATATATATATATATATATAATTATTTCATGTATCCACATAAAATTTTATAAGGAGATATAATTTTTTATGTATCAATTTTCAGTATTTACTTCAACATGCTCGATACGTAAGTAGAGCTAGGTAGTAAGCTATGAAAATATATTTATGGCAATTTATCTACACAGAGGCTCCCGCCCCGCATTTCATCCCCGGGGGGAATCTTCAGGCTAAAATGCATGGAGTTATTTTTGCTTATCGTCATTTCATGTTAACTTATAGCTTATATATATATATATATATATATAGTTAAGGCTAGACTCAACTCACAAATTAACAACAGATTAAAACTCAACACAGAATTCTTAATTTAACCTAACCCTTATCCTAACCCTCTCACACACACGACAACTTAAATGCGAATAAATTGTTTTTTATCAGTTTCACACCTATTATTATATTCCGACAATCTTTTCAACCAAAGGGCGCCTGCCACTTTCTGAGGCTCAGGATTCTGGTGCTATCAGATCAGACTGTCTGAAGATACTGGCTTCCTGACCTAAAATGCACCAAACATTGATGTTATTGTTTTTAGCCTTTCCCTTTGTAAAACTCAATCATGTTCTGCAAAGCCAAAAACGAAAACAACAATTTTCTTCTACAAAACAACCAAACCAAACAAAACACCAAGAATAAATATTTGAAGATGTATAGAACTTGTAGCATAAAAACTTTTACCAAAATGACCTGATTCTGCATTAAATGACCAGAAAAGGGTTTAGATGCCGGAAAACAAAACAACTGAACCGAGTATCTGTAGTGTCTTGCATTTGGAGACAACGTGGAGTTGTCTCAGAGTGCCCTTCGTCTGACCATAGAGGATGAACAGCCTTGGACGATCTGTGCGAGTATCTCCCGATCTGTATCCATGAAGTCACACGTGGACGCTAATGTCCTCAATCTCACATGAAATGAGTCTAGATTTTCGTCAACATTCTGCGATGCGCGTCGAAATTTGAAGATCCTGGAGGAATCGTTTTCCTTTCTTTTCTTTTCTTTTTTTTTTAAAGCTACTTACAGTAAGTGGCTTCATGCCTTGTCTGGAGCGATTTTTATAAAAAAAAAGAAAAAGATGACAAATATTTTGAGAATTTTTAGTTATCTTTTTAGGACTACGTATTGCTTTGTTCTTTTTTAAATGGATATGCTGTATGTAACTGTTTATTGAAAAAACTGTCAGAATATCATCATTCGAATTTGATGATAAACGTTATTGTATGTGAGTGTATTAAGAATGCTGTGTTTAGTTCTGTTCTATTGTTAATTCGTGAATTGTGTCTAGCGTAATTCTTAGATTGCCAACATTTCTTCAGATACTTAGAGTTATGTTTTTATTTACATTCTTGCATTTAGGTGCTTTATTGATTTTGTTTCTTCTGGTGTCCCCTAATTAGAAGGGGAGGATGCTAAAGAACTAGAATTATTTTTGTAAATGATCCTGATACTGTAGTGTCTTGCATTTGGAGACAACGTAGAGTTGTCTCGAAGTGCCCTTCGTCTGACCTTAGAGGATGAACAGCCTTGGATGATCTGTGCGAGTATCTCCCGATCTGTATCCATGAAGTCACACGTGGACGCTAATGTCCTCAATCTCACATGAAATGAGTCTAGATTTTCGTCAACATTCTGCGATGCGCGTCGAAATTTGAATTTCTTTTTTTTTTTTTTTTAAATACACAATTGCAAACTACTTACGTCTTCTTGAATGTCTAAAGCCACGAACACATTCTCAAGTTTCTCCAACCACTTTTGCCAACGATTTGCGTTAGTACTCGGATTTTCGTCGGTATTTTTTTTCTCTTTTTCTCTGCGTGTGTACTGCCTGCTGTCTCGTTTATTGTTATGTGACGACAGGGCATTAACCACCTCTTCCTCGTCGCCATTTATAATGTTCTCGCTTGTCAATTGTTATGTGAATCACGGATATTCAAAAAGGCGTTGATGCAACTGCCGAAACGGATCACACGATACCAAACACATACGAAGTAGCAAAGAACTCACTGACCGACTATTTCACACCGCAAAGAAATATGTCTTATGAGATCTTCAAATTTCGACGCGCATCGCAGAATGCTGACGAAAATCTAGACTCATTTCATGTGAGATTGAGGACATTAGCGTCCACGTGTGACTTCATGGATACAGATCGGGAGATACTCGCACAGATCGTCCAAGGCTGTTCATCCTCTAAGGTCAGACGAAGGGCACTTCGAGACAACTCTACGTTGTCTCCAAATGCAAGACACTACAGTATCAGGATCATTTACAAAAATAATTCTAGTTCTTTAGCATCCTCCCCTTCTAATTAGGGGACACCAGAAGAAACAAAATCAATAAAGCACCTAAATGCAAGAATGTAAATAAAAACATAACTCTAAGTATCTGAAGAAATGTTGGCAATCTAAGAATTACGCTAGACACAATTCACGAATTAACAATAGAACAGAACTAAACACAGCATTCTTAATACACTCACATACAATAACGTTTATCATCAAATTCGAATGATGATATTCTGACAGTTTTTTCAATAAACAGTTATATACAGCATATCCATTTAAAAAAAAAACAAAGCAATACGTAGTCCTAAAAAGATAACTAAGAATTATCTCAAAATATTTGTCATCTTTTTCTTTTTATTTTATAAAAATCGCTCCAGACAAGGCATGAAGCCACCTACTGTAAGCAGTTTAAAAAAAAAAAATACTACTTCAAGGTCAAAAACTAGCCAACGATAAGTATTAGATGGATAGATTCCAACCCAGAAAACAGCTATTCTTCCTCCTTTGTCAGAAACATTGCTCATAAAATGTGAGGACAAAAGGAGAAAATAAGGGAAGCGAAAGTTACGAGGTTGCGGAAAGTAAACCCAAGTTAGTCACTTTCTACTCTCCTCATTTAAAAGATGTAAGAGAAAAAACATGTTTATCTCGTGTCGAAGGAACAAATTGTAACGGCCTCTAAGCGAAATATTTTTTTATTATAGCGCTAAATATCGAGCACTATTATAAAGTTCATATTTGGTGTTTATCGACCGCCGCTCGCAGGTAGGAAGTGACATGAGGTGTTTTACTTTGAATGTATGTGTGGGAGGGGACAGAATGAATATGTTAATATTGACAACAAATAAACCAGTTTCGTGATTCGATATTGGGTGATCAATAATTGTCGACTGCCCACACCCCGGGGATAACACACCCATGTTCGAGGTGGGTCAGAACGACCAATACCAGAAATTGTGAGAGGGAGGGAGGGAGGGAGGGTGGGTGTGAGAGAGAGAGGGGGGGGGTGAGAGAGGGAGGGGGAGTGTGGAATCCTCGTAGCAAGAACAATGCTGACTACCCGAATAAAACTACTCCATTTTAATCTTTTTTTTTTTTTTAAACAGTTACAAAGAAAACTAGAAAACTAGAAAAGATTTTAGTTGTACAAAATTTTTGTGTGAACTTTGTGTACGTTCGCTGCACAGAATTAGGGGCTTAAAAATTTTTTTTTTTATTTTTTAATTTTTTTTTAAATTTAAAAAAAAAAATTTTAAAAAAAAAATTTTTTTTTTTTTTTTAATTTAAAAATTAAAAATTTTTTTTTTTTTTCTTACTCTTATTCACCCCTGAGACGTAAGGGGCTGCTGTGAATTAGGGACCATTCCTACAGGGACACTCTAAGTAGGGAGTTGAGCAGCGATATGTCGGTTCGCATTACATTTGAATTTCTGCATGCTAGTACAGTCGGGGAAGCAGGAAACAGGTAGAGAATTTTAAAGTCTAGCAGTTCGAGGAAAGAAACTATTAGAGTAGAATACTTTCCAGCATCTGGAGACCTCTACATTGAAGGGGTGGGATTTTGCTGCTTGTCGGGTAGTCGGGGTGGTATTTGATTTCAACACTGGCCTTCGTGTCAATCACGTAGTCTCAGTCGCTGTTGTAACAAAGGGATGTCCACTCTAAATAAAATTACAACTCTGAGTTCTACATTGAAGGGGTGGGATTTTGCTGCTTGTCAATCATGTGGTCTCAGTCGCTGTTGTAACAAACACTCTAAATAAAATTACAACAAAGGGATGTAAAATTACAACTCTGAGTTCTAAAACAATATTTTATTTTGTGAAGATACTTGGTTTCTCTATCTTACAATCAGAACGACAGTCACTTCCGACTGAACCCAAAACAGACCAGTCAGTTTAAGGTCTAAATACCGTAACTCGTCTCCCAGACCAACGGAGACCCTCTGTCCGTTTTACAGGAATGTATATAGATATCCTGTCATTCAGGGTAGGCCACACAGCAAGACAACTTGAGAATTATCGACTCTGTAGAATTTCAAGTGGTCTGTTTTCTCGGCATGAATCCTGTTTTCAGGAAGCCATTATTTTTTCAAAGAGGCTAACCAATATTTTCCCATTGCAAGCCTGCCGTTTGTAGCATGCACATATACACCCCCACAAAACATTCAGCGATATTACATTTCTATTTCTATGTCTAGACTTAAGAGCACCGGTATGAACGTGCATGAGTGCGTTCACTGCACTGACCACGATCGGTCCACTCGTCGTGTCAGTCCAAAATTGTTCGATTCGGTCCGTGTAGCAACAAAGGAATTCTCCCTCCAAATAAAATCAATTTAAAAGTTCAAAAACAATTAACAGGTTTATTTTCCTTTGGAGGTTAAAACGATACTCGTTTTCTTAGGTTGAATAGCAGACTTGCAAAACGAGATTCTTTATCCCAGCCAAATAAAAAACGCAAGTCCAATCAACACGATCCTTTAGCTAAGAGCCCGAGGGCTCATCTTGCCTGGAGAGACACACCACCCCAACTGACTGCCAGCTCTCAGAACAACCAACTGCCACCTCGAACGTCCAACTCCAACTGCCTACCTTCTGCCCAGAGGGCGGCTCTTACTTCTCCCTTTCCCTCCTCTTGGAATATTTTCACTCCTGACTGGAAATCTTAGATTCTGATTTTTCTCAGTGGTCACCATTCGACCACCCAAGGACTGGCTACTTGGGATATCCACTAGAGATATTATCTGGACAATGTCCACTCAAAAGGGCTTATCTGGAGACAATCTAGGAATATTACTTTTCTCAAGTAGGCAATGTCCACTCAAAAGGACTTATCTGGAGACAATCTAGGAACATTACTTTTCTCAAGTAGGTCGTCGGTCTCAGCAGGATTTCCTGTTTGATAAGGCACTTATTTTATTTCAAACAAAAGAGAAATTCTGTGTGGTCCAACTCACAATCAGAGATATTTTCAATTTTTCCATTGGCCGAGCATCTATCATTTGCATCGTCTGCGATTCACATGCACCACTAAAACATGCAGCCTTGTGCATGTTTACCGCTGTCTGGGTGCAATAATTTATATGAGATCTTATTAGAGCTTTAAATATCTGTCCATGTTAAGGGGTTTAGGTATCCATGAAAACTCTGTTAACTTGAACAAACTAATTAGCATGTTTTTTTAATCTAATTCCAGGTGTACCTTTTGAATCTAATTCCAGGTGTACCTTTTGAATCTAATTCCAGGTGTACCTTTTGAATCTAATTCCAGGTGTACCTTTTGAATCTAATTCCAGGTGTACCTTTTGAATCTAATTCCAGGTGTACCTTTTGAATCTAATTCCAGGTGTACCTTTTGAATCTAATTCCAGGTGTACCTTTGAATCTAATTCCAGGTGTACCTTTTGAATCTAATTCCAGGTGTACCTTTTGAATCTAATTCTAGGTGTACCTTTTGAATCTAATTCCAGGTGTACCTTTTGACTCTAATTCCAGGTGTACCTTTTGACTCTAATTCCAGGTGTACCTTTTGACTCTAATTCCAGGTGTACCTTTTGACTCTAATTCCAGGTGTACCTTTTGACTCTAATTCCAGGTGTACCTTTTGACTCTAATTCCAGGTGTACCTTTTGACTCTAATTCCAGGTGTCACTTTTGACTCTAATTCCAGGTGTACCTTTTGACTCTAATTCCAGGTGTACCTTTTGACTCTAATTCCAGGTGTACCTTTTGACTCTAATTCCAGGTGTACCTTTTAATCTAATTCCAGGTGTACCTTCATCTCCTGAAGATGTATCTCCAGCCGCCCGATCCTGCTACCCTCGGCATAACATCCAAACATGTATTGGAAGTGAAGGCCCAAATTGAACCTGCCCTGCACATATTAGACAAACATGCTGTGAAGATCGACACGACAAAGGTTTGTTTAACTTTTAGATGCTATTGTGTGTATATATATATATATATATAGATAAAAATTAAACTTTGAAAAATATATATAAAAATAAATTAAGGTTTGCTATCGATGCAGTAGATGCATACACCTTGAATACAATTTTCACTGTTATCTACTGCATCGATAGCAAACGAATTTCCCGCCTGGATACCTTTTGTCGTTTTTGGACCACCATTCACCAATTGGATTATTTTTTAATCAACCTCTTGCCTGGAGCTATTTTAGACTTGTTGACTTAGATGAACTGTATAGTTTTACTAAAAAGAATAAAAAAATTAAAAAAACAATAAAAATATGAATTAAAATATAAACAAATAAACATGTGTAGATGACTTTAGTTTCTTATCACTAAAACACAATCCATGCTTCACTTCTGATGATCGGATAATACAGTGAAACTGCAGTAGAGTTTTAAAGCTAAGTGCATTTTGTTACTATATATATATATATATATATAATTTTTTTAATACAAAAATTATTGGCTACTTATGTGCATACATATTTCAGCTAGCCTTATCAGGCTAAGCTTACTCAGGCCAAATTATGAAAAAAAAAATTTTGACAAAAAAAAAAAGACGTATATATACAAAATACGCTCCAAATGTGCATCTCTGCCACTAATTTTGACGCATTTCCTTGGCCTTTTCCCTCCGAACAAAGTGTAGTTCTGATGTTACACTAAGTCTATTCTGTCCTCGGTCAGTGAAATAGAAGAAGTCCTTCTTGACGGAGGCAATTTTAATTTTTGTTCCAATCCAGAGTTCCCCTGTTTTGGGGAGCTGGATTTTCCCCACATAAAAAAATTACATTGTGTCTAGCTTTGCCCTTGGTGGGAAGCAAGTAAATAGGAACTCTGATGCACTCCTCTCTTGCCCCATCGTGCTGAAACCAGTGTTCATTCCTTCGCAACACGTCTTTGTCTGCCAAAGGTTGTCGAAAACGACCATCAGGTAGCACTCAGCATTAATCATGACTGATCGTTCGTTCTCATCTTCAAACGAGTAAGGACCGAGTATTCCATGTTTTGATATTCCAATCCTTCGAGTGCACTTGATGGAGTGCAGTGGCATTTGCAGACAATCTGTTGCTGGTGGTGCAACTCTCCACACTTCAAATGACTCCTTAGAATGTCTGCGGGGGGCACTTTGGTGATCGTCTCATCAGTAGGACGCGTGATCCTGAATTGGCTTCACATGTTTGGAGTATATCATTGAACGGTGATGAAACAAAGACTGGTGGATATTCATGATTGTAACTTGGTGGACAAGTCAGGAATAGACTGAAGTTGATCTTTACCAAATATTGCTGTATTGCAGAAAGAACTGTGTATTTTATTAATGATTTTGTGGGTGGCATTTTTGAGGAGTCATCTTTGCATTTAAGTGAATCGCTAATAAAAACATGAACTTTGAAAAAAAAAAAAAATTATCTATATATTAATACGATAGCGTGTGTGTTCGTGTGTCACGCTTCCGGCAAAAGCTCTGCGCATGCGTGCCGCTCCTAAATTTTTAAAAACATTCAACTAGCCTGCGTTTAGGAATATTTATATGTGTATCCCTCTTGCGCAATGGTTAGCGAGGTTGTATTTTTTACTTCGGCCCGACTGGTTTATAGTTCGATTCCAACCAGCCTCTAAGATTTTTTATTCTACAGTTCGAGGGGAAGGGGAAGAAATAATACATTTTTTATTACCTGGGTCAAAACTACTTTTTTGCGTTGCTTAAAACTATTTTTTGTTTTTATGTTGGCGTTTTTAATGGCATTGTCTATTTAATTACGTTGACTGCTTAAAAAGTAGGGTATCGGCCAGTATTATTTTGTTGTTGTTTTTTTTTTTGAACGGATGGCATATCAACCTTTTTTAGTAGATATGCGCAGTGTCCATCGTACACGAGTTACTATTTCAAACAATTATTTAACTCTTACCCAGAAGGGGGGTGGCTCATAATAAAGCAAGCGTAACTTACTAACAAATAGAGGGTGCTTTGTTACATTAGGACCCGTATTGAAAACATAATTTCGTGTAATTTACACGGGTTCCGCTAGTTCGTATTATTTGTATTATTTGTATTATTTGTATTATTTGGATTATTCTGACTACTAGTCTCATTGTGGTACTTGTGGACCCGTGGCGCAATGGAGAATGGCGTTGATCAATAATCAATTATAAAGAATGGTCTTCTAGAGGGTTAAGGTTCAATCCTTACTATAGGCGGTAATTATTGAGAATAGCATAATAATTAACACTTCTATCCAATATGGAACAAGAAAAATCTACCTGTGCGAATTAAATAAGAGGTTCAGTTCAAAGTTCCCGAGTTTGGCATAAAGATTCCCATAAACTTCAGAAAAATCACTTGAGACATTGTAAAAAAAATATTATTTGGATTATTTGGATTATTTGGATTATTTGGATTTTTTGGATTTTTTTGATTATTTGGATTTTTTGGATTTTTTTGATTATTTGGATTATTTGGATTTTTTGGATTATTTGGATTATTTGGATTTTTTGGATTATTTGGATTATTTGGATTATTCTGACGCCTATTCTCATTTTGGTTCTTCTGGACCTGTGGCGCAACGGAGAATGGTATTGAGTGATAATCAATTATAAGGGACAGTCTTCTGGAGGCTGAAGGTTCAATCCTCAGTGCGGGCGATCACTTAAGCGCTTTCTGTCCTTTTTTTCCATTGTTTTACATTTGTGTCTTATAAGCATTCTCTAGAGAGTTCCATACGGATTGTCCGGAGAAGATACTGTATGCTGATGATTTAGTACTTGCTTGTGAAACAATGGATGATTGACTTGTTAAGACTTGGAGGAATGCTATGGAAAGTAAAGTATTAAGCTGAACCTAATACAGGGTGGGCCAAAATAAGGGTCCTATCTTTAAATTTGAATAACTTGAATTTGAATAACTTCCACAAAATAAAAGTTAAACTCACCAAACTTTATGTGTGTGTAGACTGACCCTTCCGAGATTTTTTGAAATAAACAAAACAAATTTTAGCCGAAAAACACTTCTTAAAACTTACAAAAACTAAAGTATTGTTTTTTACACTGTTTTGAGTTTTTTAAGCAAAAATAATGTTTTCTAAATGAGGGTACGTTCCTTAGGGCTAATACGGCTCATGCTTGCTTCGGAAGGGGTCCTTTACTTATTCTAAAAAAAAAAAAAAAAAAAAATGAATAAATAAAAAAGTTATGAATTTTTAAAAATAGGACCCTTATTTTTGCCCACCCTGTATATGCTGTTATTTTGTCAGATGTTCAAAATCAGGTCTGAACGTGAATGTTACCGAGACCAAAGTGATGATCAGTGATTGCAGTGTTGGAAAGTTCCCCAAAAAAGAGGAAAGTTCCTCTGCTGGGGTTGTGGAAAGGGAGTCGGGTGCCTTGAGTACACAAGAAATGCAGTAGAATTACCGATAGATTGAGAAAGGATAACTAATTTGTGTGCAAGAAGTGTAAGACGATGGAGATGGATGAGAACTCAGATGTGGAGAAAGTATCTCTGGATGGCGAAGCTGTTAAGGTTATTTAGAACTTTTGTTACCTTGGTGAAACCATTTGAGCACAGGGTGGAGCAGGTGTTAGTGTTATTGAAAGAATTAGAAGTGGACAGAGTAAGTTCAGGAACTTCTGCCATTACTAACCAGCAGAGAGTTATCACTGTTTATCAGGCATGTGTGTGCACAGTGATGATGTATGGAAGTGAAACCTGGCCAGCGACGGTTGACGACATGCGTTGCATGGAGAGAAATGATATGAGTATGGTATGGTGGATGTGTAGTGTGAGTCTTAAAGACAGGCTTAGATCTGATGACCTGAGAGGGAGATTAAATCTGGACAGTATAGGGAGAAGTGTGCCGAACAAGAGACTTTGTTGGTTTGGTCACGTTGAAAGAATGGATGAAAGTTCTTGAGTTAGTAGATGTAGAACAGTTGAGGTAGCAGGGTTAGTTCACAGGGAAAGGCAAAGAAAACATGGGAGGAAGTGATAAAAATGGACTTGAGGAATAAATAAACACCTGGCTAGAGATAGGTTAGTTTGGAAGTGAATTTCTTAAAGTCGTCCAATACATGTAAAACGGACATTTAACCGAATATGATTATGTGTGAAAGCAATGGATTTTCATGAAGGGCTTCCTACACCTTTTTTATCCTCTTTGCATTAAACTAAATATAACCCACATTACGACCCTTTACGCCTAGCAGCTGTGTTCGAAAATTCATAATGATCGGTTGATTAGTTTAGGAGCGAATCCTGTACATACAAATATATAAACATATACGCATACCTAACTTTATATAAATAAAGATAGACACACTAACACACACACGCACACACACACTGTCTCTTTGTCTATTTGTTCCAAGTGAAAGCAATGAAGGACCTACTTGAAAAGCCGAATGATTATGAAACAAGAGAGAAACCATTTTGGCACGATCTATGAAAATATCAGTGGGTCGCATTTACATGAATTCGTTTTATCTCTCTCGACTTATCTATCCATTTTGTTTTGTGCACTTTTCCACGAACGGCCGTCGATTATTAAACGGAACTGATAAAAAGATAGCGAAACTAGGACAGATTGTATGGAGTTGCATCTCGGCCAGAATGTGCGTTGCACTCTATCTGATATTCTCTTTTGTTTCGTTTTACTTCAGTCAAAGTTCTCAGAAATCAAGCGGCGGCCGCTTCCTGAGGCTAACACTTGATCTCTATATGAGATGCGTAGATATTCGAATATTCTATTAAAAATCTTCCCTTATTTCTCAAACGTTGATTTAGTAAAAAAGTTACGAACATTAATTTTCCTCACCCCAATTGACCCGTGAACTATGTTATAGTATATCTTTCTTGTGGTCTCTTGGTCTTACCGGATTCCAGGACAAGAATTCATCTAGTCTGGTGGAGTATCCAGCTACGTGGTGTTACTTGAGGTAACATCACTAGGAGAAGGTGCACTATTCCTCGTATGAGGCGATCTTATTTGTGCTGCCAATACCATGTTATTTTGAATATTTGATCAGGGTTTACTTGTAGGGTGAGGTATCCTCATGTCGGGTTGTCCTGATAAACCTTTGTACAGAGAGACCGAAGAAGACACTTGAGGATGGTGTCTAGTAGGTAATTCAAATGTGTGGTAGTAGTAGTAGTATTAAAATTTACTTATGGCAAGTAAGCTATATACAAAAGTTTGTGTTTCATTCCACGGAGGAATCCATCAGACCAACTGCAAAATGTAACATTCTAATATCCCTATTTTTTTAATTCACCTCCTACCACTTAAAGCTATTAGTTTTTGTTGTCTCTTCAAAATATTAACACCCTTCTCCTCTGACTCCCATCGGTCACTGAAGTTTAACTTATTTCCGCTAATTCTTCGACCTCTTATTTTCAAACTGCTTAAGCAGACTGTTTGCATCAGCTCTGGTAGTTATTTTTAGGTTCATTTTTGTTCATAAATTATTATGTTTTATTTAGTAGCTATCCCAAAATAAAGTTAATTCTTCTATTTTCTTTTATGTCTACAGTTTGGAGTTATTTCGTTTCTGCGGTTTAGTAATGTTGTTGTTTTTTTTCATCAACTATTGTTTAATTTCCAATTAAGTATTAATGTCTATGTAAAGGAAAGTAAGTGTACATTTGTTAAACGAAAAAAATAAAAATTTGAATAAGTATGTATTCTGGGGATGCAATTTAAAAAAAAAATTTTTTTGTGACAAAATTTTTTTTACGATTTGTTTTTTTATACGATTTTTTTTTATAGTACAATTTTTTTTCTTTGTTTTTTCTTTTTTTTTTTTAGTACGATTTTTTTTTTTCTTTGTTTTTTTTTTTTTACGATTTGTTTCTTTTTACGATTTTTTTTTTAGTACGATTTTTTTAATACGATTTTTTTAATATGATTTTGAAACTTCAATGTATCCTTTACATTTCTACATAACTATGACTGGCTTTATGCGCGCCTCTCCATCGGCACTATTTGTGGAAATGCCTTGAGTCTCCTCTCGGCCTGCCAATACTGCCTGATACTTGCATATTGGTTTCGAAAAAGGGAATTTTATTAATTAACTATTATTTGTTGTTACATTCCTGAAATGTTATCGATGTTGGACATTTTCCTCTTTCATATTGTTTTTCATTTGTAATATCTTATTCAAATCGTGAATTATCTCCCTTGAAAATATAAGTAATATTAAAAGTGAAATATGTAATTAAATATTAAAAAAAATTTTTTTTATAAATTAATCGATTTTTTTTTGTTTAAACTTTACAAATCTCAAATACTTTTTTGTATTTACACACGCACGCGATATTTGATGAGATAATTCTATAAATAGAAATTTATTACATTTATTAAATGAACAATTAAATAGTGTTAATCAGAGATGACGGTGGTCAATTGGATAACGACACAGACTGACGACCTGGGAGTGCCAAGTTCGAATCCAGCTGATTCCATAATATCACTTTCACTTAAGGATGTTGACAACCTTCACGTGGTCCCTCCTGCAAGAATGCCGACACCAGAATTTGTACCGTGTTGATTCATACGAATTTACTTTAGAGTTGTCATTTAAAAAAAAATTTTCAATGTTCATTTTCAGGATTTAAAAAAAGAAAAAATTTAATTTTGTTTTATCTAATCAATTTAAAAAAAAAATTTTCAATGTTCATTTTCAGGATTAAAAAAAAAAAAAATTTAATTTTGTTTTATCTAATCAATTTAAAAAAAAAATTTTCAATGTTCATTTTCAGGATTAAAAAAAAAAAAAAAAAAAATTTTTTTTGTTTTATCTAATCAAATTATTTAAAAAATTTTTCAATGTTCATTTTCGGGATTTAAAAAGAAAAAAAAAATTTAATTTTGTTTTATCTAATCAATTTAAAAAGAAATTTTTTCAATGTTCATTTTCAGGGTTTAAAAAAAAATTTTTTTTTTTTTTTTGCTTTATCAAATTTTTTAAATTATTAATTTCAGGCTCTAGAGCTGTTACCTCCAAATACAAAGATCAGTGATATTCTTAATTACCTGGAAAATTTAATTGAAAAAAAAGCTGCGCTCAGACGAAATTGTATGCTCCTCCGGAACATTCTCTACGCAGAAAATGCACTGGTAAGTCTCAGTATTTATTCCCCCCCCCCCTTCAGCGCAGAGATTTTATTTTGTATAATGTTTCTTTGTTAACTTCGCATGATAATTGGTGATTGGGTTTTCATGAAAATTTTGGCAGGATGTTTATTTGGATTAAGAAGACCCCATAAAAATTTGAAATTCATCTTGATATATGTATATGTGTATATATATATATATATATATATATATATACACACAAAACCCTAATCCTGAAGACGACTACGAAAGTCGAAAGCGCTCGAGAAAATGGCCGAATTAAAAACTATCGGCGAAGTACTATACGGATTGCCACCTGAAACCAGAAAGATGGCTCGACGGTTTGAGAACCTCACGAGGAAAATATACAAACGCGAAAGTTCCGTGATGTTCAACAACGCTTGCTTAGATAATGACTCGCTGCCTATATATATATATATATATATATATATATATATATGTATATATATATATATATATATATATATATATGCACTGCTGAAAGATGGTGGCCAAAAATTTTGTTCTTAAAAAAAAAACGTTATTTTTTTATATAAGAGGCAATTGATATTCCTACACATCAAAATATAGAAAATAAATAAAAGATGTATTAAAATATATATTTTTCACATTAATTTTACGGTCCTAAACCACGTGACTCCCTAAATTTTGAAATGTTAAATTTCTTTTCTTTTTTCTTCTTTTTTTTCTCACCACTTCATTCTCTCCAAATATGATCTGAGGTTAAGATCGGATTCTAACTCTGCCTGATGAGATCTCAGTTTATAATAAAAAGCGAGACTAAAAGCCGCCCTTTTGGCAGTGTTTTGGCTCATAGGTTGGTATGAAAAAAGTAAAGATGTGCGCAGGCCTTGGCAGTGAGCATCACCAAAAAGAAATGAAAACGGGGCAAAATAAGCCGAAAAGAAATTTTGCGTTCGTCTGGCGTGTTGCCTAGATTCTCACCAAGTGCCCCATGAGCTTTCCGTCCTTTCTCATCTGCTGCCAACAGTTATTCTCACCGATCGAAACAAATGGTTTTTATTGTTTATGCGACGGTGCATCAGAAGCGAAATGGCGTCAAGATAAGGTCTTCACTTGTTTCCTTATCTGCGGCTTTTATCTTTTCGTCGACCATATTTATCTTTTCCCCGTCTTCTGTGTATCTATCAAGTGATATATTTTACTTACTTACAAAAATATTTATGGCTATTTCTTTCTTCAAAGGACATAACGTAAGTCAACCGCGTATTTAATTTTGTTTTTCTTACAAGGAATCCCCCCCCCAACACCCATGCATGTAATATCCTATAAACAGTAGTTTATAAAAATTACCTTTTTTATAGTTCCTCCATCTCTCCTAAACATTAGCCCAGTCTAATAACTCCAACAATTTATGAAAATCAGACTTTTATAGTTATGAATAGCTAAAATAATTTATAACGTTTCTCCATCTCTCCTGGACACTCACCCAGTCTAATAATAATCTATACATGCATTTATTTATTTTTTTTAACATAGTTCACCCCAAACAAGGCAGGCCGCCACTGCAGACGTAAGGGGCTACTGAGAAAAAGGGTGAAAGTTTTTTTTTTTTTTTTTTTTTTTTTTTTTTTGAGGAGCAACCTAAATTGGGAGCTGTGCAACGAGATTTCTGTTTACATTAGTTTTAAATTTGTGCATGTCAGTACTTTCAGGAAAACAGGGAGCAAGTTTCAGAGTCCAGTAGCACGAGGAAAGAAGCTTTTGGAGTAGAAAGCTCTTTGCCATCTGGGGACCTCCACAGTGAATGGATGGAATTTGGCAGATTGTCGGGTTGGTCTAGTGAATTTGCGTCGTTGGGGCACCAGAGCAACAAGTTCATCAGAGCACAATCCATTGAAGTAATTGTAAAACAGGCACAAGAAAGCAACATTGTGGCGATGGGACAAGGGCTGGAGATTGGTGGATAGTGAGGGACGTATTAAGTTGGCAACTCTTTTTTGGACCTTGTCTAAGAGGGAAAGACTAGTGGATGATGCACCAGCCCAGATGTGGTAACAATACTCCATGCACGGATGATGGCTTATTTATTTATTTATGAAAATAAGACTTTTATAGTTACGGATTGCCAAAATAATTTATAATGTTTCTCCATCTCTCCCGGACACTCACCCAATCTAATAATAATCTATACAAGCATTTAATCAGACTTTTCTGATTACAGATGGCCAAAATGAATTATGATTTGTATCCATTTCTCTTGAAAACTAACCCAGTCTTATCTATATTTAAATTGTTTAAACATAAAAACCCTGGTGCTACCAGATCAGGTTGTCTGAAGATACTGGCTTCCTGACTTAAAATGCACCAAACATTGATGTTACTGTTTTTTTTCCTTTCCCTTTGCAAAACTCAATCATGTTCTGCAAATCCGAAAGCAAAAACAACAATTTTCCTTCACAAAGCAACCAAATAAAGCAACCAAATAAAGCAACCAAACACAGCAACCAAACAAAGCAACCAAACACAGCAACCAAACAAAGCAACCAAACAAAACACCAAGAATAAATATTTGAAGATAAAAAGAACTTGAAAAAAAAAAAACAGAAGATCCTGCAAATAAAAATCTTGTCGCTGTCGACTTCTTTTATCGTATTTATCGGCCAATTTTTTTTGATCATATACATACTCATTTTTTGCTTCTCGGTTAAATGATGCGTTTTCTTTTCTTGCAAGAATATTCGTGGATCTTCTTTCTCAAAGAACTTTTTCTAAAAGTCAACCATATCACTTTGCAGACACGCTTTTACCGGTTAGCGTGATGGACCAATGAAAATGTTATTTCACACATAGGCGTCACGGGCCAACGAAGCTCCAATTTAAAATTAAACCTGTAACGGACTAAAGATTCGAGTTATTCCAACCATATTTTTACCACTAATTCTCAAATAGCCCAAATAAATATTCTACGTTGCAATCTGGGTAACGCCGGGTAAATGCAGCTCGCTAAAAGTAAAACTGCCAACTTAAACGCGTTCTGCCAACTTAAACGCATTCTGCTAGTATATAAAAAAAGTTTTAAATTTTGTTCCACTTCGCGAATGGAATTTGTTCCGATTCATTCCGATAATTTGCTAAATCGCGTAATGTAAGGTAACTCCCAAAAAACCCCACCCAACAGAAAGCAACATTTTTGAGAAGGGTGTGTGCGTTTTTTTTATTTATCGAGGCATGCGAGCCGTATGATCGGGTTGCATTTTTAAAAATAAAAATCTGCAAATTGGAAAAGTGTGCTGACGACAAGTGAGAAAATACATTTCTGCGTGAGATTTGTTGGATGTTAAATCCATATTAGAATTTAGCATTGTTTATCTTTGTTGGTCAGTTTAGGTTCCAAAACTACTTGAGTAAATTGTACCACATTTGACATAAAGCATCATCGCATGGTCAAAATGTTCACACTATCGCTAATACTAAAACCAATATACACCTTTTAGCTCTAAAACTATTGGTCAGAAGCACCCTTGAAATAACATATGTCATGCAAGAGTCAAAATTGTAATTATTATTCAATTATTACTACTAATAATACTATTAAATATTCATGGTTTAAAAACTATTGGTCAGAATTTAACCAAATTTGACATGAAGCATCCTTGGCATACCTGATATATGTGTGTCAGAATTCTGATATCACTATTATTATTATTTATTAATATAATTGGTCCTCCGATTTATAAAATCGGAGGACCTATGTTTTGAGGCATTTCCGTCTGTCCGTCCGGATTTTTCTCCGCAACCATCCATTGAATTTCTTTGAAATTTTGCATGAAGTTGTAACTTTAGTCAGGTTAGAAAGTGACATTCTTCGATTTAAAAAAAAATATCTGGTTAGCCTCCCAGGGGATCAAAGGGCCCCGAAATGGCAAAAAATGACATTTTTTGCCTCATAACTTTTCATCCATCCATTCAATTTCTCTGAAACTTGGCCAAAATGTGGAGGCAATTGTTCCCAATAGAAAATAAGTATCGCTGACCTTGGAAAAAATCTGGTTCGAGCCCCCAGGGGGTCAAAAGCCCCCAAGATTGCAAAAAAATTACCCTTTTCTCCTATAACGTTTGATCCATCCATTCAATTTTTTTAAAACTTGGCCAAAATGTAGAGGCAATTGTTCTGGATATAAAATGAGCATCCTTGACCTCAGAAAATTCTGGTTCGCACCCTCAGGTGGTCAAAGGGGGTCAAAAATGCCCCAAATTGCTCAAATTTATTGCATTTTACACTCGCCACATCGAGTCACATACAGCGCGCGGCTTGTTATTATTTATTATTATTATTTATTAATTATTTATTTATTATTACTGAAAATAAACACTTATGGGTTAAAAACTATTGGTGAGAATTCTACCAAATTTTGTGTGAAACACTCTTGACATAAAATATATGCTGTAGGAGTGTTAAAATTATATTAATACTCTTATGGCATAAAAAAAACGCCCTAAAATCTCTCTGCAGGAATTAGACTAAAAGATGCCATTTGGGGGGCTTTTAGGCTGACTTCCATGTAATTTCAATATAAAAAAAAACCTATGAAACTAATGGAATACCCACTCTATGCTCTCTAATCCATTTCTAGTACATATTAACGAAAAATATCTGCCGACTTTTTAGACTTTTTAGACCTAGGAACATGAAATGTTCTGGGAATGATCCTCTACTTATATAGACTGTCCAAAAGTGGAGAATTATATTTATCTTTTTTTTTTATATAAATAAAATCCTGAAGGAGCATGAAACCCTGAATTCACTTTATTTATTCTCTCACGCGTGATTTTAATGTAATTTAAATCATAAACGTCCCATCGCCGCAATGTTGCATCATTGTGTGCCTGTTTTACAAATACTTCAATGGATTATGCTCCGATGAACTGGCTACTCTGGTGCTTCCTCAATGTAAATACACTAGACCAACTCGACAATCAACTAAATCCCATCCATTCACTGTGGAGGTCCCCAGATACCGGAGAGCCTTCTACTTCTATAGCTTCTTTTCTCGTCCTGCCGGCCTCTGGAACTCCATCCCTGATCCCCGTTTCCCCGACATGCAGAGGTTTAAAACTAATGTAAACAGACATCTCGCTACACAGCTCCCAACTTAGGATGACACCCAAAACTTACACCCTAATTCTCAGTAGCCTCTTACGTTAACAGTGGCGGCCTGTCTTGTTTGGGGTGAAATATCTAAGAAAAAAAAGAAGAAAAAAAAGGGGGGTTTTAAATAAGAGAAATGTTCTTATTCCTCCCTTAAACCATGGCTTTTCAAAGAATGGTATCTTATCATCAGAGGAAAGTAGACAGATAAGTTGGTAAAAGAGTAATCTCCAGATCTAGCAACACTAATAATGCCCAATTTTTTTTGCAAAAACCACCAGTGGTCAGTGGAAAAACCAGGCGTACATAGGCTAATGTGTGTGTGTGTGTGGTCGTGTGTTTGTGTGCTCGAGTGCACGCTTACGATTCAATAGCTTTGCAAAACATGTAAATTGATACCAGTTAATAATGTTAATTGAGATGGCATTAACAGTCAATAGTTGTCAATTGAGTTATCCCCCCTTTTGCAGGTTGACTGTTTAGAGTGTCTTAAGCTGATGCCTCTGGCTGGCAGTCAATTTGCATAGGTGATTGTGTTGTTGATATAAAAACTGTACTTTTTTGATTGAAGAGTGTCAATTATTAAGCAAGCAGAAAGAGGAAACACTGACAAATAAGATCAACATATAAACATTAAGACGTTTTAACTCTCTAATAGTGAAACTGGCGGCGGCGGTGTCATCGTTACTGGCACAGGCTGTGAGCTAGTCATGGTGTGCTCAAGTTCTGTTGAAACCGTTGCATCACTTTCACTAATACCCTCGGAAAAGTTTTGAATCCATACATCCTCGCTCCATAGAATAAACTTTACTTTGGCTAGATACTAAATAAACCACCATTATGATAATTTAAGGCAGGTCCTCCGGATGACATCCAGAGTCAAAACTTGCTTGTACTTGTAGCAGCTATCACCCTGGTCGGACCTGGTTATTATCTCTGACCAGGTCTTTATTTATCCTTCTTTCTCTCAAGTCGGTCCTGGGTATGACCTAAATAGACATCCAGTGGTGAGGCCTCCATTTAGGAGCTGTGGGCAATGTGGAGTTGCCCCTTAGTTGTCATTGCTCCCAGGTCCACTCTGGCCCGGAGTGGTAGTACCTGTAAGGACTCCATCTATGGGTCAAATAGAACCTACTGGCACTACCAGATCAGGCTGTCTGAAGTTATTGACTTCCTGACTCAAAATGCACCAAACATTGATGTTTTATTGTTTTTTTTCTTTGAAAAACTCAAAACAAAAAATCCAAAACAAAAAACAATTTTTCTCCCTCCCCCTTATTCTCCCTCCTTCCCCCTCCCCTTCCTCCTCTCTCCCCTCTCCTTCCCTTCCCTCCCTCCCTTACCTCTTTTCACTCAACCAAACACCATAAATAAATACTTAAACATATAAAGAACTTGAAGCATAAAAACTTTCACCAAAATGACCGGATTCAGCATTAAATAACCCGAAAAGGGTTGATATGCCGTAAAACAAAACAACCAAACCAAACACAATGAATGAACTTGAAGCATGGAAACCGGATTCAGCATTTGATAGCTTAAAAAAGGTTGATGTGCCGTAAAACAAAACAACAAGACCAAACATCATGAATAAATACTTCAACATGTAAAAAACTTGAAGCATAAAAATTTTCACCAAAATTGACCTGATTCGGCATTAAATAATCTGGAAAGGGTTGATATGCCGTAAAACAAAACAACTAACTGGTCAGATTGAGCTGGCTTTCTACTAAGCACGTAAAACGTCTCTGACCACGACTTTTATTAAATGAAAAATGATTTTATTAATTTAATAAATATATATAAAAATAAAAAAAAAAAAATAACGTTTCTTGTTTTTTTCAAAATTCTATAATACATAATAAAAGCATTTTCTTAAAGATGTGTACACCCCTTCAAAATTTTGTTAACCCTAACCCTAACCCCTTTCAAAATTTTGTTAACCCTAAACCTAACCCGCAAAATTTTGTTAACCCTAACCCTAACACCCTTCAAAATTTTGTTAACCCTAACCCTAACACCCTTCAAAATTTTGTTAACCCTAACCCCTTTCAAAATTTTGTTAACCCTAACACCCTTCAAAATTTTGTTAACCCTAACCCTAACACCCTTCAAAATTTTGTTAACCCTAACCCCTTTCAAAATTTTGTTAACCCTAAACCTAACCCCCTTCAAAATTTTGTTAACCCTAACCCTAACACCCTTCAAAATTTTGTTACTTGTTTTAAACTGGAATTATAATTTATTTGGACGGAGAATCCTTCTGGTGTAGCACTGACTGAGACCACACAATTGACATTGCGACCGGTGTCGGAACCGAGCAACGACTTTAGACCCGCACAACGAGCGGACAATCACGGCCTGTGCAGTAAACGCACACACACGCACGTTCGCACTTTAAGCGTTGTTACAAGTCGACAAATTTTATTTTTATTTATTATTTTTTTTGGTAAAACTGTTGCTTTTCTGCACCCTTTTCTAATTCACTTTTTCTTAGTTTAATGTAAAATGATCACCCACTTCCGGGTCAGTAAGCGTTGATGATCACCCACTTCCGGATAAGATAACGTTTTTAAAAACGCTATCTAGTCTGGAAGTGGGTGATCATTCTCTGTTAAATTTATTTGAAAGTGATCCCCCAATCTAAAGTTTAAAATATTGGAGTTTTCTTTTTAGTTTTTTAACTCTTAGATTTCTTAATCGCCTTAAAAGAAAAAAAAGTAAAATCTTTTTTCTCTTTTTCTTTTTCTTTTAGAAGAATTTAAAAGATACAGGGGAAACTCCAATGCCCTCCCCCCCGTTTATTTTTTAAAATGTTTTTATTATTATTTACTTATTTATTCAGAATAGTGGTGGAAGAAAAGAATTAAAAAAAGCAAAAACAAAAAAAAAACTAATTGATGAAATTAAATAGTCTCAAATTTAGTATTTAAAAGGAAAAAAAGGATTTAAAAAAAAAAAAAAGCTTATGGTAATAATTTCAATATTAGAGTTGTCTTTCTTGAAAAAAAAAACAAAAAAGAACTGAAACCTGTAGTAATAATAGACCCACTGCTCTCTTTCTCCCCCCCTCTTCCACAGTGCATTTCCTTGTACCCCCCCTCAGTCTGTGTTAACACTCTCTCTTCACTTCTCCCCCCCCCCGGCTCTGATTCCCCTCCCCCCTCCCATCTCATATCTGACTCATTCCAATAACACTGGTTCTTGAGAGAGAGAGAGAGAGAGGGGCAGGCCGAGAGAGGGAGAGAGGCAAAGAGAGAGAGAGAGAGAGAGAGAGACACACACATACACATACACATACACACACACACACACACACAGAGGAGGGGGGGGGGACAGAGGCCGGCCGGCCGAGGACAACGTGTGACTCATTTCTTTGTGATCAGTTATTTTCCCGATTGTGTAAAACAAGCATTTGACATGTGATAGAACATTTAATTGTATTTATTAACTAGCAGGGACACCCGCCATTGCCCGGGAATGAAAGTAAACCTTATATTCTAGAAAACGCAAGCAAAACAGATAGTACATAAATCTTTTATCTTAAATCGTTAAAAGTGCAAAAAAGAGCTTCTCGTCTGTGGAACACAATACTGCGGGACTGCTTCCCTATAGATTACAACATGTTCTTCTTTAAATCCGATGTCAACAAATACTTGTCGCAAACCGTCCCATAAGTAATCAAACTTTGTTCGTTCCATTGATCATATTTCGTACTCCCATAATGTTCTTCATCTTTCGGCTGACAATCGTTCCATCACGTTTACAATTATTCACGAAAATCAAGCGCGTTTGAATTACTATCGTTGGATTCCTCGTAAAATGTTACACGTGGAAAGTTGTGCCTAATCTTGTTACAGGGCTTTGTTATGAATAAAAAAAAATGAGCTTCAATCTCCGTAAAACATTCACGGCAAAGAACTCGTCCCTCTACCACCGCGACAAAGAACTTTCCTTTGTTTCCTCTGTGCACCTAAAATGTAAGGGGCTGATGTGAATGTGTTACAATTTATTAAAACAGAATAATACTTAATCTGTTTCATCAATTTGCTAATATCGAGACATCCTTAAATAAACACCTAAAAATAAAAATCAGCTAAGGGGAATACGTCTTATTCTTTTAGTGAGAGTTAGCGTTCCTTATTTGCTTTTTTAGCTTAGATATCGAACCTAACAAACAAAAAAAAAGGCGTGGTTATAGAACATAGAAATATTTACGAAACAAATTTGAACGTAATGGATCTCGGGCAACGTCGAGTCGATACAACTAGTCCAAAATGAAGTTAAAAATGGATATTTTACTTGTACTATTAAGATAAGTTTTATTTTATATTTTAAAATATGAAATTAAACTATCATCTAGAATTGTTACAGTTCATAGTAATTGGGCTATAAAATTTTTTTTTTTTTTTTTTTTTTTTTTTGTACTAAGAAAAATAATTTTAATGCCGAAAGCAACTGTAGGATTTCCGCAGTGTTTCGCTAGTTATGAATAAATAAATAAAATGTTTGCAAATTAGTTTCGAGTTTCTTGCAATATTTGATTTCACATAAGACAAGCTGTTACTAAAACCCCATAGAAAAAAAAAGCCGGCACTCCAGAAAAACATTTGACTCAAGCGAGCTGGAACAAAGGAAGCCGGGAATAGATCAGACAATTCTGAAGAACACATGCCATAATAGTATTTATAGAAAAGACTGAGACTAGCAACATCCCGTCTGAGAGAGAGAGAGAGAGGGTGTAGAGAAGAAAAAAGGGTGGGAACTAATTAAATTACAGATACGTTTCTGCACCTTATCAAGAACCCTCAAGTGGGACAGAGATTCACCAGCCCAAATATGACAACAGTACTCTATACATGGTCTGATTGTAGATGTGTAGATGCAGAGAATAGCGTCAGGGGTGAGAAAGTGTTTGGAGCGATAGAGAGAAGCAACTTTACGAGAAGCAGAAATAATATTGAATGCATAATAGTAATGAATGCATAATAGTATTGAATGCATAATAGTATTGAATACATAATAGTATTGAATACATAATAGTATTGAATGCATAATAATATTGAATGCATAATAGTATTGAATGCATAATAGTATTGAATGCATAATAGTATTGAATGCATAATAATATTGAATGCATAATAATATTGAATGCATAATAATATTGAATGCATAATAATATTGAATGAATAATAGTATTGAATGAATAATAATATTGAATGCATAATAATATTGAATGCATAATAATATTGAATGCATAATAATATTGAATGCATAATAGTATTGAATGCATAATAATATTGAATGCATAATAATATTGAATACATAATAATATTGAATGCATAATAGTAATGAATACATAATAGTATTGAATGCATAATAGTAATGAATGCATAATAGTAATGAATGCATAATAGTAATGAATGCATAATAGTATTGAATGCATAATAGTATTGAATGCATAATAATATTGAATGCATAATAGTAATGAATGCATAATAGTATTGGTCCACTTTAATGATCGAAACGGTTTCCATCTCAGTACATTTTCTCAGTTAAACATAATTTCAAATAATCCTGGTTTGGTTGTTTTGCTTGATCGCGTCCTCCCAAGACAACTACAAAGTAATTCTTTTTTTTTTTTTTTTTTTTCCAACTATTAACAAAAGTTGAAAATAGCTGACTTATTTATGAAGAAACCGAGATGCACTCCGTCATTAAAATATTTTTTTGAAAATGTGATTTAAAAAAATTTCGTTTTTATTTTATGCTATTTTTTAATTTCAATAAATATTTAATTAATAGTAAAACAAAAAAAAAAGATTTAATAGTCATGTGGAAGCAAGAAACACAGACACACGAGAAGTGGTCGCACAATTTTATTGATTTAAAGATTGTGATATCATGCAAAGTGTTTTATATATATATACACGTATGCGTTTTAATACACATGTCGCAGATGTTTCTCAATAGATGCAAAGTGCATGTAAAATTATTAATCTGACATTCTGTGTAGAAATCTTGCCACACCCTCTTTTTATTCTGTCATAGCTGTACAATTTCGTTACCATCAAAAAACAAAAAAACACTTTGGCGCGGATCTGATATCGGTAAAATGCACATCAGCATCATTGGTATGTACTTACTTCCCGCAGATGAAACATCTTGTTACATATGTTGACGGTGTTGGTGCATAGATAAAAAGTGCATATTCATACATGCTTTTGTTGATGAACATATCTATGTGCATTCGCTTGCATATGATTACATGTATTGGTGGTGTGGCAGGGTTTCTTTGCAAGTATGCAATTGCTTATTTTCAGCAATTGTACGTTTATAAGTGAGTGTACGGTGCAAGGATTAGTTGTAATATGACAAAGTTGTGTATGTATGAACACTTACATGTATGTCCTGACCTCTGTTTGTTGACTAGGACGCAATTACTGTGTACATTTAAGTGCATTGTTTTACCACTGCGCGTGTACACGTGAATGTATTGTTTTACCGGTGCGTGTGTACACTTGAATGCATTGTGTTACCGGTGCGTGCGTGCAGACTTGAATGAACAGTGTTACCGGTGCGTGCGTGCAGACTTGAATGCACAGTGTTACCGTTGTGTGCGTGCGTGTGTGTAGACTTGAATGCACAGTGTTACCGTTGTGTGCGTGCGTGTAGACTTGAATGCACAGTGTTACCGTTGCGTACGTGTAGACTTGAATGCACAGTGTTACCGGTGCGTGCGTGTAGACTTGAATGCACAGTGTTACCGGTGCATGTAGACTTGAATGCACAGTGTTACCGGTGCGTGCGTGTAGACTTGAATGCACAGTGTTACCGGTGCGTGCGTGCGTGTGTGTAGACTTAAAGTCATCGTGTAACTTGTGCGCGTGTACACGTGAATGCATTTGGTTATTAGTGCATAAGAGGAAAGTCTTAGCAGCTAAAAAGATATACACTGACTGACCGGAAATCTTGCTTTTTAGTAGAGCCTCCCAAATGTTAGATCTCTTGGCCTGTTATAGGTATCATCAATATGTGAGCTACTAAGTGTGTGTGTGTGCGCGTGCGTGCACTGATGTGCATCTCCTGATCAATGTGTGAACACGTATAAACTGAAATGCTTCTACCAATATCCTTGCATAATCATGATTTTAGTTTACTTATATTTATCCAAGCAAGGCACATTGCCATTGAGACGTAAAGGGGCTTCTGTGAATTAAGGATCATATTTATAGGAGCATGATAAGTGGGGAGTTGTGCAGTGAGATGTTTATTCACATTACATTTAAATTGCTGCATGTTGTTACAGTCGGAGAAACAGTGAGCAGGGATGGAATTCCAAAGGCAAGCAGTTCAGGCAAAGAAGCTAATTGCGTAGAAAGCTTTCTGGCAACTGGGTACCCCCACGGTGAAGGGGTGGAATTTTGATGAAAGTCTGGTTAGTCGGGGGTATTAGTGTTGAGGAGGAACAAGTGCAGCAAGTTCGTTGGAGCACATTCTGTTGAAGTTCTTGTAAAACGAGCGATGCAACAGTGTGGAGATGGGGCTGGGGATGGAGCTTGGTAGACAGTGTGGGAGTATTAGATTAAACGCTCGTTTTTTCACCCTGTCTAATAGTGAGAGACGAGTGGTTGATGCACCAGCCCAGGTGTTGTAAAAATACTCTATGCATGGGCGAATGGTGGCTTTGTAGAGATATAGGATGCTGGCAGACGAGAGAAGTTTTCTGGCTCAGCAGCAGGAGTTTTTGCATCAAACGTGGCAATGTCTTCTATGTAATTTTAAAATTGTCATTGTCAGCTAAATATTCTTTAAAGAAAAATTAAAATTAAGGACTTTTAAAAATAAAATTGTCATTGTCAGCTAAATATTCTTTAAAGAAAAATGAAAAATTAAAATTAAGGACTTTTAAAAATAAAATTGTCATTGTCAGCTAAATATTCTTTAAAGAAAAATGAAAAATTAAAATTAAGGACTTTTAAAAATAAAATTGTCATTGTCAGCTAAATATTCTTTAAAGAAAAATGAAAAATTAAAATTAAGGACTTTTAAAAATAAAATTGTCATTGTCAGCTAAATATTCTTTAAAGAAAAATGAAAAATTAAAATTAAGGACTTTTAAAAATAAAATTGTCATTGTCAGCTAAATATTCTTTAAAGAAAAATGAAAAATTAAAATTAAGGACTTTTAAAAATAAAATTGTCATTGTCAGCTAAATATTCTTTAAAGAAAAATGAAAAATTAAAATTAAGGACTTTTAAAAATAAAATTGTCATTGTCAGCTAAATATTCTTTTGTAATTTTATGTTCCAGTTAATGTTTGTTGTCAAAGTTAGGCCGAGGAATTTGAATATTGTTATTTTCCGGTCAGGTGGTATTAGCCATGGCAATCGGTCGTTGGAAAGGTTTCGTATAATTGTTGAAGTAAAAGAGGCTTTGTCTTCGTACCATTAAATGTGACCATCCATTTTTGGCCTCATCCCACTACAAACTGGAAATCATTTTCTAAGGATTCAGCCATTGTCTTGGACGCGTGTGCATTTGTTTTACCCACATCTCGAGAATAGTGTGGTGTCATCAGCAAATATACCCATCTCAGACGCAATTGCATCAGGGAGGTAGTTTATTAAAATCAGGAATAATAAAAATGGAATGATCGATCCCTGGAACACACCCGCAAATAATGTTGTTTAGATGTACGGTCATCTAGGACGACCTGGATCTTTCTTTTTGCTAAGGACGACTTGATTATATTAAATATTCGTCCAGTAATACCATACTGATTTAATTTTCATGAGAAGGCCTTCATGCCAGACCTCGTGAAAGGCTTTGGGTGTATCAAGCGCTACCACCCTAGCTTCATCTGCCTTATCCAATGTATGGTATATGCATTCAGAGATGACTGTTAGGATATCTGCAGCAGAACGGGCTTGCCTAAATCCATACTGTTGCTCAGAAATAAGTTTAGCATTTAAGGACGTGGTGGACTAGATTGATTAAAGATTCAAAGATTTTTTGCGAAGAGCAGGACACTTATGGAGCGATAATTTTGCGGGTTATTTCTTTCACCAGAATTCTTGAACACTTGTATCGCACATCTTCCTATACTGTCCAGATTTAATTTTCCTCTGAGGTCATCAGATCTAAGCTTGTCTTTAAGACCTACATTACACATCCATCGTGTCATTCTCACATCTCTTATCATGCAACACATGTCCTCGACCCTCACTGGGCAGATTTCACTTCCGTACATCATCACACTTACCAATAACATCGTACAACAATAGCAAATAAAAATTAGTCTAGTCAGAAGCAAAGTTTGATTTGTCAGCTTAAATGCTATTTGGAAAATCCGACCAGGTAACTTTATATGACTATAACTACAAAGTGTTCGATGAGTACAGTATCCTAAGTACTTTGGGTATATCACTTGCACGTTTTTAATAAAAGGGTTTTCTGCTCTCTCAGACTTGTAGACTGAATATTCACATGCCATTCATCCAATCTTTCAGGGTCCTTGCACATCAGTCGAAAGTCAACGGGATGTTGCCATACGCATTCTGCGGAGGCTGCATTCGTCGATGTATGTGGCGTCAATATACGCCGAGATAGCCTTTATGCGTGTAATAGAAAATCCTATTTTTGAGAATCAGACTTTTGATAATTATGGAAGGCCGAAATCACATCTAATTGTTAATCTCTATTCTGAGCATTATCCCAGTCTAATAATAATTCTACAAGTTTTTATTTATAAAAATCAGAATTATTTTATGGAAATCCATAATAACATATAATTTTCTCCATCTCTCCTGAAGACTACCCCAGTCTAATGATATTTCTACAGACTTTCTATCTATGAAAATCAGAATTTTTTATGTTATGGAAGATTATAATAACATATAATTTTCTCCATCTCTCCTGAAGACTACCCCAGTCTAATAATATTCCTACAAGCTTTTATTTATAAAAATCAGAATTTTTTGTGTTATGGAAGATTATAACATAATTTTCTCCATCTCTCCTGAAGTCTACCCCAGTCTAATAATATTCCTACAAGCTTTTATTTATAAAAATCAGAATTTTTTTTGTTATGGAAGATTATAATAACATATAATTTTCTCCATCTCTCCTGAAAACTACCCCAGTCTAATGATATTTCTACAGACTTCTATCTATGAAAATCAGAATTTTTTTATGTTATGGAAGATTATAATAACATATAATTTTCTCCATCTCTCCTGAAGACTACCCCAGTCTAATGATATTTCTACAACTTTTTATTCGTAAAAATAATACTTCATTGTTTTTTTCTTTTTTAATTTCCAGACTTTGTCGATAAACATTTCTACGAAATTACAACTGATCGCCTTCTACGATTAATTATTCTGGTTTTAATTAGTGCGTATAAAAAATCGATTCATTATTATTGCAAGATCATCTAAAAATGTTCCTCATTTATTGGTGAATGAAGCGATTTTTTATGCATTCAAAAGATTTTATTGGTAGACGAGCTCGATTTTGTTCTTTCTTTGTAGGTCGGCATTCATCGAAATCGGTCAGTAATTGTTATGGTTGTAAAATGCTTATTATTAATAAGTAAACTTGCTAATTAATTAATCTATACAAATTGGCCTGTGTGGGATTGTCACGTGTGTATAATCGCATTATACACTCTCATCGTTTAGGACCGTGTGTGTCGTCATCTCTGCTCTCAATCGAATTACAGGACGAAAGTCTTCTTTAAATGGAGGATTTTATTCGTATGAAAACGATATATGAAAAATCAATCGCAGCAATCAAGATATAGATAGAGATCTATAATTACACACATGTCCGAGAAAGAAAGAGAGAGAGAGAGATTAATATAATACGGAAATCACTGTACGACTCGCCCTCCCGACCCGCTTCGGGATTGGGATGAGCAGTTTCTCATGCATCAGCTCGGTTTCAAGTCTGGCTGGAGAAAAGAGCCACAACGCTCTCGGGCAGAACTGATGTGTGACGCCTCGGCTTCCATTATCCATTGAGGTCATACTCTGACCTCAGACCCGTCTGTCATTCAGCGAGTTTTGTTGCTCATTCTGGAACGGTTTTAACTAACCGTTATTCGTTTCCATTCCAGAATTAGGCTCCGACACTTTCACACCTGTAACGTAGTAGTATCAATTAGCACGTCATGTAGCCCCCCCCCCCCATTTATTTCTTCATAAGTGGTTCCACATGTGAAAGTCTCTAATGTATTTAAAATGGTTATGCTTGATATTGCTCCACATGGTTATGTGTTGTGTAACCATTATCTTTGTTAAGGGCATTCGCTTGTAACTTGTAAAAATGCCACGTATAAAATAAATGAAAATCTGGTATGCTATCTCTTCTGTTCTCAGTCAGTGAAGACAGTATCCTTCTAGACTGGGGCATTTTTTTTTTTTCAAACTCACAGTGCCCCTTTTTGGGGAACTGGCTTTTCCTCACATTAAAAACCGACCTTGTGTCTAATTTATCTCTCGTGAGGGGGGGGGAGACAAGTAAATCTGGACTTACTTGGTATCTTTCGGCAGTTGGTCGCCTTATCATTCCAAGCAGCCTTTTCCCCCCAGCAGTTTGGTGCTACCAGATCAGGCTGTCTGAAGATACCGGATTCCTGACCCAAAATGCACCAAACATTGATGTTATTATTTTTTTTCCTTTCCCTTTGCAAAACTCAATCACGTTCTGCAAAGCGAAAAACAACAATTTTCTTCTACAAAACAACCAAACGAAACACCATGAATAAATATTTGAAGATATAAAGAACTTGAAGCATAAAAAGATTTACCAGAATGACCGTATTCGGCATTAGATAACCCGAAAAGGGTTGATATGCCGTAAAACAAAACAACCTTCTCCAGCAGGTTAGAACGCAAGAACTTTTATTACTCACTTTCACACTCATTTATCTGTGTACAGTGGACTCCCTACTGAAGGCCCCACTGGGGGAGCATAGAATTGGACATCCTCGATTCTCCGAATCAAGTTTCCTCGCACATTGTTTTTCGATCAGCTCACCATATTTAAGGAAATCTGTTTTATTTTTATACATTTGTGTAGAACAATGAAGACCTTGTAGTAATAGCACTATATTAAATGGTTTTCTAATTCCTGTTTTGTAAAAAAAAAAAAAAAAAAAAAAATTCCAGTATAAATTACAAACCGGGAGATAGGGGAGAGAGAGAGAGATAGGGGAGGGAGAGATAGGGGAGAGAGAGAGAGATATGGGAGGGAGAGATAGGGGAGAGAGAGAGAGATAGGGGAGGGAGAGAGAGATAGGGGAGGGAGAGAGAGAGAGAGAGATAGGGGAGGGAGAGAGAGAGAGATAGGGGAGGGAGAGAGAGAGGGGAGAGAGAGAGAGAGAGGGGAGGGAGAGAGAGAGAGGGGAGAGGGGAGAGAGATAGGGGAGGGAGAGAGAGAGGGGAGAGAGAGATAGGGGAGGGAGAGATAGGGGAGAGAGAGAGAGATAGGGGAGGGAGAGAGAGAGGGGAGGGAGAGAGAGAGGGGAGAGAGAGAGAGAGAGGGGAGGGAGAGAGAGATAGGGGAGGGAGAGAGAGAGGGGAGAGAGAGATAGGGGAGAGAGAGAGAGATAGGGGAGGGAGAGAGAGATAGGGGAGGGAGAGAGAGAGGGGAGAGAGAGATAGGGGAGGGAGAGAGAGATAGGGGAGGGAGAGAGAGATAGGGGAGGGAGAGATAGGGGAGGGAGAGAGAGAGGGGAGGGAGAGAGAGAGGGGAGAGAGGGGAGAGAGAGAGGGGAGAGGGAGAGGGGAGGGAGAGAGAGATAGGGGAGGGAGAGAGAGAGGGGAGAGAGAGATAGGGGAGGGAGAGATAGGGGAGAGAGAGAGAGATAGGGGAGGGAGAGATAGGGGAGGGAGAGAGAGAGGGGAGGGAGAGAGAGAGGGGAGAGAGAGAGAGAGGGGAGAGGGGAGAGAGAGAGGGGAGAGGGAGAGGGGAGAGAGAGGGGAGAGTAAAACGGCCCATTTCTAATTCTTCGTCATAGTTGTGCGTATAAAAGAATCATGTCGAATTCTACGGATCTACATATATATATATATATAATAAATATATGTTTTATTATCTATGTACGTATAGGTTTCGTCCTTTATAATCGGGGCTCATCAGCATAGAGATATGACTATTCACTACTGGTCATGCGATTCGAAACCCCGGATTCCGAGTATTTTACAACTCAAAGCCACAACTGAATAGCAAATAAACAGTGATAATTTTAACACTTTATCCGGCTCCTTGACGTCATAAGAGCGTTCAACTCAGTGAAAGGAACGATGCACATATAGCTAGTGACGTCATGCTGTGTTAATACTAGACTTACAGTGCCCATCTATACGGTTTTTCTAGGAGCTACAAATAATAAATATTTGTTATTGTTTATTATCTATGTACGTATACGTTTCGTCCGTTATAATCGGGACTCATCAACATAGAGATATGACTATTCACTACTGGTCATGCGATTCGAAACACCGGATTCCGAGTATTTGCAGCTCAAATCTCGACATCTAGAACCACTAGACCACCGCCGAATAGTGAATAAAGTGTTATAATTTTAACACTTTATCCGGCGGCTTGACGCCATAAGAGCATTCAACTTAATAAAAGGAACGATGCATTTATATATATATATATATATATATATATATATTGGTACAGGAAAATTAGTACAACATTTGTACCATCGGTTTCAAGCACAGATGGACTTAGCCTATCACTATCGGTCATGCGATTCGAAACACTGGATTCCGAGTATTTTTTCAACTGAAATCCAGACGTCTAGAACCACTCGGCCAACGCTGAATAGCGAATAAACAGTGATAATTTTAACACTTTATCCGGCGGCTTGATATCATAAGAGCGTCTGACTTAATGAAAGGAATGATGCATTTATAGCTAGCGACGTCATGCTGTGTTAATACTACACTTACATATACTTACTTATATATATATATATATTTGTGCTAACGTCTTCAAAATCAACATGCGCGCATGTGCGGTAATAAGAGCCAGCCTTTACTCCCTTGGAAATCCTGTGAAACATTAGCTTTTTAATCTCCATCGTAATCATCCATCAGCAATTTGCAGTTAAAATTAGCACCCCCCCCCCCCCAAAAAAAAAACGAACCCCGCAAATCTACAAGGTGTGCCCATTAGTCACAGCTAAATGGTATGCCATTTCAATGGTTTATTGTAATTCAAGTCTTGACTATGCTCAATGGCATTTTACAACACCCTCTCACATAAATAAATAAAATATCTAAAAAAATATAGAAGAGAACAAATGTTTTAGCGATCACAGAATGGTAAATCTGAAACGGAATCATTTTATTTTAAGTCGTATAATGAAACATAAAAATGTTTTCAAAGCATCAACTCTCATCAGAAAAGAATCTCGTAAGTACCCAAAACACAAACGACAACAATGGCTGAAAAAGTTCGATTCCGACCAAAACAAAAGTCACAAGAATAGATCCATTGTCAAATATCTCGGTAAGATGTTAAATTAAATCCACATCAAAGTGCATATTTTGTAACCCAAGAGAGGCAAAATATTCAGGCGATTTGCAATTCAAGAAAAATTTGCCAGTCATTTAAAGGGGTCACTCTAATCTACTTTTTATCAAGATCTATATATATATATATATATATATACACACACACACAGCTCTCTCACTAAATATAGAACTACCAGTGTTTGCAAGTTGATAATTGATCTTTGTGGTTAATTCAAAAAGAGTTTTCTGTTTGATCTAAATTGGCATATGTGTGTATATATATATATATATATATATAATGTGTGTGAGAAAGGAAGGATGAGGGTAATCCAACGTAATGGGAAATAAAAAATGAAAACCCAAGAGATATTTTTTATATATTCATCAACGTTTCGTCTTTATTGTAAGATTTCCTCAGGATGATAATTTTAAGAAAAATGTCATGCAAGTACATCGAAATATTGGGTTGACATGATGGGTTAAGGAAAATTAGTAGCCATGGTTACTAAGAGTGCTGGACGAGGGTGCAGGCTGCAAGAAGTCAGTAATGGCAAAGAGTGAAATGAATATGGAAAGCTTTGAGTGGGTACCATTAAGGCAGCAGTGAAAAGGGGAGGGGTGAGAGTGTTAGTGAATTTGCCTTAGGGCGGGAGAGAGAGGAAAGGGTGGGGCTGAGGTTTTTGTCGTGGTGAAGTGTGGCATGGATTTTGAGGGGCTGGAGAAAGAGGAGGGAAGGGTGAGAAATTCTGTGTGTTTGATATGTAGGTGGTATCATAGTTTTAGAAAAAAAGATTTGAAGAAATGAAGATAACTTGAAAATGGGCGGGGTGGGTGGGTAAGAGTATGAATATATGTGTGTGTATGTTAAAGTGAATAATTTCGGTAAGAAATCTGAGTATGAAAGCTCAATGTAGAAAACAGAGCAAGAATAAAATATAGAACGTAAAAATTCACATACACATTGTAGTTGTCAGCACTATAATTTATTTCGACCTCCTGGACTTTTTAAAATGCTAACGGGGACAACTACATATTGGAAATGACGGAAAAAGAAATATTAACCAGTCAAAAAAGAAATAGTATAGACAGAGAGGGGGGGAGAGAAGGGGAAGGAACAACATACGTAAGTTAAAATCATCAAAAAGAAGGGGAGGAAAAATAAAGAGGTCAAATCATATGTTTGGACGATTAAGTTAAATTAAAACATTTTATTAAAATACACCGATGATTACGTAGGAAATATATAGATATAGATATAGATATATATATAGATATAGATATATATATATAGATATAGATATAGATATATATATATAGATATAGATATATATATAGATATATATATAGATATATATATAGATATATATATATAGATATAGATATATATATATAGATATAGATATATATATAGATATAGATATATATATATATATATATATATATATATAGATATAGATATATATAGATATAGATATATATATATATATAGATATAGATATATATATATATATATATATATAGATATAGATAGATATATATATATAGATATAGATATAGATAGATATATATATATAGATATAGATATAGATATAGATATAGATATATATATATAGATATAGATATATATATATAGATATAGATATATAGATATATAGATATATATATATAGATATATATATATATATAGATATATATATATAGATATATATATAGATATAGATATAGATATATAGATATATAGATATATAGATATATATATATATAGATATATATATATAGATATATATATATAGATATATATATATAGATATAGATATATATATATAGATATATATATATAGATATAGATATAGATATATATATAGATATATATAGATAGATATATATAGATATATATATATAGATATAGATATATATATAGATATATATAGATATATATAGATAGATATATATAGATATATATAGATAGATATATATAGATAGATAGATATAGATAGATAGATATATATTAGCATTTTGGTATTTGATAACTCAAATATATAAAAAGAAAAGAAAGTCGATGATAAACATACAAAAAAAATCAATGGAAACAAAGGGTTTTTAATTAATTATTTGTACTTCCGCCCGGCCTGGACTATGGTCAGTGTTGGCTGAAATCTGACCTCTACATTATCCACAATAACTAGAGCAAAGCCACAATGACTATGTTGGCTGGACGCGGGTCTGGCTGCTTCTTTTCAACGGATGGATCAGCAAATCGGTTGTAGCCGTGGCACAAAGAAATCGATAACGAGCGGCATGATTTTATTCTTTTATGATGTTTCATCATGTTGCATGGGATGATCGAAACATGTCGGATCAGCGGTGGGAAGGGGACGACGACGACGACATCATCGGCCTTACACTTTCTGCAATCGCTATTTTATATTTTCAGAGGGTGTGGATTATTGGAGAGGTGGACATTTATTCTAAATTAAGAATACTTTAAGAATGCTATTTCGACGTTGAGAATTTCAAAATAATTTTAATAGGTAAAAAAAAAAAAAAGTTAGGAATTGTTCAAGGGCAATAACTCCGTTGTTATTGTTATAATTTAAAAAAGAAAGAAACGCATATGCAATAATAATAAAATATATATTTATTAAATAAAAAAAATGAAAATTAAATAATTATTTTTGATTTCTTCACCGGGGTACTTTCCACGATATAATTTTATAGATTAATAAAATGTAGGTGCTTATTGCCCTTGGCTATTCCCTCGATCGCTCACACCCAAAATGTCGGCGAATAGACGTTGTACATCGCCCTTATGGAAATGGAAAAATCGTTCTAACTAAAGTTCTACTTGATATTTTAAAATTCTTTTGCGTACCGTGAGTGAGAAACTATGACTGAGTAAGTACAAAATACTGATTTTACATGAAAATAATTTTTTCCAGGGACTCTGTTCTAAATAAGCACCCCAAAAAGAGATGACTGTAAAATTTAAAATTTTTACGTACGTTTAAAATGCACGATGGCTAACAAATACACACGAGCAGCAAAATAGTATCCTATAATAAAAAAAAACAAAGGGAGATAACCAGACTTTCTTTCTTAGCACGTAGAAAATGCACGATTGCATGAATACAGGGTGTCCCAAAATAATGTATACACTCTTTGAATCGTTATAACTTGTTCAATTTACTGATTTTGACTTGCAAACAAGGTTGATAGAACAGTAGAAGAGTAAGAATACACATTCAAAAATACTGACACTAAAATTAACAAAACCATAGAAAATTAACTTTTAATAAACGTAAAGGCTACAATGTTTAAAGCAAGAAACCTGAAGCAATTGCAAACAAATGGGAGTAGCAATTGTAGTAGAATGTGCCCAAGGAGTAAATGTTGCAGGACGTTTGTAGGTACAATTCTTAACGTCTTCACTATATGGAAAGTGTATTGAGCAGAACGGGTTGGGGTTAGGGTGAGGGTTCATTTTATGAACATTCTGAAATTACCCTAAATAGCCTTTATCTTTGTTAAAAGTTAATTTTCTATGTTCTTGTTAATTTTACTGTCAGTATTTTTACGTGTATATTCTTACTCTTCTGTTTGTGTGTGAATCTTGCAAATAAAAATCAGTAATTTGAACGAGTTATAACAATTCAAAGGGTGTATACATTATTTTGGGACACCCTGTATATACAAGTGTCATCATATTCGGTTTAACACCTGCTTTACATGCGTTGGAAGGCTTGAAACTAACCGATCTCTGACCAGGTTTTTATTCATCCCTCTTTCCCATTTTTATCACTACCTCCCATGTTTTCCTTGACCTTTCCCTGAGAACTAAACCTGCTACCTCAACTGTTTTACATCTACTAACCCAAGAACTTTCATCCATTCTTTCAACGTAACCAAACCATCAAAGTCTCCTGTTCTGCACACACCTCTAAACTGTCTAGATTTAATCTTCCTCTGAGGTCATCAGATCTAAGCCTGTCTTTAAGACTCACATTACACATCTATCGTGTCATTCTCATATCATTTCTCTCCCAATGCAATGCGTTTACTCAACATTGACAAAGTTTCACTTCCATGCGTCATCACACTGCGTACACATGCCTGACAGACTCTTCCCCTGGTTGACAGAGTATTACCACAACTTACTCAATCTACTCCTAATTATTGCAATCACTGTAGCATCTGCTTCATTGGAACACAGGGCCCTATAGCATAGGTCGTTATAGCATAGGGTCCTATGAAATAAAATCAAGGGAGATACTGTAATGAGGTACTCATCTCTCCCTCTATCTTTCTTTCTCTCTCTATCTTTCTCCCTTTCTCTATCTTTCTCTCTTTCTTTATCTTTCTCTCTCCACCTCTCTCTCTCCACCTCTCTCTCTCTCTCCTCTCTCTCTCTCCCTCTCTCTCCTCTCTCTCTCCTCTCTCTCCCTCTCTCTCTCCTCTCTCTCCCTCTCTCTCTCCTCTCTCTCTCCTCTCTCTCTCCTCTCTCTCTCCTCTCTCTCTCTCTCCTCTCTCTCCCTCTCTCTCTCCTCTCTCTCTCCTCTCTCTCCCTCTCTCTCCACCTCTCTCTCCACCTCTCTCCACCTCTCTCTCTCCCCCCTCTCTCTCTCTCCCCTCTCTCTCTCCACCTCTCTCTCTCCTCTCTCTCTCCACCTCTCTCTCTCCTCTCTCTCTCTCCCTCTCTCTCTCTCCCCTCCCCCTCTCTTTCTCCTATTTCCTATCTATCCCCTCTTTACCCCTATCCTCCCTCTGCCTCCCACCCTCATTCACCATCACTTATGTTATTTGCCCTTCCCTCACCATCTAAAACATTCATGTACAGATGGAGTATGCACGCTAACAAGATAACAAACAATGTTCTCACTTTTATTGGATTTAGATTACATCAAAGATTTAAAATCTTTAAAAAGATTTTAAAACTCTTTATTTCTGTTAAAACCTCTTCGTTTAAAACATATAAAAAAAGACGCCCAGACATTTGTACGTTCGTATGGATTTGCAAATTCATCTTGCACTGCCAACCGCACATAACGCGCATGCGCGAGATGTGACCGACATATTTGCTTGAAATCAATCCATTACCGGCATCTCTTGAACCACTTGGGCTTTATAGAATTTCACCAAACCCTAACCCTAACCCAATAGTAATTCACTTCTCTGTTTTTGTTTGTTTTTAGTCGTTGACTACTTACACATGGGATCTTTCGTGGTTATTTCATCGAATCAACTTACTTTGCTTTGTTTCTCTCTTGTCGTCTCACTGTTGAGAAATCACTCCCCCATGAAAAGATAAAAAATATTATCTATTTTCTCATATAATAATAACTAGTTGGACGCGTGTAAGTGACACTGTATAATTATTTTCGGGCAATGCCGTAGTATAGTTAACAGCCGAGAAATCGAAAACAAGCAAACTATACAACAAATAACTTGTACTAAACGAAAAAAAGAATAATTTTTTACCGACCCGCATAGTTGTAAAGTTCTGAAACTGTAAGATTTATTATCTCTGAATTTGTTATCGTCACTTTTACTTAGCCAAACACGCATAAATAAAAAATGGTGGACAATTTTGTGTTTGGAGGTGGTCGTTCCACCCTTTTCGTATGAATCGGATAATTCTATTGTTGACATTTGTTTTGTTTTCCCTGCTACCTTTCTCGTAAGAATTCTTTCTAGAAAGACATCCGGTATTTACAGGAGGGACCACGTGAAGGTTGCCAACATCCTAAGTGAAAGTGTTTCCGTGGAACGAACTGGATTCGAACTTGGCACACTCAGGTTGTCAGTCCGTGTTGTTACCCACTTAGCCACCGTCACCTCCCAGAGGTTGTCATTAATTTCAGGCTTAAAAGATAGTAAAAAAAATCTGGCTAGGTTTCATTTCAATACATCATCACGCTGTATACACATTCTTCAATTCCAGCAAATTTTCCAGACGTCGGATCATCACATAAACAACTGCTGGGATCAAAGTGTAGTCTCTGTTCTGTCCTCAGTCGGAAAAGGGGGTCTTTCTAGACTGAGGCAATTTCCATTTTTGTCCCAATTCTGAGTGCTTTTATGGGGGGGGGGGAGCTGGATTTAAATGGATTTCTTTTTATAATTTGGATTTTTTGAACTAGGGAATCTTTGTCGAACTAGGGAATCTATACACAATTTCGTTCTGTGGTGCAATAGACCTTTTCCTTGGTCGGTACTGCGGTCGCACACCATTTACTTCAATTCCAAAGAACAAATTACATTGTGTCCCCTATAAATTAACCCCTCTCGATTCTAATGGGCTTTTCACCCTTCGCTACAGCATTACCATGCAACACTCGAAGAATCTCTGTCGCCATTGCCCCTTGATTGATTCCCTTAACCCTAACCCTAACCCTTGATTGATTCCCCTAACCCTTGATTGATTCCCCTAACCCTTGATTGATTCCTTTAACCCTAACCCTTGATTGATTCCCTTAGCCCTTGATTGATTCCCTTAACCCTTAACCCTAACCCTAACCCTTGATTGATTCCCCTAACCCTTGATTGATTCCCTTAACCCTTGATTGATTCCCCTAACCCTTGATTGATTCCCTTAACCCTTGATTGATTCCCCTAACCCTTGATTGATTCCCTTAACCCTTGATTGATTCCCTTAACCCTAACCCTTGATTGATTCCCTTAACCCTTGATTGATTTCCCTAACCCTTGATTGATTCCCCTAACCCTTGATTGATTCCCTTAACCCTTGATTGATTCCCTTAACCCTAACCCTTGATTGATTCCCTTAACCCTTGATTGATTCCCCTAACCCTTGATTGATTTCCCTAACCCTAACCCTTGATTGATTCCCTTAATCCTTGATTGATTCCCTTAAGCTTTTTGATTTTTACTAATGAGTCACCACTTATCAAGGCCAAAAATCACCCGAGGATAAAGGTTAATGAGATGGATGATGAAGAATATTATAAGAGGATTGAAACTGATGAATGGACTGAACTAAATTTGATTACTTATAAGGACCGTTTATGATAAGTAGTTCTTGACATTGGATTTGAAGACGACCATGTTGTACTCTGCAAGGAAGCGGTCCCATGATAATGTGTTCCACTGTTCTTGAAAGAAAAAGATTTTCATGGAAATTGTATTTGCAGTTAAGCACGCAGAAAAAGAAAGGGAAGTTCTTTGCAGTTGTGGTAAGAAGACGCGTTCTTGCTGTGAATGTCTTACGAGAAGGAACCAGAGATTGAAGCTCAGTCGAGCACCTTCCATGGAAATAACGATAGAGTAGAGAGAGACTAGCAATGTCTCTTCTGTGAGAAAGGGGCTGTAGGGAAGAGAAGAGATCTTGTACTCTGTTAAGGCAAGAGAGAGCGCCCTGGGCGGCACCTCCCCAGATGTGGCAACATTACTCCATCTTCAGACGTATCTGATTGTTGTATAAGTAGAAGATTGCATCAGGAGTCGGGTGCTTTCTGGAGCGATAGAAGGATCCAACCATTTTTCCGCCGACTTTAGCAACAGATTCGATAAAAGTATTCCATTTTAGATCTGAAGTGAAAGTCAGTGCTAGGAGCTTATCAAAGCGAGACGCTTCCTCAAGGAAATAGCAATTCATTTCAACTATGGCAAAACAAGGATCCAAGCGTTGGTGGTGAAAGGAGAGGAACTTGGTTTTAGAGGTGTTAAAAGTAACACACTATTTCCCCCCCCCCCCCCCCGTCACTTACAGAAATTTACAGCAGGTATGTCAAGATGAATCGCATCTTCCCCTTCCATCTCCTAGGGTGGAGAAGGACTCGAAATCCGCGTCCAATCACTTTGATATCTAATTCTTAGCGACAGGAACTAGATTGTCTGTCACATACTTCCTCCAATTACTGGTTCACGTCAGCCTCATTCTAGACTTTTAACTCCGAATGGAATTTCAGACTCTAAACTTATGTGAAAATTTCCGACTTTTGGCCTCACTTTTACACGGTTGCATCTAAATCATGCGACACCGTTACTTTTCAGGTTTGCCTTGTTTATTAAGAGAAATTTATTCCTAATCAAAGTCATTCCTAATTTGTTCGTAATGTGAGTCGCATATTAGTTCAGCTCACAAAACCAACGTCTTTGTGTCTTAATAAGAACCACTTTATCCTTCTCTCTCTCTTTTTTTTCTCTCTCTCTTTCTCTCTCTCTTTCTCTCTCTCTTTTTTCTCTCACTCTTTTTTTTCTCTCTCTCTCTTTTTTTTCTTCTCTCTCTTTTTTTTCTTCTCTCTCTTTTTTTTCTTCTCTTTCTTTTCTTCTCTCTCTTTTTTTTCTTCTCTCTCTTTTTTTTCTTCTCTCTCTTTTTTTTTCTTCTCTCTCTCTCAGTTTCTCTCTCTCTTTTTTCTCTCTCTCTCTCTTTTTTCTCTCTTTTTTTTCTCTCTCTCTTTTTTTCTCTCTCTCTTTTTTCTCTCTCTCTTTTCTCTCTCTCTCTCTTTTTTTCTTCTCTCTCTCTCTCTTTTTTTTTCTCTCTTTTTTTTTCTCTCTCTCTCTCTTTTTTTCTCTCTCTCTTTTTCTCTCTCTCTCTTGAGATATATCTAAATGAATAAATGTGCATTTTTTTTCATTTATCACACCTATATTATCAATGCCCCACTGTTATTTAAATACACGATAGTCTTTTGAAATAGTGAATATATCGTAGAGAGCAAATACCCAAACACATCTATTTGTATGCCTAATTTGTATCACTGTTTTAAACAGTTTATAATAAAATATTAGGTGTTATTTATTTGTAATTGTTTTATTTTCCCATATATATGCAATAATTTTGTCTATATTAAAAGTAATTGAAATGATTTAATAAAAAAGAAGATAAATTACAAAAACTTTTTAAGAAAATATTATGTTAATTATCAAGGGAGGTAATTTAAATGAAAACTATTAGCTTTTAAAATTAGATTTATATTAAACATATATAAGTAATATAAGTTATACATTTAAAAAGAATACTTAGAATTAGATTAATAGCCGCCGGATGGCGGGTAATTTTTGCTTGTATGTGTATAATATATAAAACCAGTTAGCGGGTTATTTTCTGGCTAAAGTTTCTCCTTTGGGATTTGACATTCTTCCCCTGAGATTCAAATGCGGCAACCCTAACCCCTGCTTCGTTAGATAATCACAGCTCCAAACCATCGCTCTCATCTCCGTTAATGTGTGTGCCGAGGAGAGGGTGCCCTAAGTGGGGGCTGTAAATGGCAGGTAATGAGGTCTTCTCGGAAAATGATAGATTGAATAGCGGCTCGCATTTCAAGTGAATTAGGAAGAAAGAAAAAAAAAATGGCCAAAGGTTGGCAGATTTTTCGGTGATACTTGCTTGCTTTCTACTTTTCTCTAACCTTTTCGATGAAATTGTTTTTAAAAATGCCAAGCAAAAAGAAAGAAAAAAAGCTTCATAATTATTCTGATTCATCCAGTGCGAAGAAAGAAATAAAAAATGGGAGGAATTTGTTGACTAATCTCAAAAGCTAATGCCCTATCTCCACCCTACATTCGCTCTGTCTGGTTGCCGCAGATAAAATGTTATTATGCAACCAAAACATTTACCCCCTCCCTAAAATAAATGGATATCTGCAATTTAAAGGCGAATAAGGCTTGAAATTTGATTTCACATGATTTTTCTTATATATATATATATATATATATATATATATATATATATAAATTTCACTCACAGCCATCCGCATTCATTTCACTCCCTGCCACCGACTTCCCTCAGTCCGGACCTTGGTCCTGTGCTCCCAGTAGTGGCTACTACTTCTTCTCATTAACCCATCATGTCAACCCAATATTTCGATGTACTTGCATGACATTTTGCTTAAAATTATCATCCTGAGGAAATCTTACAAATAAAGACGAAACGTTGATGAATACATAAAAAAAACATCTTTTGGTTTTTCCTTTTTCATTTCCCATATATATATATATATATGAGATATTACTAGCAAATGTATGCTCCCTCTTGTCACATGTTTTTGCTAGCCTGGGAAGATGATATCATGGCGACTCCCCCCCCCCCCTCCAAAAAAAAGGAGGACTTAATACCTGGGAGGATGATATAGTGACAACATAACAGATAGTGCACTACCCCCCCCCCCCCCTCTCCAAAAAGAAAGATAAGTTAATGCCTGGGAAGATAGTCTCATAAAAGAGGAAGGTAATGCCTTGGAGTATGGTATCATAGCAACAAAACAGATACTACACTACCCCCCTCCCATCTCCCATAAAAAAAGAGAAGGTAGTCCCTGGGAAGATGGTCTAATGGCAACGGAACAGATACTACATTAACCCCTCCCCCAAAAGAGGATGTAATACTTGGGAGGATTACTCCAACTATCTTAAAAAAAGAGGAGATAATTCATGGGAGGACGGTCTTAGGACAACAGAACAGATACTACACTACCATCCGTATTAAAAAATAATACAATAATAGATTAAATCATTTTTTTGTTTTTTTTCATTCATGTAAAAATGTCTCGCCATAAAAACATTTTTATAGCTCCTTGGCTACGATCAAAGTGTAGTGTCTGTTGTCAGCATTCTAGTAACATCAGATGTATTACTATCGACGAAAATATTGTGTATACATAAGAAAATATGACAATGCAAAGTTACAACTTACAATTACAGAATATTAATTTATTAGAAGCTGTTTATGAAATAAATATGAAAATTAAGATTACCTAAATGTGTTTGTGATATTTGCAGTTTACTATATATACAGTATTTCAAAATCTTATTTCATATCATTTTCTCTCCCTGTCTCACACCCTCTCTCTCTCACTCTCCCTGTCTCACCCCCTCTCTCTCTCACTCTCCCTGTCTCACCCCCTCTCTCTCTCACTCTCCCTGTCTCACCCCCTCTCTATCTCTCTCTCACTCTCCCTGTCTCACCCCCTCTCTATCTCTCTCTCACTCTCCCTGTCTCACCCCCTCTCTCTCTCACTCTCTCTCTCACTCTCCCTGTCTCCCCCTCTCTCTCTCACTCTCCCTGTCTCACCCCCTCTCTCTCTTCCCCCTCTCTCTCTTCCCCCTCTCTCTCACCCCCTCTCTCTCTTCCCTCTCTCTCTTCCCCCTCTCTCTCACCCCCTCTCTCTCTTCCCTCTCTCTCTCTTCTTTCTCTCAGCTCCCTCCATCCTAATCAAATTGATGTTTAGTCGTCTCTCAACCCCAACCCTAACCCTAACCTATTGAAAGATTTCATTAAATGGCATCAATTTAATATGGAAATTTTCAGATAATTGAAGATTTTCTTATCGCACACTTTTTCCTAAAAAGAACAATGCTGATTCATGAGGTTAAAATGTCAATATACCAAAGTTATGTTTAAAAAATCAATCAAAAATATTTTTTCTATCAGTTTTTTTCTTAGTATAATATTGTGCTGGAACAAAATTTATAAAAAAACGGTTTCATTTTTTTGTATTTCACCGATAACTTATAAAATACAATACACATTGGTGAACTTGTAGATGAATGAATTTCCTTTTGTGCGATAGTATTTTATGAATTTATAGCGATCTTATAAGGGTCTTTCCGACGAATCTGCTGCTGGAAAATAATTGTATCCCAAAGAATTTGACCCACCCAATATTTTTTTCTTAACCCTGAAGAGTTCTTTGGTCAAATATTTTTGTGTGAATTTTTCGATCATTAATTGGATATCTGACATTATTATTATTATTGACAAACAATTTATTGATATTTTTCAGCCATATTATGAAAATATTTAAAACAAAAAATTAACCAATTAATTAATTAATTAATTTATCAATGATCATTTTCATTTTAAAGACAAACATTTCGTAAATTAATTAATCAATTAATTAATTTATCAATTTTCATTTTCATTTTAAAAGAGACGAGGGCTCATTTTATATTCAGCGGGAGTAGAGAGGGAGCAACTCCATTTTGGACTAAAGAGCGGTGGTTTTATCGCTCCTCGCTCTAAAATTATTTGATTTTTTTCTTCTTTTAAACATTAGTTTTTTATTCAGCAATAAAAAGGAAAAGAAAGTCTCAGAGTTTACTCTGAGTTATTTTTTAAAATTATATATCTGGTAAATGTATATGAGAGAGAGAGAGAGAAAAAGAGAGGGGAGAGGGAGAGGAAGGGAGAAAGAACGAAAACAGAACATTTGAATTTCTCAGATTTTTACGTAAAATATTAGCGAGATTTTGTCAAATATTATCTTACGGTCTTACACTTAAAGTGACATCCCAACCCATATTGATGAGATCCTTTGACGCCCACCTCTATCCTTCGACCACTCATTGCCAGAATAGAACGTTTATGAAAGAAGGTACATTTTCATTATGGAGCGCTGAAAAAGAGCCGCTCCTTTTTTTTATAGGAGTTGGAACAGAAGCAGCTCCTTTTTGAAAATGGGGAGCGTGAGTGGAGCCAGCTCCAATTTTGGGCATTGGATCGGGAGCAGCTCCAAAAGTAGTGGAGCACATAAAGCCCTGCAAATAATAATATGTCAATTATAGAGAAAAAATTACAGAGAAATCTTTTAAAAAAAAATAAAACTAACATATCTTCATCCTGTTGTTTTACAACCAGTTCACAGACATGGAAACTCAAAATCAGAGAAGAACTGATGCCAAAGTGTGTTCTCACACAGAGCCATGAAAATCTTTAAATTCACTAATTCATTTATAGCTAATTCAACTCGAAACCAAGTCTTTACAAAATGTTCAGTTTTTTTGTTCACACTTTTTGCCCACCTCTTGTAAGGTTTGTTGATGCTGAGGGACCGGAAAAAAGCCCACCATAAAAAAAAAGATTAAAAAAACATTTTTTATATTTTACTTTTAATTTAATTATCATTGATTTATTTATTTATTTGTTTGTTATGCCTCCTTGGGCATCTCCCCTTTAACTATCTTCTCAATTCAACTGTTAAAAAAAAAAAAAAAATAAACTCTTAGTACAGTATTGATATCTAGATCAAATTCTGTTAAATATTTCATTTGATAACTCCCAAAAGTGCCTCCTCAATTTCTCTCTCCTACCACTTTCTCTGAATTTATCCAACCTCATCTTAAACTGATCCACGCTATTGCTGTTCTTAATCTGATCTGACATCTTATTCCAAAAACATATTACTCTGTGAGCAAAAAAAACTTAACTGGTTAACAGATCTAGTTTTTGAAAACTGCCTTGACAATAACCTTCCAGATCTAGGAGAAATACTAAAAAAAATGCCCACCATAGTTAGAAATGCCATTTATTATCTTGAAAGTCTCAATCATATCACTTCTCATTCTTCTCTCCAGCAAAGTAGTCAATCCCAATTTGTCCAATCTCTCCCTGTAATTGCACTCCTTTACTTTACTTATTAGTTTTGTCTCCCTTCTTTGTATGCCTTCCAGTTTCAATATTACATTCCAATTTCCATATCTAGTCGGGTGCAGTATTCTATATGATGTTTGCCAGTATTTTTTCTTCACGAAAACTTTTTATTTAATTTTTAAACATTTTTCAGAATCTTGTGAATTAACTGCATTCTTTTAAGGTTACCTCGCAAGTTTATGCAAAGTTTCGTTTTTTTTTGGGGGGGGGGGGAGGTTACTCAAACTATCTTAAAAAAAGAGGAGATAATTCATGGGAGGACGGTCTTAGGACAACAGAACAGATACTACACTACCATCCGTATTAAAAAATAAATTTACATTTACGTATTTTGATGTCATTATGATCTATAGATTTTAGTTTTACTGATAAATTTAAAATCTATAAATATTTATTATATCATTAGTACCAGCAATGGAAAATTAAGTTTTAAAAGAATTGAAAGAATTGCTTTTTGAATCAGAAATTAGGTTAAAATGTTTCCGATTCCCGATTCTGATTTCGATTAATTGTTCCAACAGTATATGCGTGCCCGTATGCATATATGCAGGAGTCTAATATACACCATGTCCCTGTTTACTTCCCCCCCCCCCCCCTCCCCGAGAGCAAAGTTAGACGAAATATTTTTCTTTATGTAGGGGGAAATCCAGCTCACCAAAAAGGGGCACTCTGGATGAGACAAGAAATAAAAAAATTTCCTCGGTTAAGGACTTCTCATCTAGACTTTGATCCCAGCGAGAAGGCCAGGAAGTAAGATGTCTACGAAATATGCACCTGTCAGTCTGATGCAATCGTGTGTTGTCTGTCTTCTAATGCGCATGCGTTTGCAAGTGCGCACTTGTCTGCGTGGTTGCAAATCTGTGCCTTTTTTTATACTCGTAAAACTGCATCTCGTATAAATAGAGATTTTGTCCGTCCATCCGTCACAATTTTTTTAAACATAATAAATACGTTGCGGAGTTTGTATCGATATCCAGATCAAATTCTGTTAAATATTCCATTTGATAACTCCCAAAAGTGCCCCCTCAATTTCTCCCTCCTACCACTTTCTCTGAATTCATCCAACTTCGTCTTAAACTGATCCACGCTATTGCTGTTCTTAATCTGATCTGGCAACTTATTCCAAAAACACATATTACTCTGGGAGCAAAAAAACTTAACTGGTTAACAGATCTAGTTTTTTGAAAACTACCTTGATAATAACCTTCTAGATGTAGGAGAAATACTAAATACTTAGTCTGCGTGGTTGCAAATCTGTGCCTTTTTTTTTATACTCGTAAAACTGCATCTTGTATAAATAGAGATTTTGTCCGTCCGTCACAATTTTGTCCGTCCGTCACAATTTTGTCCGTCCGTCACAATTTTTCCGTCAGTCACAATTTTTTTTTAAACATAATAAATACGTTGCGGAGTTTGTCTTATTTTTTAATATCAGATCTTAACTACTTTTAGAAATGGCGAATATTGCATGAATACTAAATAATGAATTCCTAACAAATAAAGCGAATGCCATGACCAGAAATCGAAACCGAAACCTTGAGATCATAAGTTTGAGGTTCTACCAACTGAGCTATTTTGACTTTCTTATAAATAAAGCTTAAAACATTACCTCAACAAAATAATTATAGCTTTGGCTTTATGCCAGATTTATGATTTACGTCATGTTTCAAAACATGAATTCAAACATAAGCAATAATAATAAAAAATAAATAAATAAATGAATGGGTAAACAATATCAATAGCGTTGGAAATTATTTTGATAATCCAAAACAATTTTTTTTTTTTTTGCTTTAAATACGTATAGGCGTTAAAAACAATTTAATATATTTGCTAGTTTTGTAAAAAGAAATGTTCACTTTTATCTTTTCAGGTAATCAAAGAACACATGAAATTCTCCAAAATCAAATGCATCATCACAGAAGAAAAGAACTGCAGAGTATGTAAAAAAAGAATTGGAGACAGGTAAGATTTCCTGCTTTTTATGACCTTCTTCGGAATTGGTAAGATTTCCTGCTTTTTATGACCTTCTTTGGAATTGGTAAGATTTCCTGCTTTTTATGACCTTTGGAATTGGTAAGATTTCCTGCTTTTTATGACCTTCTTCGGAATTGGTAAGATTTCCCTCTTCGGAATTGGTTCAGTTTTCAAAAATCTTTGTTAATCAAGTCCAGGGGGGGACTCTGATACTTGTGTTGCTTGCCTCCCATAATACAATCTCTCTGGCAACTATTATAATCATTATAATGCAAAATTTGGCTCTCCCGATCGGCATCTCGTAATGATCTTGCCTGATGGTGATGGACAATCTTGCGACTGCAATCACAAATCTGCACAGCAACCCTAAAATAATGGAGCAACTAATCAATGAATGGACACATTCTTAATGGAAGAAGATGGCTTCGTTTTTGGCTGTAAAGCATCGGGATGGGGATAAAGAGTGGGGGGGGAGCACAGAATGAGACCCTTATTAGAAGTACATCGCTGCGTCCAACCGATTTCAGGACATGTCATACGTGTCTTGTTGCCGTGCTTGTTCCATCTAGACTGCTGGTCTCGTCTCATGTCACTTCCTCTAAGTTTTGTTTACCCGATTGCCTCAAGGGGTCAACAGCCTGAACCCTGCTAACCCCCAATCTACAATACATCCTGTTTACGTTTATGAATCTCTTTACAAACATATCCCAACCAATATTTAACAATGAGTCACCACTTGTCAAGGCTAAAAGCACTCGAGGATAGGGGTTAGTGAGACCGATTGATTGACAGGTGAATGATGATGAATACTATGAGAGGATTGAAAATTTCCACATACCACCCTGGTGATACCAGATCAGGCTGCCCTGTGGCTCCCTGAGACGAAATTCACCTACATGAACGTTTTTTTTTTTTTTTTTTTTTTTTTTTTTTGTAAAACTTAATTATGTTCTACAAAACCAAAACCAAAAACAACAGCCCCTCTCCCTTTCTCCCTCCCCTTTTTTATTTTATTTTTAGAACTTGAAGCATAAATCTTTTACTATAATGACCAGATTCGGCATTAAATAACCCAAAAAGGGTTGATATGCCGTAAAACAAAACTACCAAACCAAAAACGATGATTAAACATTTGAAGATATAAAGAACTTGAAGCATAAAAACTTTTACTATAATGACCAGATTCGGCATTAAATAACCCAAAAAGGGTTGATATGCCGTAAAACAAAACTACCAAACCAAACCACATACCACCCACTCAAAACAGCCGACCCCCCCTAAAACAGCCCCCCCCCCCTTTTTTGTCAGAAACATTGCTCATGGAATGTAAGGACTAAAAGACAAAATAGGGAAGAAGCAAAAGTTACGAAGTTGCCACTAATAAACCCACACACAACCAGAACCAAGCATTTTCATGAAATATAAAAACATGGTTCCTCGGCGTCAGTGCTTTTCGGCGGTTTATGGTAAACAACACGCATCAAGGTGAAATTGTATGCATACCTCCTCACACAAACAAGTCCACATCTACTTCGATGAACTTATTGCATTTGTACCCCCATTCGACGAAAATACCTCCGACCCACCTAACTAGCAACAAAATCCCACCCCTTCACTATAGAGATCCCCTAAATGGCAGAAGATTTTCGACTCTAATAGCTTTTTTCCTCGGACCGCTTGTTTTTTGGAATTCACTCTCTGCTCCCTGTTTTTCGGACTGCACCGACATTGATAAATTAACAAACATCTCGCTGTCCAACTCCCCACCCAGGTTGTCCCCTTACAAATATGGCCCCTGTCACAGTAACTCCCCCCCCTCCCTCCCATGCATCAGTGGCAATATGCCTTGCTTGGGGTGAATGAAAGGTAAAAAAAACAAAAAAAAAACGATCTTGTAACTATTTCAATATTTGATTTAAATATCCAGACAACACCGGATCACCCTGCTTGTTTAATAACTTTTAAAATTTCCTTAAACGTTTAAAGAATCCACCAGACTGAAAAGAAAGAAATTAAAACGTTTCCAAAAGTTTAGCGCTTTTTTCCTGGAGGCAAAAAATTCCAGTTCGACACCCAAGATGTTTTGGCATCGGACCAAGAAATCCTTCAAGGAGAAGAAACTAACGGCAAGCAAATATCATGAATCCAGATTCCAGGGGAAAAGAAAATGAAGTCTACGATTCACACCGCCCCTCTCTGCAGCCCCCAAAACATTTGCAATGATTTATGTGCAGCTGAGAACAGGGTGTTAAAATGTATAGATGTGCATCTGGGAACAAGGTAAAAGTAATATATGCACGCCTGGAAATGGTAAAAAGATTTACACATGACTGGTAAAGGGGAATTTATACACGACTGTAAACAGAATAAATCATATTTGTGTAGGAAAGAGGTAAAAAGTATTTGCACTACAGTTGACAAAGAAACAGGGTAAAATGGAAACTGGGCCTTTTTACGAGGCTTGGAAACTAGGCCGATTTACGAGGCTTGGAAACTGGGCCGATTTACGAGGCTTGGAAACTGGGCCGATTTACGAGGCTTTGAAACTGGGCCTTTTTACGAGGCTTGGAAACTGGGACGATTTACGAGGCTTTGAAACTGGGCCTTTTTACGAGGCTTGGAAACTGGGCCGATTTACGAGGCTTAGAAACTGGGCCTTTTTACGTGGCTTGGAAACTGGGCCTTTTTACGAGGCTTGGAAACTGGGCCTTTTTACGAGGCTTGGAAACTGGGCCGATTTACGAGGCTTGGAAACTGGGCCGATTTACGAGGCTTGGAAACTGGGCCTTTTTACAAGGCTTGGAAACTGGGCCGATTTACGAGGCTTGGAAACTGGTATATACTTGTTTTTATCCCATCCTTGTAACCCTTTCCTTCTCTATTAGGATTTTTAAGGGCTTATCTTTTTGACTAGCCTATTTGGAGTCCAGAGGATTTTAACATTGGTGCTAAGGTCTTTTTTTGACTTAGTTTGTCTAATAACTGACAGATACTGAAGATAGTTAAGTATCCTTAGGAGGGGGCTGACGTCATAGTGCTTTTTGGTCGGCACTTTTCTGGGTGAGAATACAGGAGACTGGACACTCGGGGTTTCTCCTTGAGAAGCTTCTCCATCAGTACTGAATATCAGGGTATTCTCAAGTACCGGTTGTTCATGTATGTGTGTCCCTTGCGCTATTTCCTGCATGGATGATTTTTTTTTAATGTACTACCAGGTCACAGCTTATCAAGGCCCAAAGCCTACTCAAGGATGATGGTTAACCATCCGATTTCCAAGCCTCGTATAAGCGTCCGGTTACTAAACCTTGTATAAGCGTCCGGTTTGCAAGCCTCGTATAAGCGTCCGGTTACTAAACCTTGTATAAGCGTCTGGTTTGCAAGCCTCGTATAAGCGTCCAGTTTGCAAGCCTCGTATAAGCGGCCGGTTTGCAAGCCTCGTATAAGCGTCCGGTTTGCAAGCCTTGTATAAGCGTCCGGTTTGCAAGCCTCATATAAGCGTCCGGTTTGCAAGCCTCATATAAGCGTCCGGTTTGCAAGCCTCATATAAGCGTCCGGTTTGCAAGCCTCATATAAGCGTCCGGTTTGCAAGCCTCGTATAAGCGTCCGGTTTGCAAGCCTCGTATAAGCGTCCGGTTTGCAAGCCTCGTATAAGCGTCCGGTTTGCAAGCCTCGTATAAGCGTCCGGTTTGCAAGCCCCGTATAAGCTGCCGGTTTGCAAGCCCCGTATAAGCTGCCGGTTTGCAAGCCCCGTATAAGCGGCCGGTTTGCAAGCCCCGTATAAGCGGCCGGTTTGCAAGCCTCGTATAAGCGTCCGGTTTGCAAGCCCCGTATAAGCGTCCGATTTGCAAGCCTCGTATAAGCGTCCGATTTGCAAGCCTCGTATAAGCGTCCGGTTTGCAAGCCTCGTATAAGCGTCCGGTTTTCAAGCCTCGTATAAGCGTCCGGTTTGCAAGCCCCGTATAAGCTGCCGGTTTGCAAGCCTCGTAAAAGCGGCCGGTTTGCAAGCCTCGTATAAGCGGCCGGTTTGCAAGCCTCTGAGTCCGTCACTGCTAATGTCTCAACTTTAGGTTCGATGGTTTTGCTTGTGAATTTATCACCGCCAATTAAAAGACGACGTTGTTTTGAAGTGATTTTACCATCTTTTTCCAATTTTTGTTATTATACAACTTATCATTCGTTCTTTTTAGCTCCTTGTGTAAAGTGGCTTCATGCCTTGTCTGGAGCGAATCTCATAAAAAAAAGAAGTGATTCCTTTGTTTACTATAGCCATGTGTTATTTTTTCCTACTTCACGTAGTTATTAATATTGATGAGTAGTTTTACTAACAGACATTTAATAAAACATGTCTGAAAGAAGGTCTGCATCTAAAATAGCCGCTGCATCTGTTTGTGAAAATACTGAATGCATAAGAAAAACTTGTTTACCTTTTTACTGCATCCCGGGTGGGGACGGGGACGATGGGAGGCTTGGGTATATTGAGGTTGCAGACATTTTGGCATGGTACCAAATCCCCAGGCGGAGAAAATTGCATTAAGTGTATCACGAGATTGGAATTGAGGCCTTTCTCTGGGGAGGAAGTGGGAGCGGTGAGGTTGGGGAGTAAAAATAAAAATAAAAATAAAAATAGATACATAAATAAATAAATAACAGAAATAGTTTTAATTGATGAAGAAACAGACGAACTTTGATTCAAGGGTTTTGAGTAAAAGAAAGATAAGATCGAATTTTATCAGTTTGTAAAAAAAAAAAAAATCTGATATTTTTAAACCTTCAAGTCCATTTTAATATTGTCGATTTAAGTCGTTATAAATGAAGTTTTGCAAGCCGTGTGTGTGTGTGTGTGTATACATGTATATATATATATTTTTTTATGTAAATCGCTCCAGACAAGGCATGAAGCCACTTGATGTAAGGAGCTAACAAGAACACAATAGGGTTATCACAAAGACAGGAGATGCCTATTGGCCTTAGTCTTGAAAAGACTAAGATTATAGGTAGGAGGAAAACAGTCAGCAGGAAGAGAGTTCCACAAGCCTACAGTTCTTAGAAAGAAGCTACTGGAATAGGAAGCTGTATTACAATGAGGTATCAAAACAGCGAATTGATGGAGACCACTAGACCAACGAGTCAAACGAACTGGAACAAAAGAAGCAGGGAATAGATCACATATATATATAATATATACATATAATATATATGATATAATTTTATTTATTTATTTTTCCGCAATCAGATAACACACAAACTATGAAAGCCCCAAATCGGAAACCATAGACTCAAGTTTCACTCTCGTTTGGGCTCTTCAGTAGGACACATCTAAACTTAGGATTCAAAACCCAAGTTTAGGGCTTCCAGTCTCTGGCTTTCATTGGTTGTTTAGCCTGTTGTGCTATGTCTGGCTGTGGGGAAAAAAATTCCTTAATTATGGGTAGAGCACTCTTGTAGGAAAGATAACGGTTTCCAATTAGTGTAAAGTAATACTCTTCTATAAAACAAATTGAGTTCTCTTGGCTTACAAGTGTTATATATACCTCCCCTCTGAGGGGAGGTCTAAATGTCTCACATGTCACAACCAAATAAAACACACGGGTTGTTTTCAATGCAATCACAAATCATAACAACATAATTAAATCCTACCCCGTGTCGTCCACTCCTCCCATGATCGGGGCACCTGAAACTTAATGTTTCACAACAGCACCAATAAACGAAGAAAAAATTGAATTTGAAGAAATTACCCTTTATTGAGATGTTGGTGTTGCCTTCTCTCCTGCCAGTGGTTGAGAGGGTGAGCATTCCAAGTTATGGATATTTGGGGCCCTCTTAGTTAATCATCAATCTTAAGTCATTCTCTACCTGTGCAGTTCACTCCGAGACTTCCAACCGACTGCCCAACTCCCCCCCCCTCTTTTAGCCATGTGATGTCACGTCCGGTTTTGGTGCAGAGGAGGTCGAGCTGACATCCGAGTACACTAACTGACCTCGTCTGAACCCTATTTCCTGTTACCAACTAACAAGAATTATACCTGCCCAAAATATGTATAGCATTATAATTTCTTCTCTCGCTATCTGTTTGTAGTGCAGAGGAAAGATGCCCGACAATACTGATCACAGTTGGAAGTGCCCTGGCATTCAGGTTTCGAATCTAGGTGTGGATACACTTGCTGTGTCTAACCACACTGAAGAGTTGTGACACGACAAAACTGTGTGGTTTCAGTTCAAACTCACAATCTTGCATCGTTCTTAACCGTAAGGCCATCGTTGCAAGTAGAAATAACAATTTGATTTAATGAAGCGTGTCGCATTCACATTGCTTTCTTTCTTTTTGGCGTAGCAAAGATATGGCTGAGGGAGGTCAAGAATTTAGTTCTGTTTACATATGCCGACATTTGAACAATTTTGAAACATGTTTCGTTTATTGTTTAGGAAGTTCACCTTATTCCTTTTTCTTTTTGGTCGAGGGTTGTTAAAATTTAAGTTTTGATTTAAATATGCCGACGTAGCGTATTTATGAAGAAGTGTTATCTTTATTACACCTGAAAATTTGAATTAAATTCTAGATTTAAAGAAGGAGTAATATGGAATGATTTAGCATTTTGTAAAAATAGCAAGTAACGCCGTTTACCCCATTACAGAAAAACATCACTTTAAATAGTTGTTATAAACGAGAGTTTGTTACCTAGTATCATGATTGTAATCGTAAGAGAGAACTCCATTATTATGCAGTTGGAAAAATAAAAATGTTTATCAGCTAAAAAAAAAACTAGAAAGATGCTGAATTTTATTTTTTATTAATGACGTAAGCAGATTTTTTTTTTTTTTTTTTTTTTCCGGTCATAATTTAAAAATGTTACAAAAATAAATAAAAAAAACGCTTTTATATTCTTCAATTAAAAATATTCGTTATTCCTCTTGTTGATTTTTCGGTCCTAATCGAGAAATATTACCAATTGTGTCCGGGCGGGACTACATAATCTTTCAAATACACCGGAGCGAAGTATGTTATTATAGAGCCAATAACATTGTACAACAATAACAAATGAAAATTGACTAGTCAGAATCAAAGTTCAATATGTGAGCTTAAATGCTATTTAGGTTCAACTTTTAAAATCTGACAAGATAACTCTGTTATATATGTATGAAGTCAGGTATGTGTATATGTTTATATATTTCTATGTATAGGATTCAATCCAAAACTAATTAACCGATTATTATGAATTTTGGAACACAGCTGCTAGGCGTGAGGGTGGGTAATGTGGGCTGTATTTAATTTAATTTTATGCAAAGAGGGTGGGGTAAAATCCCTTCATGTAAATTCAGAACCCTTCTATTTTTGTGCAATTTTCACAATAGGTATTCGGCATCAAGCAATAAATATTCCTCAAATTTCAGTTTCTTTGGAGTATTTAACTTTTATTTCGAAGGCACACTCTCCCATTTGAAAATTCAAATATATCAAATTTGCATCGACTTGGATCCATAGTCGTTAGAGACCGATTAAACAAGATTCCCTGAATTTCAATTTTTTTCTTAAGACCCCTTAAGCTAAAGCCTTACATTTGAGACATTTTTTAGAAGCAAAATCATGTAATGGATTTTGATCAAAATTAGAATAAGGATTCTAGACATAAGGTTTAGCATCATTATATTTTGATTTTAATCTTTGTAAACGGACATAAAAATGGTTGTAGAACTGTTCTGTTCTGGGAATTAATTTTACCCGTCCTGGGACGGATATTCTAATATATATATATATATATATGATGATGATTATGGACTCTCCCGTCGATTTCGACGTATGAGTGCCCTCGCCAGTGAATTTGTAATTGCAAGGGTTGCGCAATCCCCAACAACCGCTCTCCTGAGTCGACATTGCTTGATTCCAATGGCAAGTAGTAATACAAGACGACTGGAAACAATGCCGAGATAAGCAGAGAGCACATACAGCAGATGGTATTCCCAAATGGTCACCCATTTAGTACTGGCCAGGCTCGACACCGCTTAACTTTGGTGATCTAACGGGAACCGGTGTGTCAACGTGATTGTGCCGTGTATATATATATATATATATATATATATATATATATATATTTATATATAGACATCAATATCGAAGGTTCGATCTTTGTCTAAGTTAGCCATGCTGATGACGGCTGTGAGCCAGAAACACGTGTCCATGGATTACTTTTATGTACGTATAAAATAAATAAATATATATATATATATATATATATATATATATATATATATTAGAATACCCGTCCCAGGACGGGTAAAATTAATTCTCAGAACAGAAAGTGTGTGTATATATATATATATATATATATACACACATTTTTAAAAAAAAGTTAACAAACAAGTCTTTGTTCCCTCCTCTCTATCTCTATCTCTTCAGTACTTGTGTACCTTTTAGTAACTTATTTGCTCATTCTCAACACCACAGCCTCACCCCGGGGGTTGTGTCTTTTATTTATTAATCAGATAGGTTTTACAAAAAATAAAACAAACAAAAAAATATACTGTGCGGCTTAGTTATTTCACTTTGACCCCATTTTTCACTGGCAGGACAGGAGCTTTTTAATCTTTAAAAGTAGAAGAAAAACAAAAGACTTAGGATTATTCTTATTTATAAACTTTACTAGGCACATATATATATACTAGCAGGGGTACCCAATGTCGCCCACGGTCCTAATTCAGAAAAAAATAAAGTAAAACTAAACAATCTACTTAACTTTGTAATTTGAAATGTCCGAGTTCATTTTGGGATAAAAGCAGAGTAAAAATAATTATGCCCCGGGTGAGGTTTGAACTTACCACTTCTGTCTCTAAGTATGACGCACTAACCGGTTGAACCATAGCGGTAAGTATGAAATGATGACACCCTAAATACATAAACCAGCCTGTCTCTCTCTCTCTCTCATATATACATATATATATAAACATTTTAAAAAGATAAATATTTTTTATTACCTACAGACATCGATGTTTCATGCTTATGCAATCTTCAGTGTAGGAGTGGTTAATTTTTGCCGGTCGAGGGGCACGAATCTGGTCCAAAGTCACCACTGACTCGTAGTTGGGTATTCTACCCATTGGCCGTTCCTATATATTTATATGTATATATATTTATATGTATATATATATATCTTATCTTATCTAGAGAGGGGGGGGGGACAAAGACTTGTTTGTTAACTTCAAAATTTTTTTTTTTTATCTAAATGAATAAATGTGAAAGTATTTTTTATTGTTTTATCTATCCTAACTATATTAACATCAAAACAGGTTGTGCTAATTCCGTGATACAACATGATATTTTTTAATACCGTATATATAGTAGACGGCAACTACCCACAAACATCTTTTGGTTTTCTTAATTTGCATAATTATTTTATAAACAGCTTCTAATAAATTGATATTCTGTAATTGTAAGTTGTAATTTTGCATTGTTATATTTTTTATATATGCTCAATGTTTTCGTCGAAAGTTAAACGTCCGAGGTCGCTGAGATGCTGAGAACAGATACCACACTTTGATCTTAGCCAAAAGGCCAAGTAACCATTAAAATAATTTTTTCTTTTAGGGCTAAACATTTTTAAATGAATGAAAAAAAAAAGATTTAATCCATTATTGCATTATCTTTTTATGGGGGCGGGTAGCGTGGTATCTCTCATCTTTTCTGTCGTCTTGCCTTTCCCTCTCATTTTTTCTCTTGTCCCCCCCCCCGTCTTTTTTTCTCTTGCCCCCCCCCCCCCCGTCTTTTTTCTCTCCCCCCCCCCGTCTTTTTTTCTCTTGCCCCCCCCTCTCTTTTTTTCTCTTGTCCCCCCCCCTCTCTTTTTTTCTCTTGTCCCCCCCCTCTTTTTTTCTCTTGTCCTTCCCCCCCCTCTTTTTTTCTCTTGTCCTTCCCCCCTCTCTTTTTTTCTCTTGTCCCCCCCCCTCTCTTTTTTTCTCTTGTCCTCCCCCCCTCTCTTTTTTCTCTTGTCCCCCCCTCTCTCTTTTTTTCTCTTGCCCCCCCCCCCTCTCTTTTTTTCTCTCGTCACACTCTCTCTCATCTTTTTTCTTTTTCACTCATCTTTTCTCTCGTCGCCCCCCCTCTCTCTCTCTAATCTTTTCTCTCTCTCATCTTTTCTCTCGTCACCCCCCTCCTCCTCTCTCATATCACCCCGCCCCCCGTTTTTTGTGGAAAATCGTAGACTTATATATTTGCATAAGAAGAATATGGTATCTAATTTACAAAAATGTTTTTATTTTCAAACTGCTACGAGAATTAACGCAATAACGTTAAAATAATGCGTGACGACAAGCAAGGAAAGTTCATCAAGTTTTCGCATCGATGGCGACCTTAATGAGTTTTACCTGCTTCGAGATCAGCTGCAAACACCTGGATTTAACTCGACTTAACTCGACTTAATTGCACATTCTCATCATTCGTGCTTTATTTTTGGATTTGTGTTCTGCTCTGATTTCGTAGAGGATCGAGATATCAAATTTGTTATTTGCAGCAACTACAGGCACGAACACCCATGTGCAACCCTTCAGCATGTATGTCTTAACTCCCCGCCCCCAAATGGATGCAAAAAACGGAAAAGAAAGCTGAAATTTATTTTTTATGGAATATAAAAGATGAAGCGGATCTACTGACTGCAACGCCGATTTTCCGGCACCTGATGATCCGGCACCTGATGATCCGGCACCTGATTTCCCGGCACCTGATTTCCCGGCACCTGATGATCCCGGCACCTGATTTTCCGGCACCTGATGATCCGGCACCTCTTTTAATCCAGACACAATCATAAGAGGAAACTTGATAATCCGACTGCCATCGGACTAATTTACTAGGTGGCCAACAGGTGGCTCTGTGTGTCGTGTGCCATCAATTTGTTTGTTTATACTGCCCCTGCTGGTGGTAGTCTCACTTAATTTTGAGATTGTATCTTATTTTTCTTAGATTTAACCCTAGCTATGGTTTCATGGGAAATTCAAGTGACAGCCATGGTATTAGACATAAACACCAATCTTGTTCCATCAAAGACGAAGTTGCATCGCTGAAAAGTCTTTCGTAATCCCTGCTGCTGTAGAGACATTATTAGTGGGTTAAGGGGTGTGTTGATGAATTATTATTATTATTATGGTTAATCAAGGGTGCAAGAAAATCTATGTTGTACTTATACTCACTGCAATACTCGTATTCACTCAAGCAACTTTCACATAATTTCTTTAACATATAATAATAACTATATTTATTCCTAGATCACTTACTCTCTCAAATACAACATCCACATAGACAGAGGTCACTATACTTACTCACTGCATATTATCTACTCTACCCGCCACTCGAAACACCACCAGACTTTTATTTTGTTATTTATAAAAAATACCTAATTTAACTTTTTTTGTCGATTTAATATTTATAATTAACAATAAACGGTAAAAAAATAAAAGCAATCATCTGACCAGTTATAAAAAATTCTATGTTGTACCTGTATTTGTTTTTGTAGAATTAAATAATCCGCAAGTAGGTTTATTTATGAAATTATCTTTGTGATCTTTCAGGGTGATGAAGGCTTCTATCTTGGCTATGCATTTTATTCTGTTGTCTTATTGTAACTTAGCTGAGATAGTGCCGGTGTTGACCCAGAGGATCTCAAAGTTATATGTTAAGCGGTTTGGGAATTTGGTTAACGTACAAATCCTTTGGCTTTAAATCGAAAAATTACCTTTGTGATGTTTTAAAAGGATGAAGGGTTCGATCTTAGCTATACAACTTGATGATGATCTAGTAGTAGTAGTAGTAGTAAGAATTTATTCAAAAGAAAAACTGTCCATCAAAATAAACCCATCATTGTCCACAACCTCCTACTAATGACTTGTAAGCTTTCGGATGTGTGCAAAGTACCAATCCTTTGGCTTTAAATCGAAAACTTATCCTTATGATCTTTCAGAGTGATGAAGGTTTCGATCTTGGCTATGCATTTTATTCTGTTGTCGAATTTTAGCTTTTATTTGTGTTTGATTTAGTATATTTATTAATAAAAATAACTAACTTAGCCTTTTTCCATTAAAAAAAAAAAAAAAAATCTAAAGTGGTCGACCATAATCAAAAGGCGACCAAAAGGCTCCCTTTTTATTAGCTACTACACAGAGATGTAGGGGAGGGCGCCACTGTTTTCCCAGGATTACTCCACTAATCCTTGATCCTCACCTTATAATGCTGAGTGTTTGGCAAGGAGGCATTAAGTACCATTTTTAAGTCTTTGGTATGACTCGACCGGGATTGAACCCTGGTCTTTCGGCTCATTAGCAAACACTCTTACTATTATGCCAGATAAGCCGGTATTTTTCGTATTTAAATATTTGTAATTAACAATAAATAGTAAAATAATAAGAGCAGTCATAAGAATTTAGTCACAACCAGCAATTATTATTACAAATAAAGACCACCATTGTCCACAACGTTCTGCCAACGACTTGCAAAGCTCTCGGATTTGGTCAAAGTACCAATCCTTCAGCTTTAAATTGAAAAATTATCTTTGTGATCTTTCAAAGTGATGAAAGGTTCTACAGTTAGAAAATATTTACAAAACGGATTCTCGTTAAATACAATGCATAAATAAAATAGCTTTTCTTCCTTTTTTCCCATTTAATATTTATAATTAACAATAAATAGATAGTAAAATGATAAAATCAAGTTCTATTTCTTACGGACAAATATTACAATTGTGCTCATTTTAAAGATAGAAGAAAGGGAGGTTCAGTTTTGAAATCAGTCAATTAGAGTCGAAATCAAGTGAAAATTCAAACTCAACAGAAATAAAATAAATAAATAAAATAGATTGAGGAAAATTTTTCGTGCGCCAATGGGTACCCTTGGAAAATGTATCTACACGCTATGGAATGTATTATGAAGTAAGACTTGCTTAAAACCATATTTTTCTTAAGGAAGAAGGGAGACAAAGACAGAAAAAAAGAAATAGCGAACATGACACGCGGACTAATAAAATTTATAAGGTCTTGTTTGTTTGCTTGTTTGTATCCATGCACAATGGATGACGTCACAAAAGGGAAGGAAAGAGAAGAGAAAATAGAGAGAGAAGGAACAGAGACGGAAGAGGAGGGAGATAGAAGAGAAAGGGAAAAGATGTAGAAAATAAAGAGATGGGAGAGAAGGGGAAAGAAAGGGGATGGGAGAGAGGGAGAATAGGGGGAAAGAGAAGAGAAAATAGAGAGAGAAGGAATAGAGACGGAAGAGGAGGGAGATAGAAGAGAAAGAAAGGGAAAAGATGTAGGAAAGAAAGGGGATGGGAGAGAGGGAGAATAGGGGAGAAAAAAAAAACGAAGATTGACAGGAGAGAGAGAGAGAATGAGGAAGAGAAAAAAAAAAAAAGTGAGATAAATCCAGTGTTATCCAAAAATAAAAAAAACAAACAATATTTTTATATTTGTGCTATTGATTTTTTTTTTTTTTTTTTTTTTTTTTTTTTTTTGAAGAAAAAAAGTGAAATGGGTGAGGGGTTGCTCTCGGAGATGGATGGAATGAAGGGGGAAGGAGTGAAAAGGTACCGAAAAGAGGGAGGAGAAAGAAAAGATGAAAACGAGTAAAGGATGAAAAGGGGGGGGGGAAGAAAGAAAATAACATCGATAAGGTGAAGGAAAATAAAAAGGTGGGGGGGGGAGAGTGTGTGTGTGTAGGGGGGGATACAATTCCCCCCCCCCCCCACCACCACCACCACCACCACAAAATAGTTATCATAATAATAAAATATATTAAAAAGAGCACAAATGCAAAATAAAATAAAGAAAGAGAGAAGTGAAATGGAGGGGGAGGGAGGGGGGAAGGTACTCTCAGAGAAGAGGACCGCCTGGAATAAATGAAAGAAAGAAAAAAAAAGAGAGATGATGGTAAAGAGTGAAAGGGTGATGGAAAGAAGAGACTAAAATAGAAAGGAAAGAGAGAAATAAGTAGAAAGAGAAGGGGAAGGGGGCAGAAGAATACTGTGTTGCCAAATATATATATATATATATATATATATATATATATATATAAACAAATAACACAAATATCAAATAAAAGCAAAAAATAAAAAAAGTAGATAAGTGTATATTTTATGAAGAGGCATTTTGCAATTTCTCTGGCTGGTAATTACAAATTGTGAAGCCAGATTCCTCAACATGCTACCACCTCCACCACTATACCCCATCACTCTGCCATTGTTTCTCTCTTTTATTCCCCCCCCGGCACCATTTCATGCCTTGCCGGCTATTCCTTTATATGGGTAGGCTTCGTTTTGGCAGCTGATGCCTGTGAAATCTTCCTGCTAAGCCCAGATAAACCAATTTTCTTCATTAGAACCATGTTTTTTTTCTTTTTTTTCTTTATTTCTTTTTTTCTTTTCTTTTTTTCTTTTTCTTTTTTTTCTTTTTCTTTTTTTTCTTTTCCTTTTTCTTTTTTTCTTTTCTTTTCTTTTTTCTTTCCCTTTTTTTCCCTTTTTTTCCCTTTTTTTCCTTTTGTTTTTCTTTAAAAGAAAAATGAATTTTCATCTATCTACTAGTCTACACCAGGTGAGAGGTTAGAAGGATAATCTGAAAAATGACATCCTTTTCATATTTCTTTAGTTAGATTTAAACTAAATATTAAACACACACATATATATATATATATATATATATAATTTATTTAGATACTGTATATTACATATTTCAGCAATGTACCCGATGATTCCACTGGGCACAGAGATTTACTAAAGATGTCTAAATCTGCCCTTTTGGATGAAACCGCAGTACATCGCTGAAATATGTAATATACAGTATCTAAATAAATTATATTAGTTCTCTTATATGATCGAGCGCTTTCTTTGATTTCTTTTCTATATACAACCTGACACACACACTATATATATATATATATATATATATATATATATATACGAGGCCTGTCTAAAAAGTATCCAACCGTAGAAAAAATATTTCAAATAAGTGATGGGGTTGGGACTTCAACGTAGGCCCCTTGTGCTTGCACACACTTAGCCCACCGATCCATCCACTGCCGGAAACACCTCGCGTAAGATTCAGCAGGTGTTTGGAGAAGATGCGATGGGTGTAACACAAATTAAGGAGTGCTTCAACCGATTCAAAAATGGTCGCACATCAGCGGAGAGTGACCAGCGTTCTGGTAGGCCCCAAACTGTTCGGAGTGGGTTCGATAAACGAGAGAATGTGGAACGCGACGGCGGAGATGAACACTATTCCAAAAAGCAGTCTGTTAATGTATACTGTTTTCCAGAAAGTTTATGCCGATTTTTAGTAATTCATGTTTCGACACGTTCGAACACGTCAAACTATTGACAGATATAAGAATACTTAAGAATACTTACAATTCCGGTAAGAGCATACTTCACGATATCTCTTGAGAAAGAAAGTTAAAAATATTCGACTTTTTAATTTTTTTTTATGGAAATCGCTCCAGACAAAGCATCAAGCAACTTGATGTAAGGAGCTAAAAAAAAAATGCTACTGCTTCAAGGTCATAAACTAGCCAACGATAAGTGTTAGATGGATAGATTCCGACCAAAAAAACAGCAATTCCTCCCCTTTGTCAGAAACATCGGTCATGGAATATGAGAACTAAAGGACAAAATAAGGGAAGTGAGAGTTTCGTAGCTGACAAAAGTAACCTCAAGTTAGTCACTTTCTACTCTCCTTAGATAAAGTAAAGGGTTCAGTTCTAAATTCCGTACAGATTCTTGAATTCGGCATAAAGAATACCGAGGTCGACAAAACGCACTTGAAAATGTTCGGAGGTTACATCGGCCGAAACGTGAGAAAACATCCAAGATGAGAACAGTGGTCAGAATGATCCAAATAATACAAATTGTCAATCCTCATCTAAAAAAATTCCGAAAGATGTGTGTGTGTGTGTGTGTGTGTCTGTCGTGTCTCTGTCTCTCTATCTGGAGGATGCAATTGAAAATAAAGCGTTATACCAAGATTAAAAAAAACAACTTTAGAAATCTTTCTGGTGTCACTTTTGTATTAGGGTTTTTTATAATAATGTTGTGGGGTCTGTATTCGTGCAGGACAACCATAAACAGCTAAGGGTACATTTTAAGTTGTTTTATTTTTAACTTGAAAGTTATACAAATTAAAAAAAAAAAAAAAAAAGCATAAAAATAATATTTTGAGATTTCAGGGCTGAAGTACACTAGGGTCCTCATTCATTCCCGAACATTACTCGGTGCTCTCCTCTCTCGCCTGGTAGCTGCAATAATACATAACATAAAAGAAAAAAAAACCTTTGATCTTGGTGATCAATGGCTTATGTTCTTTGATATTTTATTCTCTTATAGATATGTACCGTTACACGTAAGCTTACCATCTCCTCACGGGCGGTGGCGGTGACGTATGAACAAAGACAGAGCTTCGAAAAAATGCGACCAAGTTCAATGATCTCACTTGCCAAAGAGAAAGATTTTTTTCTATCGTCCTCATTTTCTCGGAATGGTATTATGAGATTTCAGGGCTGGAGCACACAGGGGCCCTCATTCATTCCCAGACAATGCTGGGTGTGCTTGCTAGTTATGAATATAAAGGTTTAGTCAAGAAGAGAGACAGAAGACGTTCGGTGTAAAGTTTCATTTCCTAAAAATAAAGGTACCCTTCCGCCGCCCAGAAAATGAACAAATCTTGGCTCTTTGCCAGCGCCAACAGATCCTGTTTTTTTGTTTTTTTTTGCACAAAAAACTTTGAATTCCTCGTTAACAGTTTCCTAGCAACAAAAGTACATTTTGTGATTCCGGGAAAGTTGGAAAGAACAGGAATGGATATTGTTAAGATGTGTCCATGAAATCTGCATGTTTAACAATGAAAATTCGACTTCAAACTAAAGCATGACAGACCAACGAAAATGCCATTTCAAACGAGCTTGATCAACTGACGAAAATGCCATTTCAATCTTGAGTGTGACAGACCAACGAAAATGCTATTTCAAACTTCAGCATGACAGACCAACGAAAATGCTATTTCAAACTTCAGCTTGACAGACCAACGAAAATGCTATTTCAAAACTTCAGCTTGACAGACCAACGAAAATGCTATTTCAAACTTCAGCATGACAGACCAACGAAAATGCTATTTCAAACTTCAGCATGACAGACCAACGAAAATGCTATTTCAAAACTTCAGCTTGACAGACCAACGAAAATGCTATTTCAAACTTCAGCATGACAGACCAACGAAAATGCTATTTCAAACTTCAGCTTGACAGACCAACGAAAATGCTATTTCAAAACTTCAGCTTGACAGACCAACGAAAATGCTATTTCAAACTTCAGCTTGACAGACCAACGAAAATGCTATTTCAAACTTCAGCTTGACAGACCAACGAAAATGCTATTTCAAAACTTCAGCTTGACAGACCAACGAAAATGCTATTTCAAACTTCAGCATGACAGACCAACGAAAATGCTATTTCAAAACTTCAGCTTGACAGACCAACGAAAATGCTATTTCAAACTTCAGCATGACAGACCAACGAAAATGCTATTTCAAACTTCAGCTTGACAGACCAACGAAAATGCTATTTCAAAACTTCAGCTTGACAGACCAACGAAAATGCTATTTCAAACTTCAGCTTGACAGACCAACGAAAATGCTATTTCAAACTTCAGCTTGACAGACCAACGAAAATGCTATTTCAAACTTTAGCTTGACAGACCAACGAAAATGCTATTTCAAACTTCAGCTTGACAGACCAACGAAAATGCTATTTCAAACTTTAGCTTGACAGACCAACGAAAATGCTATTTCAAACTTCAGCTTGACAGACCAACGAAAATGCTATTTCAAACTTCAGCTTGACAGACCAACGAAAATGCTATTTCAAACTTTAGCTTGACAGACCAACGAAAATGCTATTTCAAACTTCAGCTTGACAGACCAACGAAAATGCTATTTCAAACTTCAGCTTGACAGACCAACGAAAATGCTATTTCAAACTTCAGCTTGACAGACCAACGAAAATGCTATTTCAAACTTTAGCTTGACAGACCAACGAAAATGCTATTTCAAACTTCAGCTTGACAGACCAACGAAAATGCTATTTCAAACTTCAGCTTGACAGACCAACGAAAATGCTATTTCAAACTTCAGCTTGACAGACCAACGAAAATGCTATTTCAAAACTTCAGCTTGACAGACCAACGAAAATGCTATTTCAAACTTCAGCTTGACAGACCAACGAAAATGCTATTTTAAACCTAGCATGACACATCAACGGAAATGCTATGTCCAACTTAAGCCTGACAGACCTACAGAGATGCATAGACATATTTGAAATAAGCAGTGTCAATTCAATCTTCACATTTATTTATTATTAAAATGCGATTTAAAACTGAAGCGTGACAGATTGACAGATAAAGCATCTCATAAAGATGCGTGGACACATAAGCTGTTTTTTTTTTTTTCGTGCAGAGTATCTTGATTTTGTCCGTTCAATATTAGAACCAAATAGCAATCCAGCTGACATAGTGATATTTGATTCGAACTAGCCTATCTTATCGTTTTTTTCTTTCCACTATGTTATTGGCACAGATATTTTATTTGGCTTCAGTTTTTTATGACAATACTTATTTCTGGCTAAGAAAATTGTTAAAGGGGAGAAATTAAAGATTACAGGGAAATTAGTATGTTATGAGTTCTCCCCCTTCGGTTCTTTGAGAATAAATATACTCAGGCTGTCTGAAGATACTGGCTTTCTGACCAAAAATGCACCAAATATTGATGTTATTGTTTTTTCCTTTCCCTTTGCAAAACCTAATCGTGTTCTGTAAAGCCAAAAAACAACAATTTTCCTCTACAAAACAACCAAACCAAACACCATGAATAAATATTTGAAGATATAAAGAACTTGAAGCATAAAAACTTTTACCAAAATGACCGGATTTTGCATTAAATAACCCGAAAAGGGTTGATATGCCGTAAAACAAAACAACCAACCAACCAAACACCATGAATAAATATTTGAAGATATAAAGAACTTGAAGCATAAAAACTTTTACCAAAATGACCGGATTCAGCATTAAATAACTCGAAAAGGGTTGATATGCCGCAAAACAACCTAAAAATAAATATAGATTAATTCAATTACATTCAAGCGTATCTGTATGTGTGTTTATTTTTTGCCTCCACATTAACTTAGTACAGTTGTGAATTGTCACAAGGGTAAACGGGAAGCACTCGATACAGGTAATTACAGAGGTTTAAAATTGACGGATTAGATCCTGAACGTGATTGAGAGAATAATTGAGCAGCAAATAAGAAGTCAGATAAGCATAGATGAAATGCAGTTTGGTTTTATGACTGGGCAAGGTACCACTAGTACTATATATATCCCGAGACAAATGCAAGAGAAGTACCTTGGTAAGAAGAACCTTTATTTTGCCTTTGTAGATCTAGAGAAAGCTTTTGACAGAGTGCCAAGAGACGTTGTCTGGTGGGCTTTGCATAAACTAGGGGCAGACGACTGTTTAGTGAAGGTTGTTCAAGCAATGTACAGAAATGCTCAGTCGTGTTAGAGTTAACAGCACATATAGTTACAGCTTTAATGTTTAAGTAGGAGTGCATCAGGGTTCTGTACTGAGTTTGTTGCTTTTCATTTGTGTCTTAGAAAGCATTGCTCAGAGAGTTCCATATGGGTTGTCTTGGAGAGATGTTGTATGCTGATGATTTGGGAAACAATGGAAGACCTACTTGTTAAGTTAAAGACTTGGAAGAATGCTATGGAAAGTAAAGGTCTGAAAGTAGATGTTACGAAGACCAAAGTGATGATCAGTGGTTGTAATGTTGGAAAGCTCCCCCAAAAGAGGAAAATTCCTCTACTCAGTTTGTGAAAGGGGAGTCGAGTGAAGTTCAATTTTTCGTGGTATCTGTAAGCATTGGGTATACTAGAAGTGCAATGGAATTACTGGTAGGTTGAGAGATGATAACCAATTTGTGTGCAAGAAGTGTAAGACAATGGAGATGGATGAGAACTCAGATGTGGAGAAAGTATATCTGGATTGTGAAGCTATTGAGGTTGTTCAGAAGTTTTGTTACCTTGGTGATACAAATGGAGCACAGGGAGGAGCTGGTGCTAGTGTGATAGCAAGAGTTGGGAGTGGATGGAGTAAGTTCAGAGAACTTCTGTCATTACTAACCAGCAGAGCGTTACCACTGTCGACCAAGGAAAGAGTCTATCAGGCATGTGTACGTATTGTGATGTATGCAAGTGAAACCTAGCCAGTGAGAGTTGAGGACATGCATTGCATGGAGAGAAATGATCTGAGAATGATACGATGGATGTGTAATGTGAGTCTTAAAGACAGGCTTAGATCTGATGACCTCAGAGGAAGATTAGATCTGAACAGTATAGGGAAGTGTGTGCAGAAGGAGGCTTCGATGGTATGGCCATGTTACAAAGAGTTCTTGAGTTAATAGATGTAGAACAGTTGAGGTAGCAGGGTCAGTTCATAGGGGAAAAGCCAAGGAAAACATGAGAGGAATTGATAAGGATGGACTTGAGAGAAAGAGGGATAAATAAATATGTGGCCAGAGATTTCGATTACTATCAACAGGGGAGATGTGTGCAGAACAGGGAACTTTGATGGTAAGATCACGTTGAAAGATTGGATGAGAGTTCTTGGGTCAGTAGATGTAGAACAGTTGAGGTAGCAGGGTTAGTTGTCAGTGGTGGGCCAAGGAAAACAATGCGGGGGAAAGGGGGGGGAAGTGATAAGGATGGGCTTGACAGAAAGAGGGATAAATAAAGACCTGGACAGAGATATGTTAGTTTGGAAGTCAATTTCTAAAAGCTGTTCAACAAGCATGTGAAACGGACGCTAAACCAGATACGATGATGATTATTGGAAAGAGATGGAAATAAAGCAAATGGGAACCTCAACCTCAACCCTAACCCTAACCTCAACCCTAACCCTAACCTCAACCCTAACCTCAACCCTAACCCTAACCTCAACCCTAACCCTAACCTCAACCCTAAACTACAGAGACTTTTAATGTTCTTTTCATGTTAGTCAGCTAAAAATAAAACAACACTTTTTTCATCGAAATATGACATGATGAAAAATGGGTAACTCAAATTCCAAGAGGAAATGTTGTTGGTTATTCAGAGGATCTCTTACCACAAATTTCAAATTCACAATTAATCTCAAAGAAAAATGAAAAACCGACCTTGTGCCCAACTTTGCCCTCATTTGGAGACAAGTAAATAGGGATTTAAAAGTTATGACTATTTCGTTAAAAATGACTTTTGACTAAATTATTAGGTTTACTTTCAGCAGCCTCGTAACTCTCGCTTCCCTTATTTTGTCCTTTAGTCCTCACGTTTCATGAGCGATGTTTCTGACAAA
>OY744546.1:58325881-58335881 GCA_963556195.1 Sepiola atlantica | reverse complement strand
ATTATTACTTAGCACTTTTATCCGTGGTGCAACGGATCCAAGATGAGAACAGTCCGAATAATCTAAAAAATGCATCATGCTAATTGTTTCTCCCGTTTGTGTATCTTCCATTTCCATGTCGCAAATGCCCTTTAAAACTTACATACTACCTTTGTCGTTCTCAATGGTCACTTAAATCAGGGGGTTTCAAAATTCTTGACTTTTGGACCCCTTTATATTTCAGGTTTTACCCTAGGGACTCCCTTATAAATGCTAATGAAATTTATGCATACATTTTTGATAAAAATAACATAATTTTGCATTAACCCAAAAAACTGATTTTAAGCTTACTTTAGACGTAAATGATCAAATAAAATTAATAAAATAAATTAATAAGATAAGTTAATAAATTAAATAAAATAAATTAATAAAATAAATTAATAAATTAATAAAATAAATTAATAAATTAAATAAAATAAATTAATAAAATAAATTAAATAAAATAATAAATAAAATAAATTAATAAATAAAATAAAATAAATTAATAAATAAAATAAATTAATAAATTAAATAAAATAAATTAATAAAATAAATTAATAAATTAAATAAAATAAAATAAATAAAATAAATTAATAAAATAAATTAATAAATTAATAAAATAAATTAATAAATTAATAAAATAAATTAATAAATTAAATAAAATAAATTAAATAAAATAAATTAATAAATTAAATAAATTAATAAAATAAATAAAATAAATTAAATAAAATAAATTAATAAAATAAATAAAATAAATTAATAAAATAAGTTAATAAATTAAATAAAATAAATTAATATTGTTGATTCAAAATTTAACAAAATTAAATTTTTTTTTTTTTATTAAAAAATTAATTTTTCTTATATATGAAAACTAATAGTAATTTACAAATAGATTTATTGTCAATTAAACACACAGGATTTTTAAATACACACGTTGACATATAGCTTTTGTTATTTAGGAACATTAATAAGTAAAAATAATAATTGAGACAGTGAAAATTTATACTTTGAATTTCGCGTGATGAGTTAATCCACGGACCTCCTATCTTGTCTCTGCTGACCCCTTGTGGTCCACGGACCACAGTTTGAAAACCGCTGACTTAAATATATAACATCCTGGCGTTACACTTATTGGACCGAACTGGGACATTTGATAGTATGCTATTTTGTAGTAATATTAGATGCGGGTGTATAAAAATAGTGTTTATAACAGTAATATCCACGTAAGGTTAGAATAAGTAAAAACAAGGCATTTTCCATTCGAGGATAAGTTAAACACTCACATGTACCAGAAGTTACGACATGGGAGAAAGTATCTGGTAGAGAAGCGAGAGCGAGTCTGTCTCATGGCTGTTCGTTGTCAAACTGAATGGACATCTGTTTTTGAAGCGCTTTCACCACCCCACAGGGGATGACTGGGAAAATACAGTTCGTCTCGATGTACTTGCTGTAAATTGCTGTGAAAATAAAACCAACCCCCAGAGCAAATAATGGAGTTATTTGTTGTTCTCTTTATTTGTTATATTATAATAGCTACAGGGGAAAAGAGGAATGCAGAGAAACGTCTGCTGCTACATCACCACTACGACTACCTTTACAACTAGACGTTACTACTCATTGGATCGAAGAACTCTCCACACAATGTTACAAGTAGCTTATCAGTGCCACAAAACGTTACAATTTTAACAGTGGACAGTAGTGTTGAATATCCAGGCCGGGTGTACCGCAAATGTCACCCGCAGGAATAAAACATACTTGACGCAGACACGCACCTGGCTGGAAGAAAAAAACACTGTTGATTGTCGGAAATAAAATAATTGTTGAGTGATTCAAAACTATTTGAAAAAATTATCGTATCCACAAAGGTTAGCTGCAGGCAAGAATACACCGTCGCTAAATAAATGTCCTAGTAGCGTGGCTGCATTGACAGCAAAGGTGAAATCCCAGAATACGCGTTTACAAGTAGATGCGTGGGTGTCACAAATTATGATATAAACTAAACCGAAATTGAGACCGAGAGTCAGCTGGCGAACGGGTCCGAGAAAACCACTCTGTCAATTCCTCTGTGCCCTTTTCTCCCCCACTCACCCCACTCATTAACCCCCACCGACAATGGAGATATATTACTATCTTTTTTATACATCAGTGTTTGTCGTCAATCTTTTGAATACAGCAGAAATAAAACAGTTAAATTCCGAGGTTTATGGTGACAAGTGACAACAAGTCTCCTCATTCTTACAGACGTCCACGTTAATTGTCAATAATTTTTTAAAAATGTAGTATTAACACAGTTGTCATTGTTGCTACACTGCAATGTACTTTTTCAAAGTTGAACTCTTTACGTCAGCTGCCTTTAAGTAGGATTAATCTCTCGCTGATTCCACCGAGTTACTGGCAACGGCTGTGTGAGCAAAGATGTTGGAATTTGAGTTTGAAATATAAGTCGGGTTTTTAGTAAAAAAACTATTTTTAGGCAAGATGGCCACCAGATATAAACACACTGAATTACAGTTACAAAAAAAATAAATCAGAAATTTATTTCATGACAAGAAAACATTTATTTCCATCTTCAAATTGACTTAAAAGTTGTTTTGGAATTTTTGTATATTTATGACTGTGGTATATTCTCCCCGTTCGCCTTGACGATCTGAAATGATTTAAAACTATTTTGGTTTTAATTTGATGGAGGAGGGGGGGGGGGGTGATAGAATAAAAAAAAAAGTTACGTCGTGTGAAATTCTGAAGGCTGGAGTTTGACTCAATTTTTGTATATTTATGACTGTGATATATTCTCCCCTTCGCCTTGACGATCTGAAATGATTTAAAACTATTTTGGTTTTAATTTGATGGAGGAGGGGGGGGGGGTGATAGAATAAAAAAAAAGTTACGTGGTGTGAAATTCTGAAGGCTGGAGTTTGACTCAATTTGTCGTCACTTGAGGTCCACCCATTTTCTCTAAAACAGTAATTTCAAGGAAATCTAAATTCTTAGGAGATGACTGTCTTCTGGTATTAAATGCTATATCAAGTTCAGAATGCGATATCAAACGATATCTTGAAAAACTCTGTTTATATAAATATATTTTTTCTCTACTTTTCTTGGTCTGTTTTGATTATTCATAAAGTGCTAAGTTTTTTGTTCTTTTTAGGGGTGCAGTTCTTTTTTTTTTTGTTTTTTTTAGGGGTGCAGTTCTTTTTTGTTTTGTTTTTTTTAGGGGTGCAGTTCTTTTTTTTTTTTTTTTTTTTTAGGGGTGCAGTTCTTTTTTTTGTTTTTTTTAGGGGTGCAGTTCTTTTTTTTGTTGTTTTTTTTTTTAGGGGTGCAGTTCTTTTTTTTGTTGTTTTTTTAGGGGTGCAGTTCTTTTTCTTCTTTTTTTTTAGGGGGGCAGTTCTTTTTTTTTGTTTTTTAGGGGTGCAGTTCTTTTTTTTTTTTTTAGGGGTGCAGTTCTTTTTTTTTGTTCTTTTTAGGGGTGCAGTTCTTTTTTTTTTTTTTTTTTAGGGGTGCAGTTCTTTTTTTTTGTTTTTTTTAGGAGTGCAGTTCTTTTTTTCTTTTTTTTAGGGGTGCAGTTCTTTTTTTTTGTTTTTTTTAGGGGTGCAGTTCTTTTTTTTGTGTTTTTTTAGGGGTGCAGTTCTTTTTTTTGTGTTTTTTTTAGGGGTGCAGTTCTTTTTTTTGTTGTTTTTTTTAGGGGTGCAGTTCTTTTTTTTTTGGTTCTTTTTAGGGGTGCAGTTCTTTTAAAAAGGGTTATGGTTGGGATTGAGGTTGGGGTCGAGGTATGATAGAATGGAAACTATAAGTAGGAAATCTTTTTTTGTTGTTTGGTCACATAGTTCGTCGCGACGTTCCCTAGTCCGGCATTACTCGGTGAGCGAGTAAAATAAGTCTTGCTAATGCTTCCAATTTCAGATCGGTAAATGGTTTTATTCGGCTTTGTGGATGAGATTCTTCATGGAAATTTCAGATTCCGTTGTTCGGTTGCCGATTTTGAGGAACTAAGTTTGTAATTTCGGATTTGTGGAGGAAAATGGCTACTTCGTCACTTGATGGTAAATATCTGTGGAAATAATCAGCACAGTTGACGGGAGTTTATTTTTGATTTCTTCGCGTTGTCGTTTGGTGTTGCTGTCATTTTGGCCGATACATTTGTTGCCGCTTGAGATCTACCCATTTCTTTGAAAATTTCAAGCAAATATAAATTTTTAACAGTCAACCGATTTCTAGTATCAAATGTTACGTCAAGTGATATTTTGAAAACTTGCGTTTATATAAATAATTTTTCTCTTCTCTTCTTGGTCTGGTTTGTTCTTAGATAAAATTCTGAGTTTTTTTTTTATGCGTTCTTGGGTCTCAATGACAGCATGTATCCAACTATTTACACAGACGGGCATTTGAAAATAATTCCGACCCAGATAAAGTATTTTCTTGAAGGAATAAAATCGAATTACATTTTATTTTTCTTAAAAAGTTGATGTAAGGACCCCAAAAAAAAAAAAAAAAATTGACGAACCAGAATCAAATATTGATTTTTGTAGAAAGAAAGCTATCGATGACAAAGAAACAATAAAGAGACAATACTTTATCTATAAGAAGTAAATAGACACTTTCATTATCATTAATAAAATTTTTCAATTGCATCAGTGGACAGAGGGACAAACACCAAAATTATAGTATAAATAATTGAATGATTTTATTTTAACTCCAAATTCATTTATTCATTTCGTATGACTCAGACGATTTTATTGATGGCATCGGTTTCCTCGATATCTTTCTAGTTAAAATTATTTTCTTGAAGGACATCGAGTACTTACAGGAGGGACCACGTGAAGGTTGCCAACATCCCTAAGTGAAAGTGTTTCTGTGGAACGAACTGGATTCGAACTTGGCACACCCAGGTTGTCAGTCCGTGTAGTTAACCACTTAACAACCGCCACCTCCCAACACCAAATAGAAAAGAATGAATACAAACATATAGTCGAGTTTGGCGCCACCTAGTGGTATCTCTTTTTTTTTTAATTTTCTTATTTCTGTTTTCGTTAGCATAGGGACGGGGCATTCTTCCAAATGCCAGACTATTACCTGCTATTTAGAGGCTCCAACCGAGTGCTCTTTTAAGGATTTTGGCAGTTCCCTTAATTGCAATTATTTGGATTTCTTTTGAATTTGGTTTTCCGTGAATACTTTCCAGATACTTTTTGAAATTTTTCTTCATGAGGCCTTTAGCTCCTATTATAACTGGGATAATGTTGATGTTTTTGAGGTTCCAGTTTCCTTTCATATCATACATTAGGCCTTGGTATTTTTGTCACCTTCTCCCTTTCTGCTCTGTTTAAGCCCCTGTCATTTGGAACACTCACCTCAATCAGTGTTGCCTCTCTTTCTGCCTTATTTAATATGACTATGTCCGGTTTGACTGCTGCATTTTCCAGGTAGGGAGATGTAGGAACCATGTATGTAATTGTAAAGGTAGATGTAGGAACCATGTATGTAATTGTAAAGGGAGACGTAGGAACCATGTATGTACTTGCAAAGGGAGATGTAGGAACCATGTATGTGCTTGCAAAGGGAGATGTAGGAACCATGTATGTACTTGCAAAGGGAGATGTAGGAACCATGTATGTAATTGTGTTTAAGAAGGGAGATAATTCTACAAGGGAGACGATTTTGCCAACGTTAGATTTTGCAGGAGGGTTGTCACCATCTTCCAATATACAGCACATGGTATTCCCAAATAGGCACCCATCTAATACTGACCAGGCTCTACGTCGCTTAACTTCGATGATCTAATGAGAACCAATGTGTCAACATAATTGTGCCAATACATGTGGCCTTTAAACGTTCAGAGAGACAGTGCCCGTCCCTTCGTTCCCGCTGTTTCCAAAACGAACACAGGATGGCTTTGTAGTGATATGGGAACGCTACCCTCTAATGTTCGAGTAAGGTTTTCTTAACTGATGAGTCATCGCTAAGAATAGCCTTTATAAATTTTTATTTATTTATTTATTTACTCCTTCGTGACCTTGATGAATATTTGTTTTCTTTTGCTTAAATTTGTATACAAATGCAAACGGTGCAGATAGAACTTTGTTAATTTCGGGTCGATGACATTTTGGCACAGTCCGTGTCGCTCTTATGATGGCGATAATCCTATCAAACAAACGGAAGTGAATTGTTGAAACTAATCATGACTGTTCGTGATGTTTGACAGAGAAATCGTTTGACTGATTCACTGAAAATAATTATTGTGTAACAAAAATGGCCGCCGTATTTTGTTTTTATATGTCTGCGCATGCGCAGTGAGCAAATCTAATAAATGTAGATTACGTGCCGATAGGAAAAGTAAATTATTCATCAGGATGAGTAAAGCTGCGGCTCTAGTCTGCGGGGATTATTATAGGCTTGTAAGTTGTGTTTTTTAACAATTGTTGTTGGGTTAGCGTTGATACGTGCACCCGCGGCTCCCAATGCCTGAACGTATAGCAAGAGAGGTGGCACGAATGATGATGGCTAGTCGTCCCGTGTATCACGACTCCCGCCAGCAAGCAAAAATAAAAAGGAATCGGCGTTATGAATGTGAGAACAATAAAAACTAAATAAACTAAATAAAAGTTCAAACTAAATAAAAAACTAAAACTAAATAAAAGTTAAAAATAAATAAAAAATAAATAAATAAAAAACTAAAACTAAATAAAAGTTAAAACTAAATAAAACAAAAAATAAAACTATATAAAAGTTAAAACTAAATAAAATAAAATAAAACTAAATAAAAAAACTAAAACTAAATAAAAGTTAAAACAAAAACTAAAACTAAATAAAAGTTAAAACAAAAACTAAAACTAAATAAAAGTTAAAACTAAAACTAAATAAAAGTTAAAACTAAATAAAACAAAAACTAAAACTAAATAAAAGTTAAAACTAAATAAAACAAAAACTAAAACTAAATAAAAGTTAAAACTAAATAAAACAAAAACTAAAACTAAATAAAAGTTAAAACTAAATGAAACAAAAACTAAAACTAAATAAAAGTTAAAACTAAATAAAACAAAAACTAAAACTAAATAAAAGTTAAAACTAAATAAAACAAAAACTAAAACTAAATAAAAGTTAAAACTAAATAAAACAAAAACTAAAACTAAATAAAAGTTAAAACTAAATAAAACAAAAACTAAAACTAAATAAAAGTTAAAACTAAATAAAACAAAAACTAAAACTAAATAAAAGTTAAAACTAAATAAAACAAAAACTAAAACTAAATAAAAGTTAAAACTAAATAAAACAAAAACTAAAACTAAATAAAAGTTAAAACTAAATAAAACAAAAACTAAAACTAAATAAAAGTTAAAACTAAATAAAACAAAAACTAAAACTAAATAAAAGTTAAAACTAAATAAAACAAAAACTAAAACTAAATAAAAGTGAAAACTAAATAAAACAAAAAATAAAACTAAATGAAATGAAACAAAAAATAAAACTAAATAAAATAAAACTAAATAAAACAAAAACTAAAACTAAATAAAAATAATAAAATAAAACTAAATAAAACAAAAAATAAAGATAATAAAATAAAATAAAACTAAATAAAACAAAAAATAAAACTAAATAATAAAATAAAATAAAACTAAATAAAAGGATTCAAATAAAAGTAATAAAGTAATGAAATAAAATAAAACTAAATAAAACAAAAAAGAAGTAATAATAAAACAAAAAATAAAACTAAATAAAACAAAAAAGAAGTAATAATAAAATAAAATAATAAAACTAAATAAAAGAGAACAAACTTGTGGTGTACAATAAAGATAAACATGTTTTTATTTTAGGGATATAAAATGCGTCTCTAGGAAAGAGCTGTTGGTGCAGTAGATGATGATGATGATGTGGACAGGACCGGAAACTGCTACTAGTCGTTTCTAGTTGTAGTGATATAAACAGAGTTACGATAGTAAATGAGGATGAGGATGATGATGATGGTGGTAGTGGAAGGTCGTCAGTCATCTGGAAGTAAATTACTGATCTTGGCGTCGTTGTTACAGTGTATGATGATGATCCGTACAGCGATGTTTGGTATGTAGCAAAGGTTATATGCTTTGGTGTTAGGAACAGAGCTGCTGCCGATAGAATAAGAGCTGTTGATAGTGACTGTTGTCATCGCGTTCGTACGGACGAGATCGCTGCTGCTGGTTGTAGGTGTCATAGATCACCAGAGGAGGGTTGCCGCTGCTGTCGTCGACGTTGTCGTCACTGCGGCGGGTCGCCATCTTGCTTAGTATCGAGGTTGGGGCAAAACCAAAAGTGACCATATTTACCCCTCCCCCCTCTAACCACAGAAAGATGTGGCACAAGGCCAGCGCACAAGAGGTATTGCACTCTGACCTTGCAAAAATGCTTGAGCAACCCTGTCGGCATTCACCGGAAGGAGCACCTTGGTCAGTTAGCAATAAACTAACCCCTTCTCAAAAAGAGATGATAAAGCCTGGGAGGATTCATCTCATAGGACTGAACAGAGATATATCCCTCAACCCGCTAGTGCAGGGTAGCTGGTTCCGCAATGCCCCACTCTGTCGGATTGATTGTCGAAGACGTATCCTCGACTAGTATGAAGTGCCAGAAGAAGTGACTGTTAAGAGAAATAAAAAACGCATCCCTTTTATACAGCTTGCCAGCTGCTGCTGATAGCGATGCCTCGATGATACCTCATTGGTCGATGCAAAGGAATATGTGACCAGAGAGACGAAATTATGAATATATGTGCCACACGTTCTGAAGCTGTCGAAAGGTCAACATCCGGATTTGCTAGAGGGAGTGCTTAGTTGTAATTGGAGCACGACAAGGATCCCCTGCTGTTGTGAAAATAAAGCCCCATACCAAGATCAAACACAAGTTTTACAGAATAAAATTGTAGAAACATATCGTTGGGGTTCCGTTTACACCCAACATCCATGAATCAAATCGACTCCGGATGATCTCTTCGCTTCGTTGCAGTCCCTTCCACACAGAACAGACGTCATTAGTCTCGCTCTCTACTCTATTGTTAGGTGCTCGACTGAGCTCCAATCCCTGGTCACTCATATTCACAGCAAGAACTCGTTTTCTACAACAACAAAATTCTTTTTCATTTTTTTCCTTTGTATGTCCTATTTGAGGGTTCTTGATAAGGTGCAGAAACATATCTGCAATTTGATTGGCCCCACCCTTTCTTCTTCTCTGCACCCCCTCTCACACAGACGTGATGTTGCTAGTCTCAGTCTTTTCTATAAATACTATTATGGCATGTGTTCTTCAGAATTGTGTAATCTATTCCCTGCTTCTTTTGTTCCAGCTCGTTTGACTCATTGGTCTAGTGGTCTCCATCAATCCACTGTTGTAATACAGCTTCCTATTCCAGTAGCTTCTTTCCAAGAACCGCAGGCTTGTGGAACTCTCTTCCTACTGACTGTTTTCCTCCTATCTATAATCTTGGTCTTTTCAAGACTAAGGTCAATAGGCATCTCCTGTCTTTGCGACAATCATATTTCGTTCTTGTTAACTCGTTACATCAAGTGGCTTCATGCCTTGTCTGGAGCGACTGCCATTCAAAAAATGTCTCGCGAAATCTCTACGGACAGAGCTTCTTCACAAGGGTTTCCCATTTGCAGAACACATTACTGCAGGACTGCTTCCCTACGTATTAAAACATTGTCGTATTCTAAATCCAATGTCAGTAGATTCCTGTTATAAACCTTCTCTACAAGTAATCAATTATCCTAAATCCTCTCATGAGGTTCTTCATCTTTTAAATAAGAATCGTTCCATCGCATTAACCCTTATCCTCGAGTGACCTTTGGCCTTGATAAGTGATAACATGTTAGTAAACAAAAACGACGTTTTACTTTATTTTAGAAAGTAAAAATTAAGAATAAAAATGGTAATATAGGGTTCAGGGCTGGGAGCGAGATATCAGCTCATTTCAGTAATACGTTCACACATTAATAGAATTTTTTTGGATTTTGGATCT
>OY744546.1:58308381-58320881 GCA_963556195.1 Sepiola atlantica | reverse complement strand
TCTCCCGGCCATAGGTAGTGTGATAGAGATGCCTTTGTAACGGCACGTAATCTCACTGTTAGGATTCCACCATCGGACCACGTGTAGAGTAAATAAAGAGATTAAAGACAAACAAAGAAGAAAGAAAGAAAACATTATTATAAAAAAACGTATATTATTTGAAAGCGAAGGAATGAGGAAGCTATAAACAACTTATGAGAATAGGCATTTTTATGAAGTGAATAAAACGTAAAAAGGAAAACATTTATACTTAACAAAAAACAATTTATTTACTTAACATTTAAAAGAGAGTGTAAGTTCGTAATTGGGGGCGTATAAATGCGATGCGTGTTGAAATGTCTTTTGTGTGTAGAATGCAATACGTATGAAGAAATAAGAGTTCGTTTCGATTGAAGATAGATTCTTGAATTGAAAAGGGTTACCTTTCTCTTCCTCCCCCCACCTTCTTGACCGAGGCCGTCGGTGGAGGTGGGGGGTGGAGTTTGTCGACGAGCGTTCTTTGTGTGCGTTCGTCCCAGAACGCTGAGGGGGAAAAAGAGAGGGAGAAAAGGAACGCGTGTTCTTTTATTGACCCCCAACTCACGCGTGGTCAAGTTGTCCGGAATCTTTCCCCAAACGTGAATCTGCGTGACTTCGGAGACGAAGAAGGATTAAGTAAACAAAGAAAGAAAGAGGGTAACCCGTCGTGGTGTTCACCACAATGCTACGGTTATGCCCTGTGAACCAACGACATCCGTATCAATCACTTAAATTATATATATATATATATATATATATATATATATATATATATATATATATATCTTTATATATATATATATATATATATCTTTATATATATATATATATATATATATATCTTTATATATATATATATATATCTTTATATATATATATATATATATATATATATATATATATATCTTTATATATATATATATATATATATCTTTATATATATATATATATATATATATATATCTTTATATATATATATATATATATATATATCTTTATATATATATATATATATATCTTTATATAAATATATATATATATCTTTATAAATATATATATATATATCTTTATAAATATATATATATATCTTTATAAATATATATATATATATCTTTATAAATATATATATATATCTTTATAAATATATATATATATATCTTTATAAATATATATATATATATCTTTATAAATATATATATATATATCTTTATAAATATATATATATATCTTTATATATATATATATATATCTTTATATATATATATCTTTATATATATATATATATCTTTATATATATATATATATATATCTTTATATATATATATATATCTTTATATATATATATCTTTATATATATATATATCTTTATATATATATATATATATATATATATATATATATATATATATATATATATATATCTTTATATATATATATATATATATATATATATATATATATATATATATTAGTAGTAAGTTTTTGAAAGCAAGAGTGTTTTTAGCTGTTTGTGTGATGTCCGGTTGATTAAAAATCATTATTTAATATTTCGGGAGAAGAGACTTCCCTTTGTCAAAAATAATTAAACCAGAAGAAAAAAATTCTCCGACTCTTTTACCGTAATATTAAATAATGATTTTTAATCACCCGGACATCACACAAACAGCTAAAAACACTCTTGCTGTTTTGTAAGATTTTAGGAAAAATAAATAGTAAGTCATATTTCGTATTCGATTTATTGTTTTTGTTCCTTACAACTTGCATCTTAACCGGAATTTGCATTGCCCACAACCTTTCAAAAACTTACTACTACTATACCAAGCAATGCTTCAAGCAAACTACCATTCTCTACTATATATATATATATATATATATATATATATATATATATATATATATATATATATATATATATATATTAATTTATAAACCAATGTATTGTATACAGATTTTTTAATAAGATTAAAGTTGAACCCTATTCGGAGAAGTTAAAAATAGACTGACACGTAGCTATAAGGCATATTCCAACAACGTTTGTAGAATCTTTAGCCATTCTTTCTAGATATGCCGCCCTTCGCATAAATAGAATTTAAATTCCCTTCTTGAATACGGTAATGTCCCGTGACCTACTGGTTACAGCGCTTGCTTACAGAGTCTAGGTTGTGGTAGGGGTTCGAACCGTGCGACCGTCCGAGATTATCATCCCTGCACTGATGAGAGCGAAAGCTCGAAACGCTAGCGTATGTAGGTAAAAATAATTTAATATTATTCATTTGAAAATAATAATAATAATAATAATAATATATATATATATATATATATATATATATATTGTGTGTATTTAGGCAGCAAGTTTTCATTTAGGCAAACATTGTTGAATAGCACGGAGTGTTTCTGCTTTGTGATCTTTTTAAATTTTTTTTCCATCTTCCGAATGGTCAACTTCGTACCTCGATCAAACTGGTGTATGAAGTTTCCGTAGTTTTGTTGTTCCATCTTCCTTGCGAGTACTTTCGATTTGATATCCTCAAATCATCTTCAGGCGTGTTAGTGTGAAAAAAGAATATGTATTTATAGAGTGTAAAGAGAGGAAAAGAGTATGTCTTTACTTTTTATTTTATTTATTTATTCTATTTATTCATTTATTTTTTTTTTTTATTAATTTATTTATTTATATTTATTTTTTTATTTCATTTTTATTTTTTATTTCATTTTTATTTTTAATTCATACAACTTAAAAAAAAATAGGAGCATCTAAAGTATTGAAAAGTTACAAGGGCGTGATTATGTTCGAAGGGGTGTAAAGTTAGAGTTTGATTTCTTAAGCGCAAAAAAAATAAAATAATTCGACCATGTTTTAAGAGCGTTTAAAATTAAAACGTGTAGTTGTTTAATGGTTAGGAATTTAATAACGTTGATTACTAAGCTAGACACTTCAAAATGTTGTGACTAGTCTCATAGGGCGTTTTGTTTCTATGTAAAGGGCCTCAAGAATCTTCAGCCTTTTAATGTTGGTATCGTGGTGTAATATATTTGTATTATTGACTAAGATTTCTCTGTATTGAGAAGGGAGACAGTCATGCTTTTTTAAATGTTGGCAAATGGAGCTAGTTTCGGAAAGATGTAAGGTGAGTCTTCGGGACAATGTTGTAGTAGTTAAACCAATGTAAGACCCAGTTTTATCATTGTTGTTGAAGATGATTTGAGGATATCAAATCGAAAGTACTCGCAAGGAAGATGGAACAACAAAACTACGGAAACTTCATACACCAGTTTGATCGAGGTACGAAGTTGACCATTCGGAAGATGGAAAAAATTAAAAAAAAGATCACAAAGCAGAAACACTCCGTGCTATTCAACAATGTTTGCCTATATATATATATATATATATATATATATATATATATATATATATATATATATATATATATATTAATTTATAAACCAATGTATTGTATACAGATTTTTTAATAAGATTAAAGTTGAACCCTATTCGGAGAAGTTAAAAATAGACTGACACGTAGCTATAAGGCATATTCCAACAACGTTTGTAGAATCTTTAGCCATTCTTTCTAGATATGCCGCCCTTCGCATAAATAGAATTTAAATTCCCTTCTTGAATACGGTAATGTCCCGTGACCTACTGGTTACAGCGCTTGCTTACAGAGTCTAGGTTGTGGTAGGGGTTCGAACCGTGCGACCGTCCGAGATTATCATCCCTGCACTGATGAGAGCGAAAGCTCGAAACGCTAGCGTATGTAGGTAAAAATAATTTAATATTATTCATTTGAAAATAATAATAATAATAATAATAATAATAATAATATATATATATATATATATATATATATATATATATATATATATATATATATATTGTGTGTATTTAGGCAGCAAGTTTTCATTTAGGCAAACATTGTTGAATAGCACGGAGTGTTTCTGCTTTGTGATCTTTTTAAAAATTTTTTCCATCTTCCGAATGGTCAACTTCGTACCTCGATCAAACTGGTGTATGAAGTTTCCGTAGTTTTGTTGTTCCATCTTCCTTGCGAGTACTTTCGATTTGATATCCTCAAATCATCTTCAGGCGTGTTAGTGTGAAAAAAGAATATGTATTTATAGAGTGTAAAGAGAGGAAAAGAGTATGTCTTTACTTTTTATTTTATTTATTTATTCTATTTATTCATTTATTTTTTTTTTTTATTAATTTATTTATTTATATTTATTTTTTTATTTCATTTTTATTTTTTATTTCATTTTTATTTTTAATTCATACAACTTAAAAAAAAATAGGAGCATCTAAAGTATTGAAAAGTTACAAGGGCGTGATTATGTTCGAAGGGGTGTAAAGTTAGAGTTTGATTTCTTAAGCGCAAAAAAAATAAAATAATTCGACCATGTTTTAAGAGCGTTTAAAATTAAAACGTGTAGTTGTTTAATGGTTAGGAATTTAATAACGTTGATTACTAAGCTAGACACTTCAAAATGTTGTGACTAGTCTCATAGGGCGTTTTGTTTCTATGTAAAGGGCCTCAAGAATCTTCAGCCTTTTAATGTTGGTATCGTGGTGTAATATATTTGTATTATTGACTAAGATTTCTCTGTATTGAGAAGGGAGACAGTCATGCTTTTTTAAATGTTGGCAAATGGAGCTAGTTTCGGAAAGATGTAAGGTGAGTCTTCGGGACAATGTTGTAGTAGTTAAACCAATGTAAGACCCAGTTTTATCATTGTTGTTGAAGATGATTTGAGGATATCAAATCGAAAGTACTCGCAAGGAAGATGGAACAACAAAACTACGGAAACTTCATACACCAGTTTGATCGAGGTACGAAGTTGACCATTCGGAAGATGGAAAAAATTTAAAAAAAGATCACAAAGCAGAAACACTCCGTGCTATTCAACAATGTTTGCCTATATATATATATATATATATATATATATATATATATATATATATATATATAAGATCAGTGCGAGAGAGAAATCCAGCAGAGTGCTCTATTATTAAGAAATATTTAAAAAAAAAAAATTATTTATAAGTTCATTACAGAAGATGAGAACAATGTGACCGTCCTTTGTGGACTCTCCTCAGACCCCGCTCCGAAAAAATCTCATAAACCCGTATCTTTTTCAGTTTAATTGCTGCATGAATGCACATTTCATTTCAGTTTTTAGTTGGATATCTCATTTCAAATTTGTGTCCATCTGACGAGATATGTAATCATGACATACCGGATCGCAAGCGCTTACATCATATATATATATATATATATATATATATATATATATATATATATATATATATATATATATATATATATCGACATCATTTAAATAGTTAACATCTTAGTCATCCTAATATTAGGGAATTACTCACTGAGGAGAAATATTTGGTGCCAATTTATAATTTAGTAGAATTTATTGGTCTTGCTTATTCTGAGAAGTCTTGTTTGCAAATGCACGTGAGAATCCTTGCAGAAGAGACAGTCAGCCCCCCCCCCAAAACACACACACACACACATAAATATATATATATATGACCGCCACTCCTGCACTGATGAGGGTATTTATCTACCTCCCACAAAGTAAGATGTGACAAAAGGTCGGAAAGTGGGATTTGAGAAGTCAGCACCCTAGAGGAAGATCACCTGTGACCCTAAAAAAATGCCTGTGCAGCCCCGTCGGCATTCCCCGGTAGGGCCGCCTCAGGCTATTAGCAATAAACTAACCCCTTCTCAAAGGGTGAGAAGGCAAAGCCTGGGAGAGTGGACCTCCTAGAACTGCACAGGACAAACCCATAGACCGGCGGAAATCAAGCTCCGAAGGCCAAGACGATACCGGTCTATGGGGTGCAGTATCCATCGGAACAGATACCACACTTTGATCCTGACCAAAAAGCCAAGAAGTTATATATATAAGCCAAGAAGCCATATATATATATATATATATATATATATATATATATATATATATATATAAATTGAATGACATAACAAAATGAGAAATTAATCAGATTTTATTAAAGTTCAAAAACATGAGTTTTCAAAGAAAATCTTCTCCTCAGAGGACCATTACCGCAATGACATTACTGCAGGTAATATATATACTTTTATGTGTATATATATATATATATATATATATATATATATATATATATATATATATATACAGAAAGAGAGAGAGAGAGAGAGAGAGAAGGAGAGAGAAATGTGACCCGTTGGGTCGTCGATTGAGCTCGGTTTAGGTTATTTGAATCAGGAAAAAGTGAGTTGGCAAAACAAGTTTAATATATTAAAAAAAAAAAATGTTACGCACAGACTGCAACAATGAAAACATGTTATCACCGAACTCGAACAAATTACTTTTCCGAATTCAAATTGGAAAACTAAAATAAATTAAAAAAAAAGTAGTTATTTGTTCCCGAAGTACGTCAAAAGTCTCAAAGACTCCGTTGGTCGACAAGTCATGAAAAATCTCCCTTCATTGTCAGTCTTGTTTGAACCACTCCACATTGTGAACCATTAAAGTTACAAAGGACATAAAACGGGGAACGGTCACGATCTTGTCGATTTTTCAGAGATTTGCTCAATGACAGTAGCTCCGTCGGTAGGGGGAGGACAATAGAGGGCAAAGATGAAGACGGAAACACAGAGAGGGCAGATGAGAGTCCTCGTACGAAGTGTCCCTTCCACACAGAAAACCGTCCTTGATCTAAGCACAGATTCCATCACCATAGCGATCTTGGGGGTCAGGGTTAATGGTCGTGTTAGAGTATCCTGTGATCATGAAAACATTTGTAGATACAGCTGGGTTCATACCAGTTTCGCAGAGGAACAGCAGGTCGGGTTGGACTCCTGTAAATAGATTTCAACCTCTGGAAGGTTGGAACGTAGACCCCTAATATTGGAAAAAGAGAATTGGTAGCAGGGATCTACATGAGAAGTTGCGATTCTGGGGGTTCGCTTATATTCTGATTTGAGAATTGTCATTTGAGAATTGTCATGTTGGGATTGGAATGCGGATGAGGTCAGGGGTTTAGAGCTGGACGTAGAGAGTGAAAACTATTGAAGAGTGTAAAGCCGTATCAGTTCCCACCAATATGGCATCGAGAGGCTCCACCAGAAACTTCTGCACACTCCATTAACGAAATAGCAATATAGTAACCCCGGTATTTAGTGTTCGCGAAATAAAAATCAGCTAATCTGTTATTCCGTCAATCGAGAATGTAAAAGAAAGTCTTTGAAGTAACCAATAAAAACTACAAAAATTTAGCAAGATCGAAATATGAAATAATAACGGTGCTACAAGCATATATGTCCTATGAAAAACGTGGGTGGCAGTGGTAGTAGATTAGAGTCTGAGAGTGAAGATTCTTCCTACTTCGTGTATGGATGACTCTCTTAAGAGAATATGTTGAGCAGGATAAAATGTAAAAATTAATGGAAGTGAATGAAACAAACGAAAATACGTATCAATAATTGGCCTAATTCGATACCGAAGCGGATTTGCATTTCCAGCTTTTGGATAGCCAACGGAATAGGGGAACATCTGACGTTGCTTTATACATAAGAAGATATGGACGTCAATTACCTTCCAGTAACCAGCCGAAAGGAACGTCGCACAGACGGTAAAAAAGACGAATCAAAGAATTAAAAAAAAATTCAAATCTCTCCAGACAAGGCATGAACCCATCGGATGTAAGGAGCGTCAATATAGTTATATGTAATTCCCCTACAGGGCTCATTTAGAAGAGTCCACTAAAGATGAATAATGGGCACGACCCAAATTTCAGGGAGACAGTTAAAAAGCTTCCGAACACTGTGACGCCTCTTTCTACGTTCCGATTAGACATTTTCAAACAACTTCAAAGAAGCGGGAATACTGCGAGAGATTATTCCTTCCGAGCCTACTTTATTGAGGTCAACCTCTGTGCAAGGTTATCCCCACCTCTGTTTTAATGGATGACGTCACAAAACGATGACGTCATTCAGTATGCAGGAGATTAAAAAACCCAAACAAACAGACAAGATCTGCAGAAGTATGCTACAAGCAAAATAGAAGAAGAGAGAGAGAGAGAGAGAGAGAGAGAGAGAGAGAAAGAGAGAGGGGGGGGGGGAGAGAGTTTAACGGTGAAATTCGAAAAATTTACTCTAATTAGATTTCTTCCGGATTGGTGGCAAGAAGAGGACTTAGGAGTGTGGGAGGGTTAGCTTATCCCACACCCTCTATGATATCAGTAATCAAAACAAAAACTGTGGATTGTATTACATTTTTGTCAAAAACTGACTGACTTTTAAGTTTTAAGTATGTACTTTTTATTAACAAAGCCAAAGAAACAGAAGAGTACCCTCTTTAATTTCTTGTATATAAAATTGTTCATTTAGAAAGTTACGTTTGAACGTGAATTGCCACAGATAGACGATATATTGTCTAACAAGTGTATCACGCATACATAATATTAAAACTCCTTTAATATTAATCTCGTCGCACTGAAGAGCTGTGATTCAGCGAAACAGTCTGTATGTATATATATATAGTCTCGGAAGTTTCTCAACCATTAAAACTATATATAAAAAAAAAAAAAATTATATAAAAAAAACAACTTATAGTCTCAAGTCTTCCAGTGGAAAATCACTCATGTAAGTCAATTTATTTTTTACAGTTATTATATTAGTTAGTTTCTAACACTATTTTAAGGGATCATCAGTTGTTTACCATGAAAAACTGTTTCGAGAGAGAGAGAGAGAGAGAGAGAGAGAGAGAAGGGAGGGGAGAGAGAGAGAGAGGAGGGGAGAGAGAGAAGTAAAAGATGTGAATAAAGATTGTAAAAATACAATATTACGTCAGCAGTTGCTCAAAACAAGGTGTTTCAAATAAAAGAAACTTATTTTTCCTTCCTTAAGCCATGGCTTTTCAAAAAATGAAATCTGTTTTTAAAACATCTAATTTAGAGCAACTGATGACGTAATAGATATTTTATTTTTACAATCTTTATTCTCATCTTTTACTTGTCTATATAATTGCTCCATCTCGTATATCGAGCATCAATGTGCTTTCATGATAGGTCCTAATGTAAAGACATACATACTATCTTTGGTTTCCTGCTTTTCATATATATATATATATATATATATATATATATATATATATATATATATATATATATATATATTAAACAAGGGCGTTTGAAAGAGGTTGGTCTGGAGGGGGGGGGTCATGGAAAGAAGGAGGACAGGATGCGAATCGCTTGGCATGATGGTGTGTAATAAGTGGGGCGTGTCTGTGAACTACATGATTCATGCTAACAAAACAATTTACTTACATTACAGCTAAATTGAAGTCGACGGGATGTGTGTGTGTATGTGTGTGTGTGTGTGTTTGTGTGTGTGTGTTTGGGGTGATATTCGGTGGGGGATAGACACTGCGTGAATGCGTAAATATTTCCACCCCAGGGGCGGCGGTGTAGTTTTTAATAGTATACGAGAAGATGGAAACGGATGTGTGTCTTATGGATTGTTTCAAAGCCTAGATCCGTGCACATCTACCCGGAGGAAAAAGCAAACACCGAAGTAATATATATATATATATATATATATATATATATATATATATATATATATATATATATATATATATATATATATATATATATATATACACACATATATATATACATATGAATATTTATATATATGTATATATATACATATATATACATATATATACATATATATATATGAATATATATATATATATACATATATATATATATATATATATATGAATATATATATATGTATATATATACATATATATGAATATATATAGACATATATATATATATCAATATATACAGTATCTACAATAAGTGAGTACACCCAACGAATCTTTTACTTTTTACTTCATAGAACTTTAATTTTTCGTAGGATTTAAATGAAACTCGGTGTGAACATAGCCATGTAGTGGTTTAATAGCTTTATAAACTATGAAGGAACAAATATCTTGTCAATGCAAAAGAATTGAACAAAAACATTTGGAACAAGTAACAAAAAGTGAGTACACATGAGCATTTTAAACAAATAATCTTATTTTTAATACGTTGTATGACCTCCATTGTTATCAATAACAGCAGACAACCTCCTAGGCATTGATTCGACTAGTTTATGACATGTGTCCGCCGGAATTGCGTTCCATTCACATTTGATGACCTACTTCAGTTCGTTATTATTTCTCGGATATTTCCCTTCAATTTTCCGTTTCAGATGCTCCCACAAATGCTCTATTAGGTTCAAATGAGGTGACATACTCGACAATGGTAAGGTATTAACCCGTTTACTGTCTAAGAACGCCTTAGTAGCCCGAGATGTGTGCTTAGGGTCGTTATCTTGCTGGAAAACTCCACGTCTGCCAACACTTGTTAGACTTGGTAACATTTTTTCCTCCAATATCTGGCAGTAGAGTTTGGAATCCATTTTTCCTTCGATGAAAGCAAGTCGTCCAACTCCTTTGGCACTCATACACCCCCAAACCATTAAGCTCCCACTTCCATGCTTTACAGTTGGCACGACACACTTATCTTTGTAAGCTTCCCCTTTTCGTCGCCACACACGCTTAACGCCATCTAATCCAAATAGATTTATTTTTGTCTCATCAGACCAAAGGATTTTGTGCCAAAACTGCATGTCTTTGTCTTTATGTTCATTAGCAAATTCATAGCGCTTCTTTTTGTGAGAAGTTTTAAGAAGAGGCTTCCCCCGAGGCATGCAGCCTTTAAACCCATCTTCATGGAGAATGTTGCGCACTGTCTGAGCACTCACAGTTACGTTTAAATTGTGCAAAATTTCTTCTGCGATGCTAGCAGCACTCCGACGTCTGTGTCCCTCTATTAGTTGTTTGATGCGCCTCTTAGTTCGATCAGAAAACTTATTTGGTCGACCGGGACGGCGGCCATTTTTGACGGTTCTAGCTTTTTTGTACCGTTGAACAACTATTGCTACCATATTTCGGCTGATATTTACATTGTCACTAATTTCCTTATATGAATGACCACTCTTGAATAAATTAACAATAGTTTCACGAGTTTTTTCATCTAAATCATTGTCATGAGGAGCAATTTCCAAGAATAAACGGACAATTGAAGGAAAAAATCCGAGAAATAATAACGAACCGAAGTAGGTCATCAAATGTGAATGGAACGCAATTCCGGCGGACACATGTCATAAACTAGTCGAATCAATGGCTAGGAGGTTGTCTGCTGTTATTGATAACAATGGAGGTCATACAAAGTATTAAAAATAAGATTATTTGTTTAAAATGCTCATGTGTACTCACTTTTTGTTACTTGTTCCAAATGTTTTTGTTCAATTCTTTTGCATTGACAAGATATTTGTTCCTTCATAGTTTATAAAGCTATTAAACCACTACATGGCTATGTTCACACCGAGTTTCATTTAAATCCTACGAAAAATTAAAGTTCTATGAAGTAAAAAGTAAAAGATTCGTTGGGTGTACTCACTTATTGTAGATACTGTATATATATGTATATATATAGACATATATATATATGAATATATATATATATATGTATATATATACATATATATATATATGAATATATATATATATGTATATATCTATATGTATATATATATATGTATATATATATATATGTATATGTATATATATATATATATATATATATATATACATATATATATATATATATATATATATATATATATATATATATATATATATATATATATATATATATATATATATATATATATATATATAAATGGAACAAGAAGCCCACGGAACTTACATACACCAATTTGACCGAAACATCAAATAGACCATTAGGAGAAGTGAAAAAAAAAGTCTTATCAAGCAAAAACACTCCGTGTTATTTAATAATGTTTGCCTAAATTAACATATGTTGCCTAAATACACACACACACACTATATATATATATATATATATATATATATATATATATACACACCTATATATACATATATATATATTACTATATAATATAATAATATAATAATATAATATATATATATATATATATATATATATATATATATATATATTTATATATTTATATATATATATATATATATATATATTAATTTAACTAAATAATATTAAATTATTTTTACCTACATACGCTAGCGTTTCGAGCTTTCGCTCTCATCAGTGCAAGGATGATAATCTCGGACGGTCGCACGGTTCGAACGCCTGCCACACAGTCAACGTAGACTCTGTAAGCAAGCGCTGTAACCATATATATATATATATATATATATATATATATATATATATATATATATATATATATATATATATATATAAAGTTATATTGTCGGATTTTAGAATTTAGATTCAAAATAACATCGCATCTGACACGTCGACATTTGATTCTGACTAACTATTTTGTCTTTTTCCCTCCCAGCACTTACAATTCAAAAAT
>OY744546.1:58290881-58303381 GCA_963556195.1 Sepiola atlantica | reverse complement strand
GTTTTTATTTTATTATTTTTATTTTTATTCAAAAAATAAAAATAAAAATAATAAAATAAAAACATGGTTATTGGAATATAATATATATATATATTTATTTTTTATTTTTTGATGTGTTGATGTTTTTTTATATTTATAATATAAAACTTAAAATAATACATTAATCACTTAAATAATAGTGTCATGGATTCGTCCAAACACTTTAAAATGCAGCAACATTTTTGTAAGTAACGGATAAATTTTATTAGACAGACGAACAGCACAGGTAAAGACAATTTTTTTTTTTGTGTCCTAAATAACTAATATAAGTTAGAAAAACATTTATATGGAACAAAACGTAGATTTAGTATAAGGAACGTTTATGTTTTTGTCTTTTAAGGGAAGTGGGGTCTGATCAACTCTGCTGGGAAGCCATGAAATTAAATACTGTCTTGTTTTTAAATTCCCGAAACAGTTTTTTCATGGTAAACAACTGATGATCCCTTAAAATAGTGTTAGAAATAAACTAATATAATAACTGTAAAAAATAAATTGACTTACATGAGTGATTTTCCACTGGAAGACTTGGGACTATAAGTTTTTTTTTTTTTTTAATATAGTTTTAATGGTTGAAAAACTTCCGAGACTATATATATATATATATATATATATATATATATATATATATATATATATATATATATATATATATATATATATATATATATATATATATATATATTTATTTAATTTTTATATATTTTTAATATGAAACTAAATATAATAAAATAATACAAATACGTAAAACTATAAATCACCAAATAAGTAGTGTAATGGATTCGTCCGAACATTATAAAATATAGCATGTTTTGTACATAACAGATACATTTTCTTAGACAAACAACACAGGTAAGGTGGACATTTCTTAATAACAAAATAAGTTAGCAAAATATAAATACGAAAAAAAAACTTACATCTAAGATACGGAATGTTTTTATTCTTGTCTTTTAAGGGAAGTGGGGTCTGATCAACTCTGCTGGGAAGCCATGCGATAAAATACTGTTTTATTTTTAAATTCCCGAAACAGTTTTTCATGGTGAACAACTGATGATCCTCCCTTAAATAATGATCGGAATAGCCGTAGTCAGATGAAGCAACGTCTGAACAATAGGGCGGATGCGGCAGAACTCCCACACCGTCCAATTCGACAATATGGTCTTACATTTTCATTTAGTGGGAAGACATTTAATTACGATGACATTTATTGAAATAGTTTTCGGAAAATATATAATCCTTAACCTTCTCGAGGCACACCGTGCGTTTCCCGGGTATAAATGCTTTTCCGTTTTATGAATGTTCGGCGCGAACACAGACCCCACGATAGTATTATTCTCTCTTTGATCAAAATGAAATATACTTATCCAAGTAGTCTAGGCAATGTAGTTTCAGTGTATTTATGTTTATTTATTTCCTTTGTAGGAGGTTAGACACAAGGTCAAATGAGGTTTTGAAAAGTCGGTGTACTAAGCAAAGTTCACCCGACGTCATTCACCGGTTGGAAAACCTCAGGCTATCATAAATAAACTAACCCCTTCTCAGAGAGAAGGTAAAGCCTGGGAAGGTGGACCTCCTAGGACTTAACTGATTGTCGATGACGTATACGTGACTGGTACGAACACATCTTACTCGAGCTGTTCCAGGCGACAAGAGTCTATCTACGAAATCTTTGGAGAAATTTGTGAACAAACAAACAAACAGACAGGAACTATAACTTTATATACAGAAAGATAAGTCTTTGAGAGATCTGTTCAATCTATCCGGAATCACAACAATTGGTAAGTTACATAACTTTTAATGGAAGAAGCAAACGTCGTCGGAAGAGACCACTTAGAAAGTTCTTTTTAGTACGAGAGTGATGGTCGTGGTGACGGTAATTCGTTTGATATTGTGCGCGAGCAGCACCAGAGCTGCGGTCTGTGAACGTTGTAAAAAGATTAGTTTCGCTTCAGAGGCGTGCATGCAACCTTGCAACTATTCTTAGTTAGATATGGTGGACACGGGGGGGGGGGGGTGGAGGTAAACGCAGGGGCTTTTCGCCCCCGTTTGCCTTTTTAGCGTCGAACGCTAAGCGATGTTTGACAGAAGGGATTCGTCGTGTAACATATTGTTGCATAACGAGAGCCCGTGTTTGAATCGAAACAGTTTGAGTGATACCTTAAGGGTCAGAGGTGACCCCAGAACGGAAGTGACGAAACCACGTGATTTCCCGGCACAGATTTTCGATCGTCTTATGCTGGTGAGACTTCAAGCAGGAAAGACGTGTTTAAGGTGCTGTCCCCAATGCGGCACAGGCTCACACAATGTAACTAGGTGTTGCAGGACGAGCTATCCGTCTGTCTATCTGTCTGTCTTTCCCTCTCTCACGCGTACGAACAGTAATCTGTCGCTTTGATGTTTTCTGTGACTGTTATTCTGTTTTTAAATAAACCACTTTTTAAAAAATTAACATCGGCGCCAGAGTGGAACTGGGAATGGCTGAAATATATTCTTTAATTCAAAATACCAACTGTTGCCGTAACTCGATCGCTTGACCAACGGAATTTCGCCACGTTTGTATCTCTAACTGTTGTGATGACGATTCAAGACTTTACATTGTAAACATGCACAAGGAATAGTGTTGGGATTTTTCCCGTTAAAATGAAGGACGAAGACTGTAGTCCGCTGGAAGAAAAGTTGGTGGCATCAAAACGTGACTAGACAAGAACAGAGATAACAAACAACTTGGGTAGATAACGAAAGGGTATTTATATAGATGAAAAAAGAGAAGAAAGAAATAGAATGTTGCTTGCAAAAGAAGTGCCTTTGCGGACTCACTGTAAATGCCAGTTGTCTTGTAACAGGATGCTGTGAAGAGTAGTTGAGAACATCAAGAGGGTTTCGTGCGTATTATATACGCTAAAAAAGCATGTTCCCGCTCTCACCTGACACAGCAGAGAAGAACTGGACAATCACGGCCTGTGCAGTGAACGCACAAAGACGCACATTCACAACACGATTGCCACATCTCAGATCTTACTCATTTATTATTCTCCTCCACCACCACCACCACTATTACCACCACCACCCCTACCACCACCACCACTACAACCACCATATCCACAACCACCACCACCACCACTATCATCACCACCACCACCACCACCATCACTACAACCACCATATCCACCACCACAACCACCACCACCACCATACCACCACCACCACTACAACCACCATATCCACCACCATACCACCACCACTACCACCATTACCACCACCACCATCACCACAACCACCACCACTACCACCATCATATCCACCACCACCACCACTACCACCACCATATCCACCACCACCACCACCACCACCACCACCACAACCACCACTACCACCACCACTACCACCACCACTACCACCATTACCACCACCACCACTACCACCACCACCACTACAACCACCATATCCACCATGACAACCACTACCACCACCACCACTACAACCATTACTAGCACTCCCACCACCACCATATCCAACACCACCACAACCCCCACCACCACCACTATAACCACCATATCCACCACCACAACCACTACCACCACTACTACCACCACTACCACCACTACCACCACTACCACCACCATATCCACCACCACAACCACCACCACAACCACCACCACAACCACCACCACCACCATCACCACCAACACCACTATTACCACCGTTACCACCACTATCACCACCACACAAACACATCATCACACATTTATACTGTCACATCCTATCTGCACATCAGTAAATAATAATAGTCGCCCGCTAAAAGCAAAATTTTCGAGATTTTATTAAAAACTAGCTATCCCAGCGTTGCCCAGGAATCTTTTTACTTTCATTTTTCTTTTCAATTTTTTTTTAATATCTTAAATCGCATAAATACCCTCGAGTATTTTTAACTCTTAAATTTATAAATAATAAGAGGCTAAGAGCCGGGGTTTCAGTGAATGACATTTTTTTTTAGAATTAAGATTTGTTAAATATTTCGTTTTATTTAAATTGTTGCATTATCATTGAAATACATATTCGATTAATACTAATTAATAGAGGTTCTTTAAAACGCTATCTGGTCCGGAAGTTGGTGATCATTACCGTTTCAGGGTCCGGAAGAGGGTGATTATTTTACGTTACATTTATATGCGAAAGTGAAATATTGTTTTTGTTTTAGTTCATTTTACTGCCAACTTTTTTATCGACAAAAAAAAAAAAATAGAATATCATTTTGGGGGTGGTGGTGGGGTGTAACGTAGGTTGCAGGGTTTCAATGATAGTTTGTTTTTGACCCAAGAATGTCGATTTTAGAAAGAGGCGAGGTGGAGAAAGCCTCGGTATAACCGTAGCTGTCGTCCTTTCTTTTTATTTTCCTTTTTCTTTTTCTTTTTCTTTCTCAGCCTCGCTCTGAACTGGAGAGCCTCGTTATGGAAACCACCCAGCCCTACGTGCGAATAATTTGGCGTTGAATGGCGAAGCTGGGCGTGGAGGCTGACACAATTAATTTTTTGTTTTATTTTCGGTGTCTGGGGAATCAAATAAAATAAACACATTTCGCAAAGAACACTTCACTTTCCGATGACCTGGTACCACCCTCAGGGAAATTCGATCAATTAATAAAAACTAAGCCTTTTAATTTTCCTCAAACATGGTTAGGAAATTGATCTCATAAATATATATATATATATATTTATTTTATTTTTCATTTTAGAGAAAGTATGCCAGATTTGACTAGATATATAAGTTTATGTATTTGTTATTGTTTTTAATAGCGATAGCAACAACATTTCTTTGTATTTTTCCACTTCCTAAGCGGTAAAGGGTATGCAGAATATTGCATTCAGTCGCCCATTAATAGAACGTGTTATTATTTTTATTATATATATATATATATATATATATATATATATATATATATATATTAATCAATTAATATTTTACGTACATAAAAGTAATAAAAATATATATGTATTTTTAAAATTTTTTAATTAGTTTAAAATCATATACCACACAAAGAGTATAAACAAAGATATTAAAGTTGGTTACAGCTGTTTCAAGGAAATGTTTATTTTAAGTCATACAATGAAACATGACATCTTTTTCAAACATCGAATCACTTCAGAACGGCATTTCGTGCGTACCAAGAAAACCCCCCACATATAATATTGAGCTACCGATGTTTGGTTTATTTATATTCTATCTATCACTCTCGCTTCCGTCACTATATATATATATATATATATATATATATATATATATAGTCTCGGAAGTTTTTAAAACATTAAAACTATATGGAAAAAAACAACACTTTTAGTCCCAAGTCCTTCGTTGGAAAATTACTTTTCTTGTAAGTCAATTTACTTTTTACAGTCACTATATTAGTTTGCTTCCAAGAATTTACGCTAGTCTTAACATTATTTAAGGGATCATCAGTTGTTTACCATGAAAAACTGTTTCGGTAATTTAAAAACAAAAAAGGATTTTATTTCATGGATTCCCATTTTTTTGAGTACCTTTGGTACCAGAAAGGTATTTAAATAAGAGGAAGGAAACCTAACCATGCATATCCAAATAGCTAATACATAGTCTTGGAAGTTTTTCAACTATTAAAACTATATGGAAAAAAACCCACTTTCAGTCCTAAGTCATTCTCGGAATGGATATTTATTTGAGAGAAAATATTTTGAGCAATAATAAGTACACATTCACTTTCAATTATATATATATATATATTTTTTTTTTTACATGATTCACCCCAAACAAGGCAGGACGCCACTGTAAACGTAAGGGGCTACTGAGAAAAAGGAAAAGGGGGGAAGGATTGGTGGTTCAGCTTAAATTGGGATCTGAGCAGCGAGATGTCTGTTTACATTAGTTTTAAATTTCTGCATGTCAGTACTGTCGGGGAAACAGGGGGCAGGGAGGGAGTTCCAGAGGCCAGCAGCACGAGGAAAGAAGCTATTTGAGTAGAATGCTCTCCGGCATCTGGGGGAAAACAGATTTGTTCCTAACTATAGAAAGACAGATAGACAGATAGATACACTGACGGGCAGATCGACGGTAATCGTCGCATGTGATTCACACAGTTTTTTTTTTAATTTTAAGGTATCTCATCTCGCTTCAAGTTTCCACAGCAGACTGATTTAAACTCCAATCGCTTTTTCTTACTTTGTTAGCACGTGGCGTCATATCCGTTGATTATCCCAGTCTGGCATTTCTGACCTTGCCTCGTCAAATCTAACCTCGAGGTCAGATTCGTCTAGAATACACCCCGAGGACGTCGCTTATTTCACATACGGACAGGTTATTGTGACCGTACTCATTCACATGTGTACAAAATCTGTACTAGTCGATTCACCATACATAATCTAACCCTAACACACCCACACACACACACACACATATATATATATTGTTTACACAGCAAGCACTTTCTCCCGACACATTGCATACCATCTATCAGACACTAGTGAAATCCAACGCAACATCACTACGCACAATAAAAACAGTAGAGTCAGCCGCGATCAGAAAAATCCTAACCTTTAACCCAACCACTAACACTAACATCATACACCAAATTAACTGTATACGAAGTTTAAAAATCCTAGAAGCACTATGCAGTAAAAAGGAACAACCAAGCATAAACAGAATAGCTATCAAAATAGCATATTAAACATTAACAGCATAGCCATTAAAATAGCATATTAAACATTAACAGAATAACAATAAAATAGCATGTTAAACATTAACAGAATAACCATTAAATAGCATATTAAACATTAACAGAATAACCATTAAAATAGCCATTAAAATAGCATATTAAACATTAACAGTATAGCCATTAAAATAGCATATTAAACATTAACAGAATAGCCGTCAAAATAGCATATTAGACATTAACAGAATAGCCATTAAAATAGCATATTAAACATTAAAAGAATAGCCATTAAAATAGCATATTAGACATTAACAGAATAGCCATCAAAATAGCATGTTAAACATTAACAGAATACCCATTAAAATAGTATATTAAACATTAACAGAATAGCCGTCAAAATAGCATATTAAACATTAACAGAATAGCCATTAAAATAGCATATTAAACATTAAAAAAATAGCCATTAAAATAGCATATCTAAACATTAACAGAATAGCCATTAAAATAGTATATTAAACATTAACAGAATAGCCATTAAAATAGCATATTAGACATTAACAGAATAGCCATCAAAATAGCATATTACACATTAACAGAATAACCATCAAAATAGCATGTTAAACATTAACAGAATAACCATTAAAATAGCATATTACACATTAACAGAATAACCATTAAAATAGCATATTAAACATTAACAGAATAACCATTAAAATAGCCATTAAAATAGCATATTAAACATTAACAGAATAACCATTAAAATAGCATGTTAAACATTAACAGAATAACCATTAAAATAGGATATTACACATTAACAGAATAACCATTAAAGTAACATATTAAACATTAACAGAATAGCCATTAAAATAGCATATTAAACATTAACAAAATAGCCATTAAAATAGCATGTTAAACATTATCAGCATAGCCATTAAAATAGCATATTCAATGTCTTCCAAAATAAAATAAAAAAAGATAAATATTCAAGTATATAACGCAACAATTAAATTAAACTTTGTTTCTTCCACAAATAAAAAAAAACAACAAATTAATATAACTACAGAACTTAATTAATGTTCGATGTCGGTAGTTTAGCTAAAATCGAATAAAAAATGGGCTTTGAAAGCATCTGTTAAAATTTTAATTTTAAAATAGGGGAAATGCCTTAGAAACTACGAATAATATAAGCATATTTTTTTAATGAAAAATAAAAAATTGAAATTAATTAAAATTGAACACACATCTGACGAAGGGAATATTTTCCCGAAATATCATTATACGGAACTTCCATCAGACCACCCTTATGCGAGTAGGATTGTATTGTATTAATAAAAAGGTGGATACTTCTTAACCCATTCTGCCATATATTCCATTTTAATTTGCCTTCATACACACATTAAACAATGCGACAAGAAAACTACATCAATCTCTTAAAAATCATTTTTATTTTTTATTATTGTCTTAAATTTTCCCGCTAAAATATCCCTTTTCATTTACTAATTATAAAACAACTCTCGTCTCCGAGGAAGGATATTTTATCCGAAAAATTTAAGATAAAAAAAAGAAGAATTTTGTTTTTAATCCCAAATAAGAAACTGCGCTGGTTTGCCCCCTTCAACATGGTCCCACTCGAGTCTAATGCTCTTCCCCATTTTTCACTGTCAGAAAGTTTCTCGCCGTTACGACACTTTTGATGGTCACACGCCTTCAAAATGTGATCGCTTGTTGACCTCCGCTTGGGTTTGGGGGGAAGAACAAACGTCACACGGTAAATAAAGGTGATTGTGCCAGTTGATCAGTGCCAATCTTTCGTCTCTCAATATTCTTTAACCCTAGCCCTAACGCTAACCCTAACCTTAACCCAACCACTAACACTAACATCATACACAAAATGTACTGTATACGAAGTTTAAAAATCCTAGAAGCACTATGCAGTAAAAAGGAACAACCTAACATAAACAGAATAGCCATTAAAATAGCATATTAAACATTAACAGAATAGCCATTCAAATAGCATATTAAACATTAACAGAATAGCCATTAAAATAGCATATTAAACATTAACAGAATAGCCATTCAAATAGCATATTAAACATTAACAGCATAGCCATTAAAATAGAATATTACACATTAACAAAATAGCCATTAAAATAGCATATTAAACATTAACAGAATAGCTATTAAAATAGCATATTAAACATTAACAGAATAGCCATTAAAATAGGCTATTAAACATTAACAACATAGCCATTAAAATAGCATATTACACATTAACAGAATAGCCATTAAAATAGCATATTAAACATTAACAGCATAGCCATTAAAATAGCATATTACACATTAACAGAATAGCCATTCAAATAGCATATTAAACATTAACAGAATAGCTATTAAAATAGCATATTAAACATTAACAGAATAGCCATTAAAATAGCATATTAAACATTAACAGAATAGCTATTAAAATAGCATATTAAACATTAACAGAATAACCATTAAAATAGCCATTAAAATAGCATATTAAACATTAACAGTATAGCCATTAAAATAGCATATTAAACATTAACAGAATAACTATTAAAATAGAATATTAGACATTAACAGAATAGCCATTAAAATAGCATATTAAACATTAACAGAATAGCCATCAAAATAGCATATTAAACATTAACAGAATAGCCATTAAAATAGCATATTAAACATTAATAGAATAGCTATTAAAATAGCATATTAAACATTAACAGAATAGCCATTAAAATAGTATATTAAACATTAACAGAATAACCATTAAAATAGCATATTACACATTAACAAAATAGCCATTAAAATAGCATATTAAACATTAACAGAATAGCTATTAAAATAGCATATTAAACATTAACAGAATAGCCATTAAAATAGCTTATTAAACATTAACAGCATAGCCATTAAAATAGCATATTAAACATTAACAGAATTGCCATTAAAATAGCATATTAAACATTCACAGAATAGCCATTAAAATAGCATATTAAACATTATCAGCATAGCCATTAAAATAGCATATTCAATGTCTTCCAAAATTAAATAAAAAAAGATAAATATTCAAGTATATAACACAACAATTAAATTAAACTTTGTTTCTTCCACAAATAAAACAACAACAAATTAATATAACTACAGAACTTAATGCACGTGCGATGTCGGTAGTTTAGTTAAAATCGAATAAAAAATGGGCTTTGAAAGCATCTGTTAAAATTTTAATTTGAAAATAGGGGAAATGCCTTAGAAACTACGAATAATATAAACATATTTTTTTTAATGAAAAATAAAAAATTGAAATTAATTAAAATTGAACACACATCTGACGAAGGGAATATTTTCCCGAAATATCATTATACGGAACTTCCATCAGACCACCCTGACGCGAGTAGGATTGTATTGTATTAATAAAAAGGTGGATACTTCTTAACCCATTCTGCCATGTATTCCATTTTAATTTGCCTTCATACACACATTAAACAATGCGACAAGAAAACTACTTCAATCTCTTAAAAATCATTTTTTTTTAAAAATTATTGTCTTAAATTTTCCCGCTAAAATATCCCTTTTCATTTACTAATTATAAAACAACTCTCGTCTCCGAAGAAGGATATTTTATCCGAAAAATTTAAGATTAAAAAAAAAGAAGAATTTTGTTTTTAATCCCAAATAAGAAACTGCGCTGGTTTACCCCCTTCAACGTGGCCCCACTCGAGTCTAATGCTCTTCCCCATTTTTCACTGTCAGAAAGTTTCTCGCCGTTACGACACTTTTGATGGCCACACGCCTTCAAAATGGGACCGCTTGTTGACCTCCTCTTGGGTTTGGGGGAAAGAACAGGCGTAAACAAGAATATGCGCCCAAAATTCCAATGGTTGCAGAATACAGTTATATGCGACCAAGATAGTATCCCTCTTTCGCCCATAGATGACACAGCACCCCCCCCCCCACATCTTTTCACTTCGACACCGTAAAAATGTAGGAAACAAAAAAACAATAAAAAGAAAAAAAAAGAAAAGCGAAGATGGAGGCTGTAGAATGTAATAAAAAATGACCCGTTCAAAAATGTTAAAGTAACAATGAAGAAAAAAGGTTTGGGCTATTCTTCGAGGATATGATGTGTGTTGCTCTGGATTCTTAGTTTTTTGAATAATTCAAATCAAAGAAAAATAAATATTCCAAATATATATATTTTGAAAACAAAAAGAAAGAGCCCCAAGAAGAAGAAGAAGAAGAAGGAGAAGAAGAAGAAGAAGAAGAAGAAGAAGAAAAAGAAAAGGAGGAAGAAAAAGAAGAAAAAGAAGAAAAAAAAAGAAAGAAAAGGAAGAGGAAGAAGAAGACGAAAAAGAAGAAGAAAAAGAAAAAGAAACAGAAGAAGAAGAAGAAGAAGAAGAAGAAGAAAAAGATGAAGAAGAAAAAGAAGAAGAAGAAAAAGAAAGAAAAAGAAAAAGAGGAAGAAGAAGAACAACAACAACAAGGAGAAGAAAAAGTAGAAGAAAGAAGAAGAAGAAAAAGATGAAGAAGAAAAAGAAGAAGAGAAAAAGAAGAAGAAAGAAATAGAGGAAGAAGAAGAACAACAATAACAAGGAGAAGAAGAAGAAGAAGAAAAAGAAGAAAAAGAAGAAAAAGAAGAAAAAGAAGAAGGAAAAGAAGAAGAAGAAGAAGAAGAAAAAGAAGAAGAAGAAGAAGAAGAAAGAAAAAGAAAGAAAAAGAGGAAGAAGAACAACAATAACAAGGAGAAAAAGAAGAGGAAGAAAGAAGAAGAAGAAGAAGAAGAAGAAAAAGAAAAGGAGGAAGAAGAAGAAGAAGAAAAAGAAGAAAAAGAAGAAGAAGAACAAAAACAACAACAAGGAGGAGAAGAAGAGAGAGAAAGGAAAGAATAGGAAGAAAAAGAAAATAGAGAGAAAAAAGGATAAAAAGATAAAAAAGAAGAGAAAAAAGAAGTGAGAGACAATAGAGAGCGTGGCAAAAAAGAAAGAGAAATGAAAAAGAGAAAAGAAAAACGTAAAAAAAGAAGAAGGTAAAAAATCATGAGGAAGGAATTAAAACTTGATGCCCCCCCCCCCTCCAAACTCGAAGACTTGCCGCATTCCAATGGATTCAAATTCACATTCTTCATAAATTTACAAACCTCGGAATTGAGTTTATAAACTAAATGGGCCAAACATTTTTTTGCATTTTTTTTCTTCCTTTTTTTTTCGAATTCTTGTTTTACTTATGCCCCGGGTTTTTTTTTACTTACGCCCCGGGGATTAGTTTCGTCATCAATTCCATCGCAGCGTGGAGTTTCGATTCCTGGAAGAAAAAATGTATATCGAATACAGATTTTCACGGAATGACCCATTTTACATAATTATTTATTTTTAACTTCATATCTCTCTTTCCCTTTCTCTCGTACATATATATATATATATATATATATATATATATATATATATATATATATATATATATATATATATATATATATATATATATATATAATAAAAACAAAGTAACACGGAATCACATGATAACCGGTGCAATAATTTATTTCAACCTTCCGGTATTGTCAAGCATCTGTTCGGATCGAGGGTCGTGTTCCCCCGATTATAGACGTGTTCAGTAAATCAAGCAATTGTTGCATGCAAAGACAGAGTAATAATTAACAAACAAAATGAAGTAGTTCAAATAACGTTTATTGAACGTGTGTGTACGTGGAATGATGAAGTGTGTGATGTATGCATGTGTGTCGATGGAAAAACAGTTCTTGAAAAGGTATAAG
>OY744546.1:58265881-58285881 GCA_963556195.1 Sepiola atlantica | reverse complement strand
AAATCGTTCTAATTAAAGTTCTGCTTGATATTTTAAAATTCTTTTTCGGGGCGTGAGAGATAAAATATGACTGAGTAAGTACAAAATAATGCTTTTACATGAACACAATTAACTTGATCGGCCTATAAGTAAAATAGCACCGAACAAACTCCTCCATTACGATTGAAATCAATTTTATTCATATAGTTTAAGCAACAAACAGGCAAGGCTTGAAAGAGTTACGTAGACAAAAATATGAAAATTAGTTTTGAAGCGCGCATATCTGAAACATGGGTCGAGTCTGGGTCACTCATCTCGCGCTCGTCAGGTCTTGGCTTTGAGACGAGACAGTAACATAACCGTCTCGTCATATTGACGTGAAAAAATAGTATTAAATTCCTTCCCACCGCAGTAATATGTGACACAATGGTCAGAAGGTGAGGGAGAGGCAAGCCAGCGCCTCTAAAGAAGGAGCACTCTGGCCTATCAAAAATAGCCTGGGCAGCCCCGTCGGCATTCCCCGGTCAGGGTCCCTCAGGCAGTAAGCAATTAACTTACTCCAAAGAGGGGAATAAAAGCCTGAGAGGGTGCATCTCCTAGGTCAACCCAGGACAGTATACCTCAGCCCGACAGATGTTTATTTACTCCTCGCGGAGTTAGGCACAAGGCCAGTTTTATCTTACTCCCACAAGTAAGATGTGACCCAAGATCGGGTCGAGCAAGTGGGGTTAAAAGCCAGCGCTCGAGAGGTGAGCACTCTGGCCATTTAAAAATTGCCTGGGCAGCCCCGTCGGCATTCCCCGGTAGGGGCGCCTCAGACAGTAAGCAATAAACTTACTCCTCCCCAAAGAGGGGAGGCGAAGCCTGGGAGGGTGGACCTCCTAGAACTGCACAGGACAGGCGTGCAGTATCCATCGGAACAGATACTACACTTTGATCTTAGCCAAAAGAGGCCACCGAAATGGCTCAGTTCCTGTCGAACTGATTGTCGAGAACGAATCCTCGACTGGTATTACCCCATCCCGAAGTTCTCAATAAACCGAAGAAGAACCCAACTTTTTGTAACAAAAAAAAAAAACATTACTTAATAAATTTATTAATCATTCAATTGTCGACCTTTACGTCTGTACCTGTAAACAGAAAATCGCTTCGAAAAGTTAATCTCTGTTTGTAACTTGTTCAGTTTTCAGCAAGCAGATATCGAATTCCAATCAGTGTAGTATCGTTGAGATAGAATCAAAATGTTTTTTTTTAACAGTAAGAACATGTGTGCCTCGGTAGCGCAGTAGGCAGCGCGTCAGTCTCATAATCATGTATCGCAGCCTGAGTTATCTGAAGGTCGTGAGTTCGATCCTCACCTGGGGCATTATTTTTTTAACTTTTAGAAGACTAGCTGTGTTTAAAATCCGTGTGGTAGTTGGGTGTATAAAAGCATTTGCTTCATAAATATATATGGTTCGCGAGAAAATAATTTTTTTTTAAATATAACATACTTACGAGATTAGGTAACTATTCTTTCTTGCGATTCCTACAGTACATGCATCAGTAGCGCAGTATGCAGCACGTCAGTCTCCATAATCTTAGCCGTAGCTATCTGAAGGTCATGAGTTCGATCCTAACCTGGGGCAGTATCTTTTTACTTTATTAAGGTGAGGCCAAAATATAGACACGATATTGCCCCCCCCCCCCCACCATCACCACCATAAAATCGCTCGACAAATATTAGGGAATTACAAAAATAATGGCCGCCTGAAGCGCTGGGTTTTAAAAAGTTATTTTAACAAAGAATTTGTAGTTTATTTCATGTAAATTTTAACATATATAATAATTAATGTGTTCTCAATAATAATTTATAACTTTTTTTTTATATAGAAAGTATTTTTGAAGCCTAGAAGACCCTCAATGATGTTGCATGAGTTTAAACTTAGGCACAATGCCTCCGAAACTCCCGCCAATATCAATAGAGCATGGGAGATGAATCCACGGTGTTCAAGAAATTATGTTGTTGAGATGAGAGCCTTGAAGATGAAGAAGGTAGAGGACGGCCATGTAATCGTGACAATATCAATAGAGCCTGGGAGATGAATCCACAAGCGATCGGACGTTGGTTCCAGAAATTCCGCAGTGGAAATGAGAGCCTTGAATATGATGAAGGTAGAGCAAGGCCCGTGTAATGTTGACAATGAAGAATTGCAAGCACTCGTTGAGCAAAATCCACGTCAACGTGTCGAAGAAATGTCTCAGACACTTGCTGTCTACACTGCAACAGTTTCACGTCATTCACAGAATATTGGAAAGGTGAGAAAATGTTCATGTATGTTTCTGAAATCGGCCATTATTTTTGTAATGACCGAATATTTATTTATTTAAATGAGATTATTATAGGAAAAGAAGACTGCTTGGTCGTAATGTTCTCCATCTCTCCTCAACCTTTGCCCTTCTTTTATGGAAATAAGACGTTTTATATATATATATATATAAAATAGATGTTCTGTAAAATAGTAAATACTCACTTTGAAAGGAACAACACAGGTAAGGAGAAACTATATTTTAATACTTTAGAAAAACAAATCTGGAGGCAAAACTAAATCAAATATTTGTAAACTTTTTAAATTAAAAAATAATTATTAAATAGGGAGGTGGTGTCTGATCAACACTGCTGGGATGCCATGATAAAGAAATACGGTTTTGTTTTTAAAATCCCGAAACAGTTTTCATGGTAAACAACTGACGATCCCTTATATATAAAAACATATATAAATATATATTTATATTAGAGTATATTCTTGGAAGTAAACTAAAATAGTGATTGCAGTAGATTGATTGACTTACTAGACAAAAATCTTTCAACAATTTTTTTTTTTTTTCAGTTTTGAAGGTTAAAAGAACTTCCGAGACTATATATATATATATATATATATATATATATATATATATATATATATATATATATATATATATATATGTATTGTATTAGTTTCTGTAAATGTAAATCCGTAGAAACTCAAGTGTTTATAAAAAGTGCTCAATAACAAGTAGAGCTGTTTATAAGTATACATTTTTATTTATACAAACATTATTGGTTACATATGTGCATACATGTTTCGGTTGCACTTTTCATAGAAAGTCAACCTCATCAGACCAAGAATTTTCGAGAAATGGATGGATTTGAAGAATTTTCTTTCCCAAATAAATCTTTTTGGGGTTTAGTTATTTTCTATTTCTTATGAATTAGTATCGGATTACCTATTCCACTTGCTGACCTTTTTTGCTCGTGGTTGTCCTTTTTATTACTTTTATGGCGTCTCCATCACCTTTTTCCATCCTTATTTTATTGCCCACTTCTTTCTGGGTTTCTTAAAACTCTTTAACCTACCAAGTTTTACAAACTCACTTCAGTATAAATATCTTATCTATATATCAAGAATCACACATATATAAACAAACTCTAATAGATACGCAAATACAAATAAATAAACAGACATTGATATACATACACATCTAAACATGGACACACACACACACACACACACACACACACCCACACACATATATATATATATATATATATATATATATATATATATTATAATATAAAATGAGGTAATAAAATAAGGTGTCAATCAAATTTTATTAGAATTCAAAGTTCAAGCAAAGCATCCTTAAGTCCTTAGCTCATGAGTTTTCAAAGATAATTTTATTACCTGTAGTGGTATAACTGCGGTAATGGTCCTCTGAAGAGAAGAATTATCTTTGAAAACTCATGAGCTAAGGACTTAAGGATGCTTTGCTTGAACTTTGAATTCTAATAAAATTTGATTGACACCTTATTTTATTACCTCATTTTATATTATAATATTAATGCTCTATCCAGTATATTGAGCTTCAGTTTTTATCCGGATGTTTCACTAATTATAAGATATTAGTTGACGCTTATATCTTTTGTTGGATTACTTTATATATATATATATATATATATATATATATATATATATATATATATATATATATATATATATATATATATATATATATATATATGTGTGTGTGTGTGTGTGTGTATCGAGGCAGCATTTTTTCTTTAAGACACGTATTATTAAAAATAACCGACAATTTTTGTCTGGTTATTTTAGTGTTGATCCCTTCTTTACCTGTTTGTCATTATTCCACCGACGATGGACCCAGACGGGTCAGAAAGTACTCTGGACCAACATGTACACTATGGCAGTTTCATCAGCCAATTTCCTTCCGAGATTAAGATTTTAATTCGGAAAATTGAAGGGATCAACACTAAAATAACCAGACAAAAATTGTCGGTTATTTTTAATAATATATATATATATATATATATATATATATATATATATATATATATATATATATATATTTCTAACGATCAGTATGGATTTAGACAAGCTCGTTCTACTGCGGATATCGCAACAGTCATCTCTGAACGCATATACCATACACTGGGCAAAGCAGGTGAAGCTAAGGCGGTAGCGCTTGATATATTCAAAGCCTTTGACAAGGTCTGGCATAAAAGTCTTCTCATGAAAATTAATCCGTACGATATTAATAGACGAATATTTAATACAATCAGATCCTTCTTAAGCAAAAGAAAGATCCAGGTTGTCCTCGACGGCCATACATCAAAACAGCATGCCATTAATGCCAGTGTACCACAGGGGTCGATCCTTGGACCTGATTTTAATAAACCTCTCTGATGCAATCGTGTCCGAGATGGGTATATTTACCGATGACACCATGCTCTATTCTCGACATATGGGTAAAACGAACGCGCACATATCCAAGGCAATGGCTGAATCTTTAGAAAATGACCTTCAGTCTGTAGTGGAATGGGAACTTAAATGGATAGTAACATTTAATGCTACTAAGACAAAGCTCCTTTTCAAAAATGGATGGTAACATTTAATGCTACTAAGACAAAGCTCCTTTTCAAAAATGGATGGTAACATTTAATGCTACTAAGACAAAGCTCCTTTTCAAAAATGGATGGTAACATTTAATGCTACTAAGACAAAGCTCCTTTTCAAAAATGGATGGTAACATTTAATGCTACTAAGACAAAGCTCCTTTTCAAAAATGGATGGTAACATTTAATGCTACTAAGACAAAGCTCCTGTTCAAAAATGGATGGTAACATTTAATGCTACTAAGACAAAACTCCTTTTCAAAAATGGATGGTAACATTTAATGCTACTAAGACAAAGCTCCTGTTCAAAAATGGATGGTAACATTTAATGCTACTAAGACAAAGTTCCTTTTAAAAACTGGATGGTAACATTTAATGCTATTAAGACAAAGCTCCTTTTCAAAAATGGATGGTAACATTTAATGCTACTAAGACAAAGCTCCTTTTCAAAAATGGATGGTAACATTTAATGCTACTAAGACAAAGCTCCTGTTCAAAAATGGATGGTACATTTAATGCTACTAAGAAAAAGCTCCTTTTCAAAAATGGATGGTAACATTTAATGCGACTAAGACAAAGCTCCTTTTCAAAAATGGATGGTACATTTAATGCTACTAAGAAAAAGCTCCTGTTCAAAAATGGATGGTAACATTTAATGCTACTAAGACAAAGCTCCTGTTCAAAAATGGATGGTAACATTTAATGCTACTAAGACAAAGCTCCTTTTCAAAAATGGATGGTAACATTTAATGCTACTAAGACAAAGCTCCTTTTCAAAAATGGATGGTACATTTAATGCTACTAAGAAAAAGCTCCTTTTCAAAAATGGATGGTAACATTTAATGCTACTAAGACAAAGCTCCTTTTCAAAAATGGATGGTAACATTTAATGCTACTAAGACAAAGCTCCTTTTCAAAAATGGATGGTAACATTTAATGCTACTAAGACAAAGCTCCTTTTCAAAAATGGATGGTAACATTTAATGCTACTAAGACAAAGCTCCTTTTCAAAAATGGATGGTAACATTTAATGCTACTAAGACAAAGCTCCTTTTCAAAAATGGATGGTAACATTTAATGCTACCAAGACAAAGCTCCTTTTCAAAAATGGATGGTAACATTTAATGCTACCAAGACAAAGCTCCTTTTCAAAAATGGATGGTAACATTTAATGCTACTAAGACAAAGCTCCTTTTCAAAAATGGATGGTAACATTTAATGCTACTAAGACAAAGCTCCTGTTCAAAAATGGATGGTACATTTAATGCTACTAAGAAAAAGCTCCTTTTCAAAAATGGATGGTAACATTTAATGCTACTAAGACAAAGCTCCTTTTCAAAAATGGATGGTAACATTTAATGCTACTAAGACAAAGCTCCTGTTCAAAAATGGATGGTACATTTAATGCTACTAAGACAAAGCTCCTTTTCAAAAATGGATGGTAACATTTAATGCTACTAAGACAAAGCTCCTTTTCAAAAATGGATGGTACATTTAATGCTACTAAGACAAAGCTCCTTTTCAAAAATGGATGGTAACATTTAATGCTATTAAGACAAAGCTCCTGTTCAAAAATGGATGGTAACATTTAATGCTACTAAGACAAAGCTCCTTTTCAAAAATGGATGGTAACATTTAATGCTACTAAGACAAAGCTCCTTTTCAAAAATGGATGGTAACATTTAATGCTACTAAGACAAAGCTCCTTTTCAAAAATGGATGGTAACATTTAATGCTACTAAGACAAAGCTCCTTTTCAAAAATGGATGGTAACATTTAATGCTACTAAGACAAAGCTTTTTTTCAAAAATGGATGGTAACATTTAATGCTACCAAGACAAAGCTCCTGTTCAAAAATGGATGGTAACATTTAATGCTACCAAGACAAAGCTCCTTTTCAAAAATGGATGGTAACATTTAATGCTACTAAGACAAACTCCTTTCCTTTAACAATTATAAGAAACCTTTTCAACTATCCATTTCCATAGTTGATAGCACCCTACCTGAGGGTCCAATATTCAAACTCCTCGGCCTAACATTTCACAGGTAACATGAATTGGAAAAATACATAAAAGATGCTGCCAAGTCTGTAGCAAAGAAGTTGGATTCCCTCCACTTTGCTAAAAAAAAAAAACTTCTCACACCTGACATTATCCTATATCTCTACAAAGCCACTATTCGCCCATGCATGGAATGTTGTTGCCACATCTGGGCTGGTGCACCAACCACTAGTCTCTCCCTCTTAGACAAGGTTTTAAAAAGAGTCTCAAATCTAATAGACACCACACTGTCTACCAAGCTCCAGCCCCTGTCCCATCACCGTAGTGTTTCATCGCTTTTGCCTGTTTTACAAGTACTTTAATGGAATGTGCTCCGATGAACTTTCTGCTCTGGTGCCCCCTCGACGTAAACAAACCCAACAATCAGCTAAATTCCATCTCTTCACTGTTGAGGTCCCCAGATGCCAGAAGGCTTTCTACTCTAATAACTTTTTTTCTCGAACTACTAGATTTTGGAATTCCCTCCCTGCTCCCTTGAACATGCAGAAATTTGAATGTAATTTGAACAAACCTCTCGCTGCACAACTCCCCACTTAGGATGGCACTATTGATACGACTCCAAATTCACAGTGCACCCTGACGCTTTAGGGGCAATGTGCTTCTTTTTTTTGGGGGGGGGGGATGAACTAAAGTAAAAAAAAATAAAAAATAAATAAAATTAAAAAAACAACCTTTTTCTAAATTTTAAATTTTATCGATCCATATAGTGGGATTATTATTAATTTTATTATCTAACTAAAAGAATAATGATACTAAACCTTAGGTTTAGAATCCCTATTCCAATCTTAATCAAAATCTTTTAACCCGCTGATTTTGATTGACGACATGGTAACACTATTATTTATTCACTCTTTTTGCCATTAATCTGGATGCGACAGAAGGTCAGTTTAACGTGATGGGACCACCACCACCCCACGCCCAGAAAGGGGGCACTCTGGATGGTTCCAATTTTTCTGTGATCAGCTCCGTCGGCATTCCCCAGTGTAAAGAAGGGGCACTCCAGGCGACCGGCAATGGACCAAACTCTCATCCCAAAAGAAGAAAGTAGTACCTGGGTGAATGACCTGAGACCGAACAGGACCATAGTGCCCTCTGATATAAGCCCCAGGGCCTGTGACACAACTTACCCTGCTTCCCACTAAAGTTCGGTTCTTTAGGGGGATTAATCCAGCTCCCGCGAGAGGGAACTTTTGAAGGTTATAAAAATATCCTTCATCGATAGGGTGGTAGGGGCACTCCAGGCGACCGGTAATAAACCAACCTGCCCTTCCCGAAGAAGTAGGTAATGCTTGGGATGGTGGCCTCTGGAACCAAGCAGAACAATGTCACCCTGTTTTTAGCCTGAATGCCAACTGTAGCCCAGTAAAACTATAATCCCTATAATTTATAGGGATTATAGGCTATAATCCCTTATGAATATGAGATTTTATTGTTATTTTTCTCCATTTTCTCGGAACACTAGTGTGTGTGTGTATATATATATATATATATATATATATATATATATATATATATATATATATATATAGGTTATTGTTTTCCCGTGACGTGTCAGGCCAATACTCTGTCCTAACTTTTCTGTGGGCCTGGTAGTGGCCATATCCCATCCAGGCTACACACAGTGCCTGGTGTAGTATCTGTTCCGATGGATACTGCACTTCATAGATCGGTATTGTCTTGGCCTTCGGGGCTTGATTTACGCCGGTCTATGGGTCTGTCCTGTGCAGTTCTAGGAGGTCCACCCTCCCAGGCTTCGCCTCCCCTCTTTGGGGATGAGTAAGTTTATTGCTTACTGCCTGAGGCGCCCCTACCGGGGAATGCCGACGGGGCTGCCCAGGCAATTTTTGATGGTCAGAGTGCTCACCTCTCGGGCGTTGGCTTTTCAACCCCCACTTTCCGACCCGACCTTGGGTCACATCTTACTTGTGGGAGTAGGATAACACTGGCTTTGTGCCTAACTCCTGGAGAGGAGTAAATAATACATATAGTGCCTGGTGTACCCATTTAGTACTGGCCAGGCTCAACGTTGCTTAACTTCGGTGATCTAACGGGAAGCGGTGTGTAAACATCATTATGCCGTATTATATACATATGCGTGTGTCTGTGTGCGTGTGTATGTACAAATCCTTCGACTAGGTTTCAACCTAGAAAAACAATTCATTGTTTGTGAGCAAGTACATATCAAATTACATGTTGACCTAATCACGTCGACTAGTTCAATCTAAGATAAGTAGACTTTATCTTATGACCTAAATGTATGTGCCTCGGTAGCGCAGTAGGCAGCGCGTCAGTCTCATAATCATGTCACAAACTCGAGCAATCTGAAGGTCGTGAGTTCGATCCTCACCTGGGGCATAACATTTTTATATTTTTTTCCAGATTTAAAAGTGATATAGCTGTATGAAGTATTTCGTGTTGATAATTTTCGCCATTTGTTCATCATGACGATGAATTAGCTCCCTTGAATTCCTAAATATTCCAATTTGATTGGCCAATGCCACTTTTCTTGACCAATCAAGAAATACTTAATTTTAACTGGCTGGATGCAAACACTCTTTGCCCGTCCTCTTTTGGAAGCTTCGTTTGTACGGGAGAAGACACCGAGAAATTCCAATCCCTCCTTTTGAATGTAATCGCTAACCAGTCATCAATCCAAAGACATTCATTTCATTTGTGTATGCGCGTTTAAGAGAGCCGCCAAAACAGACGATGTAGGACAACCTTTTCCTCTAAAAACTTCTTCACTTGAACTGCATGTCAATTTGTTGATTTTCAAACCATATCAGCGTCAATTAAAATAATTATTTCATGCCATGACAATGTAAATAAAATAATTAGGCACGGATCGAGGCATCTGCTGTACGAATCACAAGAAAAAAAAAATAGATACGTATTCTTTCGTAATTAAATAAACCGGAACATTACATTTGCAAGCGAACCATATATATTTATGAAAGAAAATTTTTGATTCGCTCAACTTCCATTCGACTGTTTGCTTCAACGTGTCTTTAAAATAGTAAAAAACAATGCCCCAGGTGAGGATCGATCTCACGACTTTCAGATAGCTCAGGCTAACATACATGTATATGAGACTTACGCGCTGCCTACTGCGCTACCGAGGCATGTGGAGTAGGATCGACTAGACAGAATTCATAGGTATTCTCTCCTAATTAAATCAACCAGAATTTTACATTTGCAAGCGAACCATATATATTTATGAAAGAAAAGGCTAGATACACTCAACTTACACTCGACTTGTTGCTTCAACGTGTCTTTAAAAGAGTAAAAAATAATGCCCCAGGTGAGGATCGAACTCACGACCTTCAGATAGCTCAGGCTAACATACATGATTATGAGACTGACGCGCTGCCTACTGCGCTACCGAGGCATGTGGTGTACGAACGATTAGACAGAATTCATACGTATTCTCTCCTAATTAAATCGACCAGAATTTTACATTTGCAAGCGAACCATATATATTTATGAAAGAAAAGGCTTGATGCACTCAACTTCCACTTTACTTGTCGCTTCAACGTGTCTTTAAAAGAGTAAAACATAATGCCCCAGGTGAGGATCGAACTCACGACCTTCAGATAGCTCAGGCTAACATACATGATTATGAGACTGACGCGCTGCCTACTGCGCTACCGAGGCATGTTGTGTAGGATCGACTAGACAGAATTCATACGTATTCTCTCCTAATTAAATCAACCAGAATTTTACATTTGCAAGCGAACCATATATATTTATAGAAAGAAAAGGCTAGATACACTCAACTTACACTGGACTTGTTGCTTCAACGTGTCTTTAAAAGAGTAAAAAATAATGCCCCAGGTGAGGATCGAACTCACGACCTTCAGATAGCTCAGGCTAACATACATGATTATGAGACTGACGCGCTGCCTACTGCGCTACCGAGGCATGTGGTGTATGATGGACTAGAAAAAATTCATACGTATTCTCTCCTAATTAAATCAACCAGAATTTTACATTTGCAAGCGAACCATATATATTTATGAAAGAAAAGGCTAGATACACTCAACTTACACTGGACTTGTTGCTTCAACGTGTCTTTAAAAGAGTAAAAAATAATGCCCCAGGTGAGGATCGAACTCACGACCTTCAGATAGCTCAGGCTAACATACATGATTATGAGACTGACGCGCTGCCTACTGCGCTACCGAGGCATGTGGTGTATGATGGACTAGAAAAAATTCATACGTATTCTCTCCTAATTAAATCAACCAGAATTTTACATTTGCAAGCGAACCATATATATTTATGAAAGAAAAGGCTAGATACACTCAACTTACACTGGACTTGTTGCTTCAACGTGTCTTTAAAAGAGTAAAAAATAATGCCCCAGGTGAGGATCGAACTCACGACCTTCAGATAGCTCAGGCTAACATACATGATTATGAGACTGACGCGCTGCCTACTGCGCTACCGAGGCATGTGGTGTATGATGGACTAGAAAAAATTCATACGTATTCTCTCCTAATTAAATCAACCAGAATTTTACATTTGCAAGCGAACCATATATATTTATGAAAGAAAAGGCTAGATACACTCAACTTACACTGGACTTGTTGCTTCAACGTGTCTTTAAAAGAGTAAAAAATAATGCCCCAGGTGAGGATCGAACTCACGACCTTCAGATAGCTCAGGCTAACATACATGATTATGAGACTGACGCGCTGCCTACTGCGCTACCGAGGCATGTGTTATATGATCGATTAGACAGAATTCATACGTATTCTGTCCTAATTAAATCAACCAGAATTTTACATTCGCAAGCGAACCATATATATTTATGAAAGAAAAGGCTAGATACACTCAACTTACACTGGACTTGTTGCTTCAACGTGTCTTTAAAAGAGTAAAAAATAATGCCCCAGGTGAGGATCGAACTCACGACCTTCAGATAGCTCAGGCTAACATACATGATTATGAGACTGACGCGCTGCCTACTGCGCTACCGAGGCATGTGTTGTATGATCGATTAGACAGAATTCATACGTATTCTGTCCTAATTAATTCAACCAGAATTTTACATTTGCAAGCGAACCATATATATTTATGAAAGAAAAGGCTAGATACACTCAACTTACACTGGACTTGTTGCTTCAACGTGTCTTTAAAAGAGTAAAAAATAATGCCCCAGGTGAGGATCGAACTCACGACCTTCAGATAGCTCAGGCTAACATACATGATTATGAGACTGACGCGCTGCCTACTGCGCTACCGAGGCATGTGTTGTATGATCGATTAGACAGAATTCATACGTATTCTGTCATAATTAAATCAACCAGAATTTTACATTTGCAAGCGAACCATATATATTTATGAAAGAAAAGGCTTGATACACTCAACTTCCACTCGACTCGTTGCTTCGACGCGTCTTTAAAAGAGTAAAAAATAATGCCCCAGGTGAGGATCGAACTCACGACCTTCAGATAGCTCAGGCTAACATACATGATTATGAGACTGACGCGCTGCCTACTGCGCTACCGAGGCATGTGGTGTACGATCGATTAGACAGAATTCATACGTATTCTGTCCTAATTAAATCAACCAGAATTTTACATTTGCAAGCGAACCATATATATTTATGAAAGAAAAGGCTAGATACACTCAACTTACACTGGACTTGTTGCTTCAACGTGTCTTTAAAAGAGTAAAAAATAATGCCCCAGGTGAGGATCGAACTCACGACCTTCAGATAGCTCAGGCTAACATACATGATTATGAGACTGACGCGCTGCCTACTGCGCTACCGAGGCATGTGGTGCAGGATGGACTAGACAAAATTCATACGTATTCTCTCCTAATTAAATCAACCAGAATTTTACATTTGCAAGCGAACCATATATATTTATGAAAGAAAAGGCTAGATACACTCAACTTACACTGGACTTGTTGCTTCAACGTGTCTTTAAAAGAGTAAAAAATAATGCCCCAGGTGAGGATCGAACTCACGACCTTCAGATAGCTCAGGCTAACATACATGATTATGAGACTGACGCGCTGCCTACTGCGCTACCGAGGCATGTGTTGTATGATCGATTAGACAGAATTCATACGTATTCTGTCATAATTAAATCAACCAGAATTTTACATTTGCAAGCGAACCATATATATTTATGAAAGAAAAGGCTAGATACACTCAACTTACACTGGACTTGTTGCTTCAACGTGTCTTTAAAAGAGTAAAAAATAATGCCCCAGGTGAGGATCGAACTCACGACCTTCAGATAGCTCAGGCTAACATACATGATTATGAGACTGACGCGCTGCCTACTGCGCTACCGAGGCATGCGGTGTAGGATGGACTAGACAGAATTCATACGTATTCTCTCCTAATTAAATCAACCAGAATTTTACATTTGCAAGCGAACCATATATATTTATGAAAGAAAAGGCTAGATACACTCAACTTACACTGGACTTGTTGCTTCAACGTGTCTTTAAAAGAGTAAAAAATAATGCCCCAGGTGAGGATCGAACTCACGACCTTCAGATAGCTCAGGCTAACATACATGATTATGAGACTGACGCGCTGCCTACTGCGCTACCGAGGCATGTGTTGTATGATCGATTAGACAGAATTCATACGTATTCTCTCCTAATTAAATCAACCAGAATTTTACATTCGCAAGCGAACCATATATATTTATGAAAGAAAAGGCTAGATACACTCAACTTACACTGGACTTGTTGCTTCAACGTGTCTTTAAAAGAGTAAAAAATAATGCCCCAGGTGAGGATCGAACTCACGACCTTCAGATAGCTCAGGCTAACATACATGATTATGAGACTGACGCGCTGCCTACTGCGCTACCGAGGCATGTGGTGTACGATCGATTAGACAGAATTCATACGTATTCTCTCCTAATTAAATCAACCAGAATTTTACATTTCCAAGCGAACCATATATATTTATGAAAGAAAAGGCTAGATACACTCAACTTCCACTCGACTCGTTGCTTCAACGTCTCTTTAAAAGAGTAAAAAATAATGCCCCAGGTGAGGATCGAACTCACGACTTTCAGATAGCTCAGGCTAACATACATGATTATGAGACTGACGCGCTGCCTACTGCGCTACCGAGGCATGTGGTGTACGATCGATTAGACAGAATTCATACGTATTCTCTCCTAATTAAATCAACCAGAATTTTACATTTGCAAGCGAACCATATATATTTATGAAAGAAAAGGCTTGATACACTCAACTTCCACTGGACTCGTTGCTTCAACGTGTCTTTAAAAGAGTAAAAAATGATGCCCCAGGTGAGGATCGAACTCACGACCTTCAGATAGCTCAGGCTAACATACATGATTATGAGACTGACGCGCTGCCTACTGCGCTACCGAGGCATGTGGTGTACGATCGATTAGACAGAATTCATACGTATTCTGTCCTAATTAAATCAACCAGAATTTTACATTTGCAAGCGAACCATATATATTTATGAAAGAAAAGGCTTGATGCACCCAACTTCCACTCGACTCGTTGCTTCAACGTGTCTTTAAAAGAGTAAAAAATAATGCCCCAGGTGAGGATCGAACTCACGACCTTCAGATAGCTCAGGCTAACATACATGATTATGAGACTGACGCGCAGCCTACTGCGCTACCGAGGCATGTGTTGTACGATCGATTAGACAGAATTCATACGTATTCTCTCCTAATTAAATCAACCAGAATTTTACATTTGCAAGCGAACCATATATATTTATGAAAGAAAAGGCTTGATGCACCTGTTAGAATCGAGGGTCGTGTTCCCCCGATTATAGATGTGTTCAGTAAATCAAGCAATGTTGCATGCAAAGACAGAGTAATAATTAATAAACAAAATGAAGTAGTTCAAATAACGTTTATTGAACGTGTGTGTACGTGGAATGGTGAAGTGTGTGATGTATGCATGTGTGTCGATGGAAAAACAGTTCTTGAAAAAGGTATAAGAAGAAATGAGTCCGGCGTAGGAAAAGTCTTTGAAAGCCGTAACACAAAGAAAACGAGTTGAGAAACTCTTACCGTTGTTTGCCCACGTGTTGACGGAAGAAACGTGTGTTGGTAGTTGTTTTGCTGAGACAAGTTCAAGAGAAAAGCGTGTGACGAAACGCTAGTGTATTAGCGTCGTTCTGTCGACCAGAGAAGAGTGAAAGACGGGGCGCAGGTGCCAGCATACGTCTGTCGAGGCTGGGTAAGAAGAGGGAGATTTTCCGTTTGGCTCCGGGTTTTATAGTCCGAAGGGCAGATAACTCTGGTGTCGCTTTACAGCGCCACCTGTTGGTGATAAAGCGCCACCTACCGGCAAACCGGTGTAGTTATGTTTTGAAAGGAGGAGGTGACTGCTACAAGGACTCCCCCCCAGATTGAAAAATATTGAAAATATTATTCAATATATACAGTTGTAGATGAGAAGCATTCTTTGTGGGTATGTCTGTTTTGCTGTTGAAGATTAGAAAAAAGTAGTGTGCACGCTACTTATTTCTGTTTCTGCATCTGTATTGAATGATTGATCGCAAGTGCGTCTGCGGAATTGAGTGTTTGTAACGCATGTGGATCTGCGTGTTGTTTGGGTCTGCATCAAGTTTGAGCGCAAGTGAGTCTGCGGTCGAAAAATGCTGAGTGCAAGCGAATTTGCACTTGTTGGTGGCGTTGTTCATGTTGATTAGTCTGCGTGATGCAGAGCTGATGAACAAACGTTGAATTGTCAGTGTTGTCCGGGAATGTTTGGTGCTTGGGTCTGCACGGTTGTTGATGAGTGAGCACAAGTGGGTCTGTGCGGTGTTGATGAGCGAGCACAAGTGAGTCTGTGCAGTGTTGATGAGCGAACACAAGTGAGTCTGTGCAGTGTTGATGAGCGAGCACAAGTGAGTCTGTGCAGTGTTGATGAGCGAGCACAAGTGAGTCTGTGCAGTTGTTGATGAGTGAGCACAAGTGAGTCTGTGCAATTGTTGATGAATGAGCACAAGTGAGTCTGTGCAGTGTTGATGAGTGAGCACAAGTGAGTCTGTGCAGTTGTTGATGAATGAGCACAAGTGAGTCTGTGCGGTGTTGATGTTGTTCATGTTAATTAGTCCGTGTTGTGGAGCTGATGAACAAACATCTAGTTGTTGAGATTGGTGGTACACTATGGTCAAAATCAGATGCACAAATGTCTGCAAGTGAGTTAGCAGGTCCAGGTACAAGTGGGTCTGTACTGGTGTTGGTGCGCGTCGTTCGAGTTGATGTGTCCCCAGTTGATCAACGAACGTCCAGTTGTTGAGTATTTAGTCGTGCTTGTGCAGGTGTACTCATTTTGAACTGGTGTGATTTCTTCCATAGTGTCGTCAGTGATGTCCGGAAATGTTTGGTGCTTGATGAATATCCGGGAAAAATGTGGTTGTTCAAGTTGTGTTGAAGATTGTTGGTAGGCCTTGAAGGGTGATGTTGTTCGTGTTTGCCTGTTTTGTTGTTTTCTTTTCCTTTATATATATATTTCCAACACGTGGGTAGAAAGGAAAAAGAAAAAAAAATGGAGTCGTAATTTTTTTCACACGAGGAATGATGTTTTTTGTTTTCGTTTGTTTGAATGTTCGTTTCCACGTAGAGAAAGAATGGTGGCTTCTCTTTTCCTTTGTTGTTGAAAAGAAAGAAAAAAAAAAATTCGTATTTTTTTTTTTTTGAATTTTCATTTCCAGGTGAAAAAGATGGCGGCATTATTTTGAATTTTTTTTATCAACACGTGGTCATGGCAAAGAGTGGCGGCATTTTTTTTTTTTTTTTTTTTTTTTTTTTTTTTTTCTTTTTGTCAACACGTGGTTATGAAAAAGGTGGGCAGCGTGAGCGTTTGTTTTCTTTTGTTTTCTTTCTATCTCCACGTGTTCAAAACAAAAGAAAATAGCGTCTTGTAAAGTCCTTTTGTTCGTCGAAAATGAAAAAAAAAAAGGATTGGCAAAAGTTTGTCTCTTTCTTTGTATATAATTTTCCGACACGAGAAAGAGAAGAAAAAAAAAATGAAATTGTAATTTGTTTTATACTCGGGGAAGCCGAGAAATGTTTTTGTTTTTCTTGTTTGGGTATTTCCGCGTGGCCAGGAAAAATGGAGACGGTGGCTTCTTTTCTTTTGTTTGTTTGTATATTTCTACCTCGTGGGTAGAAAAAAAAAGGAAAAAGATGGGTGCGTAATTCGTTTCACCACGAAAGAAAAAACGAGAAATGATTTTTTTTGTTTTTGTTCTAGTACGAAATTAATTACTCCGCCACATACAACAAAGCTTGCACGTCAGGTCACCAATTGTTAGAATCGAGGGTCGTGTTCCCCCGATTATAGATGTGTTCAGTAAATCAAGCAATGTTGCATGCAAAGACAGAGTAATAATTAATAAACAAAATGAAGTAGTTCAAATAACGTTTATTGAACGTGTGTGTACGTGGAATGGTGAAGTGTGTGATGTATGCATGTGTGTCGATGGAAAAACAGTTCTTGAAAAAGGTATAAGAAGAAATGAGTCCGGCGTAGGAAAAGTCTTTGAAAGCCGTAACACAAAGAAAACGAGTTGAGAAACTCTTACCGTTGTTTGCCCACGTGTTGACGGAAGAAACGTGTGTTGGTAGTTGTTTTGCTGAGACAAGTTCAAGAGAAAAGCGTGTGACGAAACGCTAGTGTATTAGCGTCGTTCTGTCGACCAGAGAAGAGTGAAAGACGGGGCGCAGGTGCCAGCATACGTCTGTCGAGGCTGGGTAAGAAGAGGGAGATTTTCCGTTTGGCTCCGGGTTTTATAGTCCGAAGGGCAGATAACTCTGGTGTCGCTTTACAGCGCCACCTGTTGGTGATAAAGCGCCACCTACCGGCAAACCGGTGTAGTTATGTTTTGAAAGGAGGAGGTGACTGCTACACACCCAACTTCCACTCGACTCGTTGCTTCAACGTGTCTTTAAAAGAGTAAAAAATAATGCCCCAGGTGAGGATCGAACTCACGACCTTCAGATAGCTCAGGCTAACATACATGATTATGAGACTGACGCGCTGCCTACTGCGCTACCGAGGCATGTGTTGTACGATCGATTAGACAGAATTCATACGTATTCTCTCCTAATTAAATCAACCAGAATTTTACATTTGCAAGCGAACCATATATATTTATGAAAGAAAAGGCTTGATACACTCAACTTCCACTCGACTCGTTGCTTCGACGCGTCTTTAAAAGAGTAAAAAATAATGCCCCAGGTGAGGATCGAACTCACGACCTTCAGATAGCTCAGGCTAACATACATGATTATGAGACTGACGCGCTGCCTACTGCGCTACCGAGGCATGTGTTGTACGATCGATAGGGACCTCCAATTGAATGTGAAGAACGGTGACGTCACTATTTCATGTGTACGTTAAGAAGTCATACATTCGTTTTGCTTTACCGATTGCAAAAAAAACTCTCTCAAATAAAGTTATACTTGTTTTAAAGTAAAATAGTTTAGTTAAAGGTTACATTATCAAATTCTAAAAGAAACCCTTCTTCATTGTCCGATGAAACTACGAAATTTTCTTGTTTTACGACACACGGGGTAGTGTTTACTAAACATCGCGTGAGACATGGCAAGATATTATCTATGTACGGATGAACAGAAGTGAAACAAATTACTTTACTACTATGGTGTAAACAAAATTAACGGTTTGTTTTAACCATTTTTTTCTTCCTTGAGACAGATTATTACTTTTTTTTTACTGAAAAATGTTTACATTTAAAATATTACTGCAAGTAACGATTTATCTATTTTGTTTTGTTAGCATTTGACTTAAATTTGGGTTAAATTTTATATAATAAAAATTAAACTAAAAATGAAAATGGAGAAAGTATTGTGGTTTGTTAATGATTAAAAATATTCGTCAATTGAATAATAAAAATTCAAAGTAAAAATAAGTTTATATTTCGAAATGGATAAACATTTTAATTTGAAAAAAGAAAAATGATAAAAAGTATTATAAATATATAATAATAATAATAATAATAATAATTACTTTTGTCAACGTTTTTTCTTATTAGTGTTACTGTTTACAAATTAGCGTGCGGCGTGCACCAATTTTACTCTAAAAATGTATGCGCATGCGCGTGGGACAATTTCACTTTAAAAATTGACGTGTTAATTATGGCTAGTATTGCGTTCCATAGTTGCGGCAAAATCAGTTAGTGCAAAAAAATTTTCTTTCTTCTAGCAAATGAAGTAGTTTTTTCCAAGTACATAATATGACATCCGCCACAACTTTTGTCTTTTACGATTCATAATACTTCGGGCTATATTATATTAAAATATTTTGAAAAATTTCGAACACGAATATGTTCAAAAATGATGTTTAAAACCGATAAACTCGATCAATACGATCAAATGAATAAATGTCTCTGAAAATAAAAATTATTTCGTAAAACTTTTTTTTTTTTTGCATTTCAATAAATCACAGTATATTTTATTGAGAAAAGGTAAAAAAAAATTCAAAACATAATAATATTGCTTTTATTTCCACTTTTTATTTGTGCATTCACGGACCAGTTTACTAAAACAGTTTACGTAAAATTTAATAAAATTAATCCAATGTGTTTTTTAAAAGAGTTTAGTTTTATATAAGAAAAAAAAATCGCCGGATGACAATATATTTCGTTCAATATTTCATAAAATGAAACAGGGGGGGGGGGAATCACGTAAAAAAAATATTTTCCCTAATATATTTTAGGAAAACAGCATTTTAAAGATAAATTAGTCCTATAATGAATAAGTATTGAAAATTTCGTGAAGATCTGGCCATAACTTGATTTATGCGAGATTTATTAAAAATGTGCCTATCACAGCGCACATAAATGCTTATACATAAGAACGTTAGTTTATCACGTAAAAAAAAGTACACAACATTTTAACTTCACATTTTCATGAGTTTCGTATGCTGGAAAAAATTCTAAAAAATCATCAGCAGTTTATTTAATGTATCCTCTTTTGAATGGTAAAAAAGTTTTGTTGATAATCTTAATCTAAATTAAAGTTACATCG
>OY744546.1:58260881-58263381 GCA_963556195.1 Sepiola atlantica | reverse complement strand
GAACGTACCCTCATTTAGAAACCATTATTTTTGCTTAAAAAACTAAAAACAGTGTAAAAAACAATACTTTAGTTTTTGTAAGTTTTAAGAAGTGTTTTTCGGCTAAAATTTGTTTTGTTTATTTCAAAAAATCTCGGAAGGGTTAGTCTACACACACATAAAGTTTGGTGAGTTTAACTTTTATTTTGTGGAAGTTATTCAAATTCAAGTTATTCAAATTTAAAGATAGGACCCTTATTTTGGCCCACCCTGTATATATATATATATATATATATATATATATATATATATATATATATATATATATATATATATATATATATATATATATATATCTGGTTGAACAGGAGTGCCAACTTCTGTTTGTTCCTTTTTTGATCCAATCTTTCTATTCGTCGGACGATAGATCTTGTGCTTTTAATAATGGAGTGTAAGAAATCTCCATATTTAACGCGAACGTTTTCGACCATCATTGGTCGTCTTCAGGCGGATGATTGATAAATGCAAAATAAAATTGGTGAATTTATTTAAGAGGACGTATATATATATATATATATATATATATATATATATAAAAAAAAATTATTAATGACAATATATGTATTAGCATATACTATCAGATTCTTTACTTTGTAGTCTCCTTAAAAGATTCAGCTCGATGATTGTCAATTATTGATAACAGAGCAAATATAAGTCAGGTTCATATTATATTCCAATAACCATGGTTTTATTTTATTATTCTTATTTTTTCACATTTCCAAAAAACATAACATTTCTGTGAGATATATTTTTTACGGTCCGTTTCATTTTCTTCTGATGATTTTGTAGTGTTGCAGAGACGATATTGACATAAAAATGTTGTTTGGCACAAGACAAATGAAACCGACCGTAAAAAATATATCTACCAGAAATATTATGTTTTATGGAAATGTAAAAAAATAAAAATAATAAAATAAAACCATGGTTATTGGAATATAATATGAACTGACTTATATATATATATATATATATATATATATATATATATATATATATATATATATATATATATATATATATATATATGGGAAATGAAAAATGAAAAAACCTACTGACTAACTTCTCGCAGCCTGGACCCTCGTCCAGCGCTCTTAGTAGCCACGGCTACTACTTTTCCTTGTCAACCCAAAATTTCGATGTACTTGCATGACATTTTTCTTAAAATTATCATTCTGAGGAAGTCTTACAATAAAGACGAAACGTTGATGAATATATAAAAAATATTTCTTGGTTTTTTACCTTTTTCATTTTCCATTACGTCGGATTTCTCTCATCTTTCCTTTCTCATATATATATATATATATATATATATATATATATATATATATATATATATATATATATATATATATATATATATATATATTTAAAAACTATACTGTAAAAATCGTCTATAGCCCATAAGGAATCTTCAGCGTCTCCAAATTAAAACAACAGGGGGGGGGGACAGCTTCAGCAATGCACCGTTTAACAATGAATACAAACGTCATTTTCCCCTGTTGTTTTCATTTGGAGACGTAGAAGATTCCTTATGGGCTATAGACGATTTAAAAAATGAGTCCATCTGGATGAAACCGCGGTACGACTCTAAAATGTAAAGTCTTTAAAATAAATTATTTGTATTTAGCTCTCACTTTTTTTTAGATCGAGCACTTTATTGATTTCTTTTCAACATAACCATATATATATATTACCATATACATAGCCATATATATATATATATATATATATATATATATATATATATATATATATATATATATATATATGAGTAATCCAGGTAAGGTAAACATCCACAAGATAGGAATCTAAAGCATTTCGACCGGTTTATGAAAAGTGCTCAATATCAAATAGAGCTTTTATATATATTCTTATTTTTATTTATACAGACATGTACAAAATGTACATGTAAAAGTTTCGTTCCCAAATATGATCTTAGGTAAGGATCGGATTTTAATTCTGCCCGATGAGATCTCAGTTAAAATTTCGATCGGCCCGAATATATTTTGTTCAGATTTCATAAAATAAAATAAAGGGGGGGGGGGGTGAATAAGGTAGAACAAATATTTTTCCCTAATATATTTTACGAAAACAACATTTTAAAAATAAATTCATCCAATAGTGAATAAGTATTGAAAATTTCGTGAGAATCTGACGATTTTTCCTAGATTTATTAAACACACGTGAAAAATGGCCACTACATAGGAACGTTTTTTTTTTTTAACGCACCAGGAATGTAAACACGATTTTAGTTTCTCGTTTTCATTATTTTTGTACCGCAATTTTTTTTAATTTTTATCATCAGAAGTTTATTTTATGTTTCTTCTTTTTGAATGTGTATTAAAGTTATGATGATAATATTAACCTAAATTAAGTTACATCGTGTTATACATACGAGAGTTGGGGGGGGGGGGTGTAAATTCTATGGTTAGCTTTGAACGAAAACTGTGTGATACGTTTG
>OY744546.1:58243381-58255881 GCA_963556195.1 Sepiola atlantica | reverse complement strand
CTTTTCAACCCCCACTTTCCGACCCGACCTTGGGTCACATCTTACTTGTGGGAGTAGGATAAAACTGGCCTTGTGCCTAACTCCTGGAGAGGAGTAAATAATACTTGAATACACGAAATCTAGGCGCATTGAAATCCAAGATGGCGGTCGGTGAAGAAGTCACGTTCTAAAATGTTCACCCGACCTAAGTTCTATGAGAAGAGGTCAATCCGCCCACGCCACAGAAGATAACGGTTCAAAGTTGTTTTTTTGGGGTTTTTTTTGTTGCGATTTTTGTATTTTTTTTGTGGTTATTTGTTATTTTTTTTTTTGTGTGTGTTATTTTATAAACTCATTCATCGAGATGGTCTTGTTTGTAACAAAACTGGTTTTGCGCCGGAGATAACTGGTTTAACAAGCGCCGTGTGCACAAGGAAACACAAGTAATGATCCGTTTTTAAGTATGAAGGTTTATCAATGAATGAGTATGTGTCTTACCTTGCTCCCTATCTAGCATAGCCTGATACTATCTATCACCTTCGATTCGGTATTCACTAAATATCTAATTATACACACATACACACACAGGCCCAACCTAATAGATACTGGAGGCGCTGGACAACTCGACCCACCCCAAAAAGATAGATAAATACACCCCCCCCCCACACACACACACTCTCTCTCTCCTTTTTCTCTCTCACGCAGAATTTAAATTACCTACTGGAGAGTTTAAATTACCTACTGGGGAGTTTGAATTACATACTGGGGAGTTTGAATCACCTACTGAGGAGTTTGAATTACCTACTGGGGAGTTTGAATTACCTTTAAAAAAGATCGAATTACCTTCGAATGTCTTCGGTCTCTCTGTACAAGGGGTTTACAGGACAACCTAACATGAGAATACTCCCCACGCCCCCTACAAGTAAACCATGACAAAATATTCAAAATAACATAACGACGGTGTCCGGATTGATATGAACGAGGGGGAAAGGTTCATGTTTCATATATATATATATATATATATATATATATATATATATATATATATATATATATATATATATATATATAAAGTTTATAATTTATAAAAGAAGGTAAAATATATATCCACACATACACATATACGTACGCAGACACACACACACACACACACACACACACACACACACACACACATATATATATATATATATATATATATATATATGCATATACATACATAAATATGTACACACACACATGCATATATACTTTCAATATATATATATATATATATATATAAATATGTACACAAACACATGCATATATACTTTCAATATATATATATATATATATATATATATATATATATATATATATATATATATATATATATATATATATATTAGAAAGGGTGTGTAGACATATTTTTGAAACCATTGTTTCGGATAGTATTATATTATTTTTTTGAAAAAAGATAACAATGTGTAGTGCTAAAATAAATAAAATGTATTTTAATCTGAACTTTCGAGATGTAAAATTCTCCTTGTCAAAGCAGTGTTTTTCTTTCTTCTTTTTTTCATCGTCCGATGGTAATGGACTTTTGGGCCCGATATATATATATATATATATATATATATATATATATATATATATATATATATATATATATATATATATATATATATACTAGTGCACACTCTGAGTAAAAAGCGACGAAATAAATAAATCATGCTCCGCCAGTGTTCGTACTCGTGATTTATCTCGATATATTACTAAAATATTCATATAAAATCATAGAATTACGTTAGTAATTCTATGATTTCTCATACATAAATTGTTATTACCATTTCTGATGACCTAAAGAAAAAAATCCGTCGTTGACATTTTATTATAGAATGGGAGGTTTCTTTCCAAAATCATCTCAGGCGGCGGGGTAAGTCTGAGGTAGTTGTCTGACTTACTATTCAATGGTTCCGTACGTAGAAATAGGCACATGTTTTACTCGCTAACTTTTGCGTGACGGAATGGAAGAACATATATTGAATTAAAAAACGAATAAATACACACATAGACCTTTATTATAGATTGGAGTATTAGTCTCTTCGTGCCACTCTATATAGATGTATCTATAGATGTATTCGTCTCTATCACTCTGCCCATATGTGCATATTTATTAATAATCTTCGTATCGATCTATCATTCTTTACGTATATACGTCTATATTATTTCAAATCTTCATACCTATCTCTATCTTTCTATGACGATATACGATTCCCTGCAAAACTGATTCAGCAGTTGTTCGTCCTTGACAAGGTCACATCGACATCAATGAGTAGGTTTGGGAAAAGGGAACGACCACAACGAAAACGACACCCGACACCTTGCACACACACACACACTTAACGATATATATATATATATATATATATATATATATATATATATACATGGACGGCGGCACCGGGGGGGGGGGGGCAGGGGGGGCAGGGGGGCAGGGGGGCTCAAGCCTTTCCCAGTTTTTGATTCCCCCCCCACTTTACGGTCATCAATAATGTTTAACCGCCCCCCCCTTTTTAGGAGAGCCCTCCCCCACACACACACTTTTATAACTGTCCCGCCGGTCCTGATATATATATATGTATGTGTGTGTATTTCTTTATTATTTATATTTAGAATTTTTTCTATTCAAATATAAATTTTATAACATTAAGTAATTATAATAGCTCAATAGTTTAAGGCCAGAGCCATGCGATATTCAATATTTTTATATGTAGAAATTCCTGCATTAAAATGTATATTTCCAGTGACCGTCATTTGTTGTTTCACCCAGTCATTTCTTTTTTTCTTCGGGTTTTTAGTCATCTTATTCTTTATTTTTTATTTTATTTTTCTACATATATATATATATTTTTTTTTGGTACATAAAAATTAGCACAACATTAGTACCGTCGGTTTCAAGCTCAGAAGGACTTAGCCATCCGGCTCTCTTCAGCTTATGTTGTCACCTGTGTGACTTCACATTTCTGAAACACGTGACAACGTAAGCTGAAGAGAGCCGGATGGCTAAGTCCTTCTGAGCTTGAAACCGACGGTACTAATGTTGTGCTAATTTTTATGTACCCGCCCCCCCCCCAAATATATTTATTTATTTATTTATTTCGTATTGAGTCCTAATGAATAGAATATAGGTCACCGTTCGTTTCGATTGTTCTGATGGCAATCCCAGGTCGACAGACATCTAAATGTGTATTAGTCATCCAAATATACGACACCTGTGGAGGTGATTCATGTACAACCAGATGGCGCTGTTCAATGCGGATAGACGGACACACAGACAGACATGCAGGGAAACAGACAGACAAAGAGAGAAAGGGGGAAGTGGTTAGCTCAGAGCAGGACGTGCAACTCTCGAATATGTAAAAGAAATATTTTGTTGTCTCGTGTTTTCATTTGATTTTATGCCGTAGGCAACCGACCGGCTTGTGAATATCACACAAGACCACACACAAAAAGGGGAGTTTGAATTACCTACTAGAGAGTTTGAATTACCTACTGGAGAGTTTGAATTACCTACTAGACACCATCCTCGAGTGTCTCCGGTCTCTCTGTACAAGGGTTTGTCAGGACAACCTGACATGTAGATACTTCACTCTACTAGTAAACCCTGACCAAATATTAAAAATAACATAGTATTCGTAGCACAAATAAGATCCCCTCAGCACGGCTATACATTTGCTAATACGACGAATAGTGCACCTTCTCCTAGTGATGTTACCTCAAGTAACACCACGTAGCTGGATACTCCACCAGACTAGATGAATTTTTTCCTGGGATCCGGTAAGACTAAAAGACCGCAAGAAAAATATACTATAACACAGTTAACTGGTCAATTGCGGAGAGGAAAATTAATGTTCTGGAGTTCTTTAATAACTCAAAGTTTGAGAAAGAAGGGAGAATTTTAATAGAATATTCGAATATCTATGTATCTCATATTGAGATCAAGTGTTAGCCCGATGAAGTGGTCCCTTGATTTCTGAGAACTTCGACTGAAGTTTAAAAAATGTTTTTTTTTTAACGTAGTTCACCCCAAACAAGGCAGGCCGCCACTGTAGACGTAAGTGGCTACTGAGAAGAAAGAAAAGTGGAGAAGGTTGGGGGGGGGGGGGAAAGGTCAACCTAAACTGGGATCTGCGAAGCGAGATGTCTGTTTACATTAGTTTTAAATTTCTGCATGTCAGTACTGTCGGGGAAACAGGGGGCAGGGAGGGAGTTCCAGAGGTCAGCAGCATGAGGAAAGAAGCTATTTGAGTAGAAAGCGCTCCGGCATCTGAGGACCTCCACAGTGAATGGATGGGATTTAGTTGATTGTCGAGTTGGTCTAGTGAATTTACGTCGAGGGGGCACCAGAGCAGCAAGTTCATCAGAGCACACTCCATTGAAGTATTTGTAAAACAAGTACAAGGAAAACGAAACAAGAAAAAAAAATGGACAATGCGACATTCGAGGAGAATGGAAACGCAGGCACACGCACAAACACTTAAAGCGATATAAACCCTTCCACTACAGCATCAGGTTTGTTTGCTGAGAGTAGAGTGTTGGATTTTCAAAATAAAAACAAATTTAAAAAATAATACTAAACTAATATAAAATAAATATATTAATTATAAAAATTATAATCGTACAAGACATTAATAATAAATAAATAAATAAATAATAATAAAAAAAACATAATTAATTAAGAAATAAAATATTTAATGATGTAAATTCGGGTGAACCTATATTTTTTTGCGAACCTCGCATGCTTTATATAACATCCATTTTGGACGTTTCTTCTCAGTAAGCGAAAAGAACGTGTGTCTTTTGAGAAGGAGAGAGTCTACCGAAATATCAAAATATTTTCCACCATCCCGGATTTTATTAACTGTAAGTGAAAAAAACATTTAAAAAAAATGGAAATAGCTTCAGAAAAGGCATGGAGCCACTTGATGTAAGAAGCTAACAAGAACAAATATGATTATGGCAAAGACTATTAGCCTTAATCTTGTAAAGACCAACGCAGGAGGAAAACAGTCAGCAGGAATAGAGTTCCACAAGCATGCGGTTCTTGGAAAGAAGCTACTGAAATAGAAAGCTGTATTATAATGATGTATATATATATATATATATATATATATATATATTATATATATATATATATATATATATATATATATGTTTGATTAAACAGGAGTGCCAACTTCTGCTTATTCAGCTTTTGATCCGTTTTTGAGACCACTAAACCAACGAGTCAAACAAGCTGGAACAAAAGTAACGAGGAATAGATCCCATAATTCTGAAGAACACATGCCATAATAGTATTTATAGAAAAGACAGAGATTAGCAACATCACGTTTGTGTGTGTGTGTGTGAGAGAGAGAGAGAGAGAGAGAGAGAGAGAGAGAGAGAGAGAGAGAGAGTGCAAAGAACGAAGAAAGGGTAGGGCCAATCAAATTACAGACACGTTTCTGCACCTTATCAAGAACCCTCAAATGGGACAGGGATTCACCAGAAATCAAAAGCAATTAAATAAATTTAAAAGCAATTAAATAAATTTAAAAGCAATTAAATTAATTTAAAGGACATTTATTTAATTAAAAAGCAATTTAATTAATTTATAAGCAATTAAATTAATTTAAAAACAATTTATTTAATTTAAAAGCAATTAAATTAATTTAAAAGCAATTAAATTAATTTAAAAGCAATTAAATTAATTTAAAAACAATTTGTTTAATTTAAAAGCAATTAAATTAATTCAAAAAACAGTTTATTTAATTTAAAAGCAATTAAATTAATTTAAAAGCAATTAAATTAATTTAAAAACAATTTACTTAATTTAAAAGCAATTAAATTAATTTAAAAGCAATTAAATTAATTCAAAAGCAATTAAATTAATTTAAAAACAATTTATCTAATTTAAAAGCAATTAAATTAATTTAAAAGCAATTAAATTAACTTAAAAGCAATTAAATTAATTTAAAAGCAATTAAATTAATTTAAAAAACAATTTATTTAATTTAAAAGCAATTAAATTAATTTAAAAGCAATTAAATTAATTTAAAAGCAATTTAATTTGAATCTAATAAAATGAAGCATGACACAATTCAGTTATTATTTTACTAAAAGCAACAGTGCAATGAACCAACATTAGGATACGCCAATCGCTTACGTGAAAAGAAATAGCCTTATAAAAAAACGAGAACAAAACAGTTTTGCACAACTTTTATGCCCCCATTACGAAGATTAAAATCAGGATATAATACTTCTAAACCTTAAATCTAAAATCCTTATTCAGTTTTGATAAAAATACATTTCATGAGTTTGATTGTAGAAAATGTCTAACATTTAAAACTGAAGCTTAAGGGGTCCTTAGAAGAAATTAAAATTAAGGGAATCCTGCACAATTGGTGTCTAATGACGATGGATCAAATTCAATGCAAATCTGAAATTTCCGTGACCGGGAGCAAATAAATGAGTCTATAGATCTATTTTTGAAACGCTATTTAATTGTAGGATAATAAAACAATCTCAAAACAGAAACTTAAAAAAAAAATCATAAGCGTATAATATATACTTTTTTTTTATTATAATAGCATACATATCTATGTATTTAGCAATGCACATATATACACATACACATATATACATATATGCATTTGAATTTTCAAATGGGAGGTTGTACCTATATTATATTTTCCATAAAATCCCTTTAAAATACTAAAAAAACACTGAAATTTGAAGGATATTTATTAATTGATGTCAAATTAATATTGTTAAAATTTCACAAAAATCAGGGGTCTCTGAATTTTCACGATGGGCTTTCACCATTTTTCATCCTCTTTTCATAAAATTAATTGAAAGTAAATATAGCCCGCATTACCCGCCCTTACGCCAAGCAGTTGTGTTTCAAAATTCATAATGACCGGTTGATTAGTTAAGAAGTGAAGCCTTTAAGAACAACAAACATATAAACATAGACCCATGCTTAACTTTATATATAGAGAGAGTGATATGATATAAAATGTTCTTAGATTTACCTATTGACCATTCCGGCCTTCAGGCAAGGACCAAACGAATGGCGTTTCTCGAAATCCTGGCCTTAGCTAGAATGGTAAAGAGGCGTCTTAAGGGGTTTCATGGGGTTGAGTCTTTTTCTGATCAGGGTCTGATTTCAACCTTAAGCATCAGCTTAAGGTTGAAATTAGATGTCATAGAAATAGATTACATTCCATGAAATGCAACAAGAGTTGTGTACAAAAAGGGGTCTACTATGAGTTGTCGGTCCTGTTTTACCCTAGCCCGCTTAACGTAGCGAGTTGAGTCAATGGTTCATGGTCTCATTTCTATCTTTTATCTATTTAGTTCTTTGGTAATAGAATCCCTTCAACATGAACACTCCTTACTTTCATGTTGGCCTTTATCTTCCCAATTGTTTCTTATCTTAGAAGGACACCACACGCTCCCAAACTAACCCCTTATTATATTTCCTCGCACATTTAAGGATCGACTGGCTTGTTTTCAGAACTGACAAACAGTGGGAGGTATATTTTTCAGAAAAAGTCTTACTAACTTAAAAATTTGTTTTTTGTTCCACTCCCCCATTTCATCCAATGATTATATATATATATATATATATATATATATATATATGTGTGTGTGTGTGTGTGTGTGTGTGTGTATGTATGTCATATATATGTGTGTGTCATATATATATATATATATATATCACACACACACACACACACACACGGTGATTATATGATTCAGTGTTATTTTATATATATATATATATATATATATATATATATATATATATATATATATATATATATATATATATATATATATATATATATAATTGGGCAGCATTTCCTCCCTTATACATATTTGATTAAACAGGAGTGCCAACTTCTGCTTATTCAGCTGTTGATCCATTTTCTAGTCTTCGTGCGAATAGATTCACCAATTTATTTCATTTTGCAACCGCCTGACGACGACCGATGTGGGTCGAAAACGTTCGCACAAAATACGGAGACTTGTAAAAATTATTATAATATCAAATCCGTCGTACGAAGACTAGAAAAAACGGATCAAAAGCTGAATAAGCAGAAGTTGGCACTCCTGTTTAATCAAACACACACACACACACACACACATATATATATATATATATATATATATGACATCATGTAAACCATAGTTATTCAGACAAAACATTCCATATCCCTTCAAAACACTTTTATTTTCAGACAATTGTTTCTGCCATTTCAAGTACATATATTTTCATGATATACAAAATAATACCGATATTCATGAGGAGGCTTCATCAGTGTATAAAAATTCCAATGTACAAAATTTGAGAAGATAATAGAAGGTGGATATAAGTTGGTGAGAAGGTTGTCAACATGCAGAATATGTCTAGATAGAAAAAAAGTCCAGTGACAAATTTTGAATTCCCTGACTACTTATTTAGCTATATAATTCCTCTGATGATAAGATTCCAATCTTTGAAAAGTCTAGCTTAAGGAAAGAAAAAATAAACATGTTTTTATTGAATACACCTTGCATTGAACAACTGAAAATGAAATAGATTTGTCATTCTTAGATATTTCTCTTTTTTTTCATCTATCTATCTCTCTCTCTCTCTCTCTCTCTATATATATATATATATATATATATATATATATATATATATAATTTTTATATATTAGATGTGTAGTCCAACTAAAGTATAAAGCTCAATGGATTGGAAGTTTTAACGGTACTTATTTCCAGAGCAGTTATATACAAACAAAACAAAACAAAACAAGACATTATAAAAAGTAAATATATTTATGTGCGTTTGCGTGTGAGAAGTAAATGGTTGGTTCTTGAATGGTGTAAAGCTCAATGGATATTATTAGAAGTTTTCCAGAGTAGTATATTGAGAAAACAAAAGAAAACAAGACAAGACAAGACCTTCTAAAACGTAAAGTAGGTATTTATGTGTGTTTGCGTGTGAGAGGTGAATGGTTGGTTGTTGAATGGTAAAAAAAGTAGGACATTCGAACAGTAATTGGCACTTCCACATCTAACACAAGTAGAAGAAAAGGAAAAAAAAGGTTGAAATAAATGGAAGATTCTTTAGAAATTCCACTTCGCTTTTCTTCTTCCCGGTCGAAGGAACTTGAGAATCTATTATTAACACCGTCATCTGAAGAGAGAGAGAGAGAGAGAGAGAGAGAGACAGACAGACAGACAGACAGAGACAGAGAGAGAAAGAGACAGAGAGAGAGAAAGTGTGTGTGTGTGAGAGAGAGAGAGAGAGAGAGAGAGAGAGACAGACAGACAGACAGACAGACAGACAGACAGACAGACAGACAGACAGACAGACAGAGACACAGAGAGAGAAAGAGACAGACAGACAGACAGACAGACAGAAACACACAGAGAGAAAGGGAGAGAAAGAGGGAGAGAAAGAGATAAAGAGAGAGAGAAAGAGAGAAAGGGAGACAAAGAGAGAGAGAAAGGGAGAGAAAGAGAGAGAAAGAGAGAGAAAGAGAAAGAGAGAGAGAAAGAGAGAGAGAGAGAGAGAAAGGGAGAGAAAGAGAGAGAAAGGGAGAGAAAGGGGACCTCTTCCGTTCGGTGCGTTAACAAAAGGCCGATAGCCTCCTACAGAGGATGCTGAAAAGATCTTTGAAAGACACGAGTTGAAAGCTGCAGATTCTAAAAAAAATATATATATAAAAAAGTACAGTACAAATAACAACACAGAAAAATAGGTAAAAGTACATAATAGTTAACACTCGATAACTCGTAAACCAAAGAAAAAAACAAAACAAAAGACATAATTTATATCAAACGCATTAGAATTAAATTCTCTACCCGACTAACCACGTTTTCATGTTTATAACACTTTTTTCACACTTTTTCTTCTATAAAATGTCTTTTCAAAACAAGACTTTTAATGGCTGCCCAGTTGGGGGAGAGGAGAGAGCACAGACGGCAGAGGGATGCAGTAGAGACTTCGCAACGAGACACCATCATTTACATCTGTGGCAACTGCATCAGAGCCTGTTGATCCAGGATAGGATTGCACAGTCACAACAGACACTGCAATTCGGCAACGGACAAATCTGAGGCGCAGAACTGCATTGCCTCCCGATGCAGACGGATGCTAATAACAACAATATATATATATATATATATATATATATATATATATATATATATATATATATATATATATATATATAGAGAGAGAGAGAGAGAGAGAGGCAAAAATGCCTTCAAAAAACCATGTATTAGATGCGAGTAATTAAATAAAAATAAAAATAAAATATTTCGAAACATTAATCAAAATATTTCAAAATACCTTCCGTTTTTTTTTTCTTCATCTTGATTTTTTTTTTAGCTAATATTTCGCTTGATAAAAACAAGCTTCGACAGAGCCAAGACAAATAAAGGTATAACCTTTTTTTTCCATAATTTACTTCCTGGTGTTGGTGAAGTGTCACGTCCAGTGTTGTGGACTATTGGTGAAAATGTCTGTTTTAAATAGAATAGAACTTGATTGCGCATGATCGCTGCTGGTTATAAATTAGGAAAGTTCATTTTATAAAGCATCTTTTGAAAGTTAATATAAATATAGAGGTAAAAATGCCTTAAAAAAAACATGTATTAGATGCGAGTAATTAAATCAAAAGAAAAATAAAAATATTTCGAAACATTTATCAAAATATTTCAAAATACCTTCCGTCTATATTTATATTAACTTTCAAAAGATGCTTTATAAAATGAACTTTCCTAATTTATAACCAGCAGCGACTATGCGCAATCAAGTTCTATTCTATTTAAAACAGACATTTTCACCAATAGTCCACAACACCGGACGACACACTTCTACAACACCAGGAAGGATATTATGGAAAAAAAAGTTATACCTTTATTTGTCTTGGCTCTGTCGAAGCTTGTTTTTATCAAGCGAAATATAAGCTAAAAAAAAAAAATCATGATGAAGAAAAAAAAACGGAAGGTATTTTGAAATATTTTGATTAATGAAATATTTTATTTTTCTTTTGATTTAATTACTCGCATCTAATACATGGTTTTTTGAAGGCACTTTTGCCTCTATATTTATATTAACTTTTAAAAGATGCTTTATAAAATGAACTTTCCTAATTTATATATATATATATATATATATATATATATATATATATATATATATATAAAGGTTCATTAGAGTTTATTAAGTATGTTGCCATTCCAGGAACACATTGAGACGTGCCCTTGAGCTGTATACTCAGTAAACTAAACCCAATCTGGCGACCACTTTGGATCGTGGAGTCGTGGGCTGTGTAGCCTGTCCTGGTTGCTGTCTTCATTGGGCCATTATCGTACCCATAGAAAAACAGCGACGTAAAATGTTAAAAAGAAAAAAAACATTGGGGGGAAAAAAAAAAAAACTTTGAAAAAAAAAAACATTGAAAAAAAAATCTTTGAAAAAAAAAAACTTTGAAAAAAAAAAACTTTGAAAAAAAAAAAAGTAAAAAAAAAAAGGAATTTTTTAAAAACAGTTGTTCCGTTGTTTATTATATACAAAAAATCATTATTAGAAACTTTTTGTTGCACAAAAAGAACATTTTATTTAAAAACATTTGCTTAACAATGGTTCCTTTGACAAAAAATAAATAAATATCTAATTAATGACAATTGTTTAGCTATGATTTGTTTGTTCTTTATTTCTAAAACTGGAAGAGAGCGTTGACTTTTCATTAAAGTTTTCAAGTGGTTTGGGGTTTTATTACATTATCTGAATATGAAACCACCAGGCCCAACCTAATAGATACCGGAGGCGCTGGACAACTCGGCTCAACCCAGACAGATAGATAAACACACGCGCGCCCCCCCCCCACACACCTCTCTCTATATATAAAGCTAGATTGAACAATAATAAAAAGGAAAGAATGATGAGAATAAAAATTGGAATAAAAACAATATTAATTGAATCATCAAGTAGTTTAAACAAGGAATATATCAATAATGTTTTTCCTTTCCTTAACCCATGTATTTTCAAAAAATGCAAGCTTGTGCATATTATGTCCCCTAAAACTCCTTTAAAATACCCTAAAGAAACTGAAATATGGGAAATTTTTATTAATTGAAGTTTAATAAATATTGTTTGAAGTTCACAAAAATCAAAGGTATCTGAATTCCTACGAAGGGCTTCCACTCCAAGTTTGCCGGCCTGCTTTAAACTAAATTAAACTTAATATAGCCACATTTCGCACCCTTGTGCCCGACAGCTATGTTCCCAAATTCATAATGACCGGTTAACTAATTTAGGAGTGAATCCTGTACATACAAATATATAAACATATATACATACCTAACTTTATATATAAACATATATACATACCTAACTTTATATATAAACATATATACATACCTAACTTTATATATAAACATATATACATACCTAACTTTATATATAAACATATATACATACCTAACTTTATATA
>OY744546.1:58238381-58240881 GCA_963556195.1 Sepiola atlantica | reverse complement strand
GTCTAAATCTGCCTTTTTGGATGAAACCGCGGTACATTGCTGAAATATGTAATACACAGTATCTAAATAAATTATATATATATATATATATATATATATATATATATATATATTAATGACAATATATGTGATTAAAAAAAAACGGGCCCCGTGTACACTTTTTGTGATATCTCCTTTATTTATTCACCGATTGCCCTTATTTTACAGGGCAGAATCAACGACCGTGAGTACACCAAGATCTCAGTGGGAGCTGGGACAAAGAATACACTGTGTTAAATTTTACTACAAGACAGGCTCGTTTAAGAAAATCCAGGACAGTTTCCTGCATCAGTTAGGATGTGAAAAGGCTCCACCCAAAAACAGAATTCAGAACTGGATGGACCACTTCGAGAAGTATGGAACCGTGGAGAACTTCAACGCTGCCAGTGAGAACCGTACAAGCCACTCGGCACGTCCCAAGAAGCGGACAGCCGAGCTGGTCGAAAGTGTAAGAGAGTCTCTCCAGGAGAGTCCGAAACGCTCTGTGCGTAAGCGAAGTCAGTCCCTCGGTATCTCCCGTGAGACTTGCAGGAGAGTGCTGGTGAACGATATCAGGGCTTACCCATACAGAATACAGACGCTGCAGACCCTTACAGCCTCAGACAAGAAGCAGAGGAGCGCTATGGCAGTCAAGATGCTCGATAAGATCGAGGAGACACCAGGTTTCCTTAACCTCCTTTGGACCTCAGATGAAGCCCACTTCCATCTTGACGGAAAGGCAAACTCAAAGACAAATGTCTTCTGGGGGTCCTCCAGACCCAATGAAGTAGCCACCAAGCCCCTGCACTCTCCTAAGTGCACGGTGTGGGCTGCAATCTCGGTCAGAGGCATCATCGGACCAATCTTTATCGAAGAATCTGGCGCAGCCGTGACAGTCACCATGGAGCGGTATGTGGAGGTCCTCAAAACCTTCAAGAGTGAGCTCCAGACCCTCTACCCGTCGCTCATGAGCAAGTTCTGGTTCCAGCAAGATGGAGCAAGTTCTCACACCCCAAACCTGTCCCGAGATTGGCTGAAAGAGAACTTCGGAGGCCGAGTGATCAGTCTCAAGACTAATTGTGAGTGGCCACCCCATAGCCCGGACCTAAGCCCCCCCAGATTTTTTCCTTTGGGGCTACTTAAAGACAGAATGTACGCAGGGAAACCCATAACCATCACGGAACTCAAAGAAGCAATCAGGGAGGAGATGAGAGCCATTCCCAATTCAGTCTGTAAGAACGTCATGGACAACTTCGTTCTGCGCCTCAAGAAATGCACGGAGCTAAAAGGAGTCCATCTAGAACACATGCTGTAGAACGGAGAGAAAAAAGGCCAAAGACCCTAGTGTTTTGATATGATGTTGCGGATATAATAAACTAGTTATGCCCCAAAATTCATTTCACTCGGACGAAACACTAAGAAACAGGGCCTAATTAGATTTGGGGCCCGTTTTTTTTTTTGGGGGGGGGGGGGGGTCACCCTGTATTAGCACATACTATCAGTGCCTTTTTTACTTTGCAGTCTCCTTAAAAGATTCAGCTCGATGATTGTCAATTAGTGACAACAGAGCAAATATAAGTCAGGTTCATATTATATTCCAATAACCATGTTTTTATTTTATTATTTTTATTTTCATTTTTTCACATTTCCAAAAAAAACATAACATTTCTGTGAGATATATTTTTTACTGTCCGTTTCATCTGTCTTGTGCCAAACAACATTTTTATGTCAATATCGTCTCTGCAACATTACAAAATCATCAGAAAAATTCACAAAGCGTAAAAAGTTCTTGGATTAAAGTCTCTTTAAAAAACCTACACTATACAGTGGTTCATTTTTGGCACAAGACAAATGAAACAGACCGTAAAAAATATATCTCACAGAAATGTTATGCTTTTTGGAAATGTGAAAAAATAAAAATAATACATGGTCATTGGAATATAATATGACCTGACTTATATATATATATATATATATATATATATATATATATATATATATATATATATATATATATATATATATTTCAAGCTAGAACTCAAAACAACCATGTGGGAGGAGACGGCGGCTAAGTGGTTAAACCTGAGTGTCCCCAGTTCGAATCCTGTTCGTTTCACAGAAACACTTTCACTTAAGATGTTGGCAACCTTCACGTAGCCCCTCTTGTAAGTACACGATGCCTTTCTAAAAAGAATTTTGACTTGAAAGATATCGGAGAAACTCTATGCCAACAATGAAGTCATCTGAAATGAATGAATGAAAACAACCATGTCTTAACATTACACATGGTTTCATGACCACAGGAGACAATAATCAGGTTCTGCTTTGTTGGGATTTAGTTATTTTTTATATATATGACTTCAATTGGTTTAAGCCTCCTCTTTTTCATGTCGGACAGCTACGAGGACTGACGAACGGACGCTGAACATTGAGCAACGAATAAAAAAAAATGAACATCACCGTACTGGAACAACCTCCTTAC
>OY744546.1:58200881-58228381 GCA_963556195.1 Sepiola atlantica | reverse complement strand
CGAGAAATCAATGGTGAGAGGCTGTTGCGATACCGTATCGTTATCGAAAACAGGTTAAGAATACTGGAAATCTGGGGAGGCTTGTTGTCACTCAGACTCCAGGAAATACCACTGGTTGTTGTCGGTGAGCAATCACTGACGATGATCTGTTTGAGAACTCCTAGTGAGTACACATAATAATAATAATAATAATAATAATAATAATAATAATAATAATAATAATAATAATAATAATTGTAATAATAATTGTAATAATAATAAAAACATACAACGAACGGTAATGATGAAAATAGATGAAATCTTAAGGAAAATCCTTGAATGCGGAAACCCTCCCACATAAACTATGAACACCAACCAACCAACCAAATGGAAGTTGCAACAGAAAAAAAATAGAGGGAACACCACATGAACTAAATCTGCAAGAAATATTATAAACTGCCCCCGCCCCTCCCCTCAAAGGCATCAGCCTGGGCTGAGTCCACGCAAAATCGTCGTGAAGGGTCAAGGAGGATGGAAAGACCGAGGAGAAAGAGCACTAACCAGACCTCCACTGGAAGAGTGTTGAAAGTGCTGGGACCTTGGGGAGGTTTATTGTCACCCAAATCTCAGAGAAGACCAATGGTCGCTGCCAGCGAGAAATCGCCGGTGCCGAATCTGATTCGAACAGTCGACCTAAGGGTTACAAATGATTCGGTGGACGAGAAACCCCAGAACGTCTCAGGCGTCCGTGTATTTAGCGATAACAGGTGTTTTTGTTCGAGTCGGTGTCACTAGGAGACGCGCAGCTTCCGGTCATTGGATAACTAAACATATTTTACTTGGGTACCCTAAAGTGAAAGTCTGAAACTCAGTATTCTGTTAAACCTTTTCTGACTACAGGATAACAGAGTGAAGAACAAGGAGACGGAAAATTAAAAAAAAACAAAACAACCCAAGATATGGAACTTGCCAGAGAGCTAAATGGGATATGTAACATGGAGAAAAGTACATGAATACCAATAATTGTAGGAGCACTAGGAACAGTTCCGAAAAAAATCTGGTTTAAAGACTAGGAGAATTTGGAATCAAAGGGAGGATTGACACCATAGAAAAAAAAACGGCACTGGTGAAATATTGAGGACATTAAGCCACGTGACAATCTGACACCGACCAACCACTGGAAAGTTGAAGCAGAGCAAAAAATAAATGGAAAAAACTACATGAAACCCCCAAAAACTACAACTATCAGATAAATAAGAAAAAACAAAACAAAAACAAAACGATAATCTGAGAGCACCACACAACAAAAATCTCGGTGACAAGTTAACAATGATTTCAAAATGAATGAATAATCCTCAGGAGGGTAGCCGTGTTCTTGGTAGGGGAATAAAGTCACAATAGCAGGAACAAGTTATATATATATATTTACTATTAGGACGCCCTTGGTAGAGCACGGTTTAAGAGGGAAAACCCCTAAACTATAAAGTTTACAAAAAAAAAAAAATTAAAAAAAATAATAACTAGACCACCCGTGACCCGTTGGGTCAGTTTGTTATATTAGCTATGGAATTCATGTATGATCGTGACACTTGTGGCATAAAGAAAATAGTTTTTTTTACATAACAGAAGCATTTCTATGAAAGTATATTAAAATGAAAAAAGAATATGTTGTTTATTTCCACAACATTCTCGTCACCTCGGTTTCGTTCATCTCTTATTCTTTGGCTACTCAGTCTCTCTTCTCTTTGTTGTGCTGTCTCGCTAGCTCGTCTTTGTTCAGCTCTAATTCTCTGCCTGTTCAGTCTCTCTTCTCTCCTCTCTGTTGTTTCATTATTTCTTGTCTCGTGTGTTCGCATTCTTTGCATGCTCAGTCGGTATTCTCTTCGCTGCGGCGTTTCTAAATTTCGATAACTATAATCTTTTTCCCTTTGTTTTTGCCAGCGAATTTCTCTTTGTTCACTTGTTTCAGAAGCTCTTTGAAGTCTATACGTTTCTCTAGAACGAAGAAGGAAGGGGGTACAGCAGGCTTTCTCGCGTACGTAACGAAAACAGAGGGAGTAGGAGTGGTGAAATCTATGAGAGGGAAAGTGGGAGGTGGTTTCGTTCACCGACCGCTAGTATGGCTGATATTAATAATGAGTGTTGTTTTTTTTGTTTGTTTGTTTTTGTTTTTTAAAAGGGAGGAGTTTTTTTGAAACTGCGACAGACTTTACGAAGTCCTCCCGTTGAATGTTTTTAGCCGTGAAGAAAACAACAAAACTATTTGATGAAATTAAATGAAATTGTTTATATTAAAAGCGATATAAAAATTTCCAGAATGAAAAATTTCATGCGTTCGTTAATCATAATAGAGAATAACGGAATTGGAATAACAGATTGAAGACGATGCTATTTACGCATGCGCAACCGGATGTTGAAAACCGGAAAGCTGAAAGCTGATTGCAAACATACAAGATCAATAGACTTTTAGTATTATATAGATAATAATAATAATAATAATAATAATAATAATAATAATAATAATAATAATAATAATAATAATAATAATAATAATAATAATAATTTCCTTTCTTGTCCAACAAAAAGACAAGAAAGGAAAAGTGGGAAGAAAAACAACTACATGGACGCTTTACAAGACTCACAAGCGATGAAGCCAATGAAAACAGCTGGGCATGGCTAAGAAAAGGACACCTGAACAGAGAAACGGAATCTCTGTTGACGGCCGCACAGAACAATGCGATTAGGACAAACTTTATTAAAGCAAAGATAGATAAAACCCAGGAAAACAGCAAATGCCGACTGTGTGGACAAAGAGACGAAACGATAAATCATATAATAAGTGAATGCAGCAAGCTAGCACAAAGGGAATACAAGAACAGACATGACAGCATGGGGAAAGAAGTACACCGGGAAATGTGCAAACAACTGAATTTCGAATATGCAAAAAAACGGTACACACACAAACCAGAAACTGTACTAGAAAACGAAAAACACAAAATCATATGGGATATGAATGTACAAACAGACAAACCCATAACAGCAAGGAGACCGGATATGATAATAATCAACAAGAAAGAAAAATCCTGCAAAATCGTGGACTTTGCCGTTCCAGCAGACCACAGAGTGAAGATCAAAGAGACGGAAAAGAGAAGCAAATATACTGAACTTGCCAGAGAATTGAAAGGAATATGGAACATGAAGAAAATCAGTATAACACCAATAATCATAGGAGCACTAGGAACAGTCCCCAAAAACATGGAGAAAAGACTGGGAGAAATAGGAATCAAAGGGATAACTGAGACCATACAAAGGACAGTAATGATCAAAACAGCTACACTCCTGAGAAATGTCCTCGAATGCGGAAACCAACCCACATAAGCAACGAATGGAGAACAAACACATGGAAGCAAAAGACAGCAGAACCGGGGAAAATACAACCGCACGAGAGAGACGCAAGCATAGGCTGACGCCACGAAAAAAAAAAAATTATGGACAGAGGGTCGAGAAGGGAAAGCGCAAACCAGACCTCCACTGGAAGAGCGCGGACAGCTCTGGGACCGTGGGGAGGCTTGTTGCCACTCGGGCCCCAGAGGGGACCAATGGCCCTTATCAGCGGGAAATCGTTGGTAGGTGGCTGTTGCGATTACCGCAAGGTCATCAGCGGTGATGAACGAAAAGAGGTGGAGCATACTGGAAGTCTGAGGAGACTTGTTGTCACTCAGACTCCAGGGAATACCACAGGTTGTCGGCAGTGGGCAATCACTGACGACGACCAGTGTGATAACTCCTAGTGAGTAAATAATAATAATAATAATAATAATAATAATAATAATAATAATAATAATAATAATAATAATAATAATAATGTGCCCATGTTACTCACCGTGTTGCTTAAGCTATGTACCTTGGAAGTTTTAGTAAAGCAGATGCACCTACCCGGCGCTGCTCGGGAGTTTTTTTTTAAAACTTTCATTTCTGCTTCACTTTTAGTTTTTTAAATCACAAAAAGACTTTCGAGTTTTTGCAATCTTAAATTTATAAATTACTAGCAATATGCACATCCCAGGAAGACATAAGTAAGATGTTAGCATTAATTTTTCATTTTACACCACCTAAATTGTAGTTTTACAAAAAAAACAAAAACAATAATGTGCCCACGTTACTCACCGTGTCGACTAGAATACTTATCCCATAATTCATAATGATAAATTCATTAGTTTAAGAGTTTACCCCGCACATACACATTTTTGACGCTCACACGTGCACGAATCAATTCGGTAAAAATTGTAAAAAAATGAGAAAGAAGGAGAGAGAAAGAGAAAGAGAAAGAGAGAGAAATAGAAAGAGAGAGAGAAAGAGAGAGAAAAAGAGAGAAAGAGAGAGAGAAAGAGAGAGAAAGAGAAAGAGAAAGACAGAGAAAGAGAAAGAGAGAATGAGAGAAAAAATGAGAGAGAAAGAGAGAGACAAAGAGAGAAAGAGAGAGAGAGAAAGAGAGAGAGAGAAAGAAAGAGAAAGAGAAAGAGAAAGAGAAAGAGAGAGAGAGAATGAGAGAAAAAATTAGAGAGAAAGAGAGAGAGAAAGAGAGAGAGAGAAAGATATCGGAAGAGAAAGAGAGAGGAAGAGGGAGAGAGAGAGAAAGAGAGAGAGAGAAAAAGACAGAAAGAGAGAGAGAGAGAGAGAGAAAGAAAGAGAGAGAGAGAGAGAGAGAAAAAGAGAGAGTAAGATAGAGAGAAAGAGAGAAAGAAAAAGAGAGAGTAAGATAGATAGATAGAGAGAGAGAGAGAGAGAGAGAGAGAAAGAGAGAGAGAGAGAGTGAGTGTGTGGGTGCTGTAGGGTGGGCAGGGCTGAAGAGAGCGATTATTATAGCGTCTGTATGGTGGAATTTCGAGAAATGTGCTCGACCTTCTGGGTCATCGACCTGTTGTTGGCTTGGAGACGTGAACTGACATTCTGTCGTCTGATCCGAGGCGGTTCGCATACACGTTTGTACCGGGATGGAAATAGATAGACCTCCAGAGACGGGCACTTGCCGCTCCCCCCCCCCCCCACACACACACACTGCCAACGCACTCACATTCACACACACACACCTTTCTTGTTGTCATCCCTCGTGTCTGGCGATGACATTCATGTCTCGGTTACCAATGCGTACATATCCCGGTCCATTCATATCCATTTATTGCCCTATTCTATGTTCCCCCCCCCCCCACACGCACACTTCTCTGTCCAATTCCGCGTGTAAGGGCAAAATTCATTGCTGGAAATTCGATACGTATTTAGTTTCTAAGTCGACAAGGCAAATTTGCAATGTCAAGTTAGACACCAAAAAGGTATAAGATGTTTATTGTACAGGATTTTCAAATAGTTCTGGTTTTCTCACATTGACGAGATATGTGTTTTTTTATTCCAAGTAATGCTAAAAGATGATGTTGTTCTCTCTTGACTTCTGTATGTGATTATGTTATAAGATGGCGCTGATGACCAAACTTTTTTCGGAATCATCTAAAATATAATACAAAATAAAATATTAAATATTGTTTTAGAAACGATCGTACGCCAAATATTTGTTGTGTTTGGATTCCTGAAACTGGTAAAAATAATGTTCTTATTTTATTTATCTAAACTTACCTTGACATTACAGTCTCTAGAATTTAAAGTCAACAATGGTGTGGCGTACGATCGTTTCAGAGACGATTAGGTATCATATATAATTTTATTATATATATAAAAAAATACATATATATATATATATATATATATATATATATATATATATATATATTAATTTTTAAATATTTTTAACATAAAAGTATAAATCACCTAAAAAGTAGTGTAATGGATTCGTCCGAACACTTTAAAATACAAATTTTTTTTTGTAATTAACGGATATATTTCATTGGACACAGACGAGCAGCGCAGGTGAGAAGGATTTTTTTTTTTGAACTAATATAAGTTAGCAAAACGTCTATCTGGAACAAAACTTAGATCTAATATACGGAACGTTTATGTTCTTGCCTTTTAAGGGAAGTGGGGTCTGATCAACTCTGCTGGGAAGTCATGAAATAAAATACTGTTTTGTTTTTAAATTCCCGAAACAGTTTTTCATGGTAAACAACTGATGATCCCTTAAATAATGTTAAGACTAGTGTAAATTCTTGGAAGCAAACTAATATAGTAACTACAAAAAATAAATTGACTTACATGAGTGATTTTCCACCGAACGACTTGGGACTAAAATGTTTTTTTTTCTTTTACTTATATAGTTTTAATGGTTCAGAGACTATATATATATATATATATATATATATATATATATATATATATATATATATATATATATATATATATATATCATGGACGGCGGCACCGGGGGGGGCAGAGGTGCCACAAGCTTCCCACTTTTTGACTTGCCCCCCCCCCACTTTACGGTCATCAATAATGAAGTTATATATGCATGTGTTTAAACGCCCCTCCCACTTTTTAGGAAAGCCCCCCCCCCCCCACTTTTATAACTGTGCCGCCGGTCCTGTATATATATATATATATATATATATATATATATATATATATATATATGATTAACAATATCTCTTCCTTAGTGCCATATACTTAGGACACCAACAGAAATTTGAGTGAAAGCATCAACATCATTTACATAATTCACAAACATTAAAAAATACGTTTTTAAGAAAACATTTGAAAATAAAACTTATATCAGAAGATACATGAAACATATATTATTTTAGTTCCACCATTAGTTAATATAAATACAACAACAACTACTACTACTACTACTACTACTACTACTACTACTACTACTACTACAAATACTACTACTAATACTACTACTAATAATATTTATCTTAGTAATGGTAACAATAATTATACCATTAATTATAGTAATAGTAGTAGTTACAATCGTAATTATATCAGTATTATAGTTACGATATAAAAAAACAGTAATACTAATCATAAATAATAGAAATAACAATCATATTATAATAATAATTATGTTAATATTAATAATAATCATAAGATGATAGTAATTATAATAATAAAAATGAAACAAATAATAATAATAATAATAATAATAATCTTATTAGTGATAATAATAGTTATATTAATGATAATAATAGTTATATTAATAATAATAATAATAATAATAATCTTATTAGTGATAATAATAGTTATAATAATAATAATAATAATAATAATCTTATTAGTGATAATAATAGTTATAATAATAGTTATAATAATAATAATAATAATAATAATAATAATAATAATAATAATAATAATAATAATAATAATAATAATAATAATAATAATAGTCAAAGTTAAAGCAATTCACATCAAATCGATAAAAATATTTATTGCATATGGATCTAAAATAGAATATTGGGGGATAAGAAAGAATAAAATAGTAATAGCAATCAAAGAACATCAAGGCCAGGGACCACTCGAGGATAAGGGTTAATGAGACGAAAATGAATGTCACCCGAAAGATGAGGAACACTACGGGAGTACTAACAATTGATCGATGCTATGAACTGCGTTTGGTTACTTTTGTGGCGGTTCGTGATCGGAGCTTGTTGACATTGGAGTTGAAGACGACCAAGTTGTGATCAGCAAGGAAGTAGTCCCGCGGTAACGTGTTGCACAGTCGAGAAACCCGTGCAAAGAAGCTCTACCCATGGAAATTTCGCCGGACGCTAAGCACATGGAGGGAGAAAGGAAACTCTTTTTTTTCCGTTGTGGTAGCAAGACGAGTTCTTGCTGTGAATTTCTTACAAGGATGAACCAGAGATTGGAGCTCAGTCGAGCACATTCCATGGAAATAACGATAGAAACTCCATTGGTCGGGAGAGTCGGGGACTTGGTACGGAGAAGAGGAAATGGGAGGATGTAGGATGAGGGAGACAGAAAGATGAAAGACGAAGAGAGGAGAAGGAGGAGGAGAAGGAGGAGGAGGAGGAGGGAGAAATAAAAAGATTGGAGCCCAATCGAACACTTTCCACGGAAAGACAGAAAGAGTGGAGAGAGACTAACAACGTCTTTCCCGCGAGGAAGAGGTTGTAGAGAAAAAGGGAGAGATCAGCCTAACGATATCTGGAAGTCGGTTTTGTACTCTGTCACGAAAAAAAACCCCACAAAAAACGTGTGCTCTTTGCGGCACCTCCCCAGAGGTGTCAGCAGTACTTTATCTTAGGACGGATCTGACTCTTATAGAAGTAGACTATTTTTTTTTTTATAGGTTTCGTAGACTACACCATCAGCTTTTTGCCGACCCCTCTGTCAACTGGAGATTTATAGTAATAGGAACGCCTTTAATATGCTGCAGATTTTGTTTTAGAAGCAGAAACAACTGGCAATTACAGCGAATATTTGATGGTAAGGCGATTCCACCCAGCAGAACAGAACTCCTCCCACGGCCTTTTACTACTTACTTATACAGACATGACACAGTCTGGGTAGGTATTATTCATATAAGTCGAAGTTTTTACCCCGCCTAATAGACCGGTATTGTCCGGCCCTTCGGTTGTCCGTCCTGTGCAGTTCTAGGAGGTGCACCCTCCCAGGCTTTGCCTTCTCACCCTTTGAGAGGGGGGTTAGTTTATTGCTAATCGCCTGATGCGCCCCTACCGGGGAATGCCGACGGGGCTGCCCAGGCAATTTTTAAATGACCAGGGCGCTCAAATTCTCGGGCGCTGGTTTTTCAAATCCCACTTTCCCGACCTTGTGTCACATCTTACCTTGTGGGAGGAAGAGAAATAGAATCAGTCCGACATAGTCTGGATCATTTTTGAGTCGGTCATGACCTTCCTTCTTTCGGGCTGAAGGTATAGTTCTGTGCAGTTCTAGGAGGTCCACCTTCCCAGGTTCCTTTTCTCTCTTTAAGAATGGATTAGTTTATTGCCAATCGCATGGAGCGTCCTTACCGGGGAATGCCGACGAGGCTTCTCTGGCATTTTTTGTGGGCTAGCGGTCACACTTGTCGCTTGTTTTTCAATCCTCGCCTTCCGACCTTATGTCACATCTTTCCGTGAACATTATAATTCACCGAAATTTGTTTGAAAGATCAATTGAATTTTTTTCAATCAAGTTCAGACATCGCTGTCATCACATAAAGATTTTCGAGTTCGACAAGACGCATCTGAAGAAGGTCGGAGGTTACATCGGCCGAAACGTTGTGAGACTAAAATTCAAGACGAGAACAGAAATCCGAATAATCCGTTTTTTTTTGTATCGTTTTTCCAACCATTCTATCAACCTACCCGATGATTTTCATAATTGTTATCTACTAGCACTCCCCCCCTTACTCCACCCCCAGGCAGCAATTAATTGAGAGGGGGGTGGTGTATAGTTAAAAATGTTTTACTCAGAGAATTCCAAAATTTTCCAACACACTTTGGTCAATTTGTAGATTACCACCCTCAGCTAAATTACAACCAAATTCTCTAAAATATGAGATTCTACGTTTTAGGGGTATTCTTACTTATTAGGTCTGTTAACTAATCTATTTTTTAATATTAACCCTAAGTTCGAGATAAAAAAGATAGATAAATAGAGAAAGAGATAGAGAGAGTGAAAGAGATAGAGAGAGAGAAAGAGAGAGCGAGAAAGAGAGAGAGAAAATGAGAGAAAGAGAGAGAAAGAAAGAAAGAGAGAGAGAAAGAAAGAAAGAGAGAGAGAAAGAAAGAGAAAGAGAGAGAGAAAGAGAGAGAGAGAGAGAGAGAGAGGGAGAGAAAGAGAAGGAGAGAGAGAAAGAGAAGGAGAGAGAGATAAAGAAAGAGAGAGAGAGAGAGAGAGAGAAAGAGAGAGAAAGAGAGAGAGAGAGAGACAGAGAGATAGCGAGAGAGAAAAAGAGAAAAAGAGAAAGAGAGAGAGACAGAGAGAGACAGAGAGAGAAAGAGAGAGAGAGAGAAAGAGAAGGGGAGAGAGAGAAAGAAAGAGAATGAGAGAGAGATAAAGAGAGAGAGGGAGAGAAAGAGAAGTAGAGAGAGAAAGAAAGAGAAAGAGAGAGAGAGAAAGAGAGAGAGAAAGAGAGAGAGAGAAAGAGAGAGAAAGAGAGAGAGAAAAAGAGAGAAAGAAAGAATAAGAGAGAGAGAGAGACAGAGAGAGAAAGAGAGAGAAAAGAGAAAAAGAGAAAGAGAGAGAGACAGAGAGAGACAGAGAGAGAAAGAGAGAGAAAGAGAGAGAGAAAGAGTAAGAGAGAGAAAGAGAGAGAGACAAAAAGAAAGAGAGAGAGAGAGAAAGAGAGAGAAAGAGAGAGAGAGAAAGAGAGAGAAAGAGATAGATAGATAGAGAGAGAGAAAGTGAAAGAGATAGAGAGAGAGAGAGAGATGGGAGAGAAACACCATAAATATAATATCAATTTATTAAAAGCAGATAATTCCTGGAATTCCTTTCATCTATATGGTCTAGCTATAATAAGTCTGAGGTGGTTGTCTGACTTGCTATTTGCTTTCTCGCTTCCCCTCACCACTTGAAATTACTAGTTCACATAGAAAGAAACTAATTCATCAAAGTGTAACTAAATGATGGAGCTCTGATCCAAGCAAACTCAGTCAAAATAATTACGAAATTACGCCACCCTCAAAAATAGAAACTTAGAAAGCCAACAGTTTCTTCCATGTAAACAGATTTTTCAAAATAAAGATTTCTAAAAACCAAGGGGAAGATAACTCAATAACTATCAATAATGATGGTCTAAAGAAGGCAATTATATTAAGATGTTTTGATTTCTGAAGGGCTTTTTCAAATATACTTTTTGATGTGCATCCGAGTTTTTTCTGAACATTTGATTTTTTGTCGCTTTAAGTTTTGGCTTCTATTACTTATATATTGCCACTGATGATTCTGAAATCTTTTCACCTGGATGAAGTTTTTATCTGAAAACGGGGATTTACATATGCCAGCTTGATTTTGTTTACGTATGCTGTGAATTTTCTGCAGAAACGTGTGTCAGATTTCTTTTGCTCCGAAATAACCATTAAATCAGAGTATGATATCCGTCATTATATATATATATATATATATATATATATATATATATATATATATATATTTTATATATATATATATATATATATATATTATATATATATATATATTTTATATATATATATATAAAGAAAAAACATAAAGAAAGAGGCAAAATGCCTTCATAAAAACCATGTGTTAGATGCAGATATTTTTTTTTATTAAAATCAAAATAAAAAATCAAAACATTTTTTTTTCTTTCTCATCTTGACTTTTTTCATCTAATATTTCGCTTGATATAACAAGCCTCGACAGAGCTTTTAGACAGATAAAATGTATTAACCTTTTTTCCCGTAATAATCCTTCCTGGTCTTCTAGAAGTGACGTCCGATGTTATATGGACTGACTGTGCAAATGTCTCTTTTAAATTGAACTTAAATCGCTCATGGTCGTTGGTAGGTATACATTTGAGAAAGTTCATTTTTTTAAGCATCTTTAGAATTTTAAACATAAAGATAGAGGCAAAATGCCTTCATAAAAACCATGTGTTAGATGCAGATATTTTTTTATTAAAATCAAAATCAAAAATAAAAACTTTTTTTCTTTCTCATCTTGACTTTATTATCTAATATTTCGCTTGATGAAACAAGCCTCGACAGAGCTTTAGACAAATAAAATGTATTAACCTTTTTAATATATATATATATATATATATATATATATATATATATATATATATATATATATATATATATATATAATTATAAATATTTGTTGTTTTTTTAGATCTTCATACGTATACGTTTAATCCTTTCGAGAATCATCAGTGCAGAGATGAATTATTCATACCTGTTGCTCGACTCGAACCCTGGAACACAAGTCATGTTTCAAATTCAAATTCCGACATCTACGTCTACAACCCGGTATCAACAACCCGGTAAATCAGCGAGAGATTAAACTTATTTAAAGGCAGCCGTCGTCAAAGTGTTCGACTACTGAAATGAACATGCATTGAAGCATCGTTTACGACTGTGCTAATGCTACTCACTATATATATATATATATATATATATATATATATATATATATATATATATATATATATAGTTTAAAGGTTCATACTTTTTTTTTTAATAAGCATCCGTTTGAAATTTAATAAAAAAGAAGTGTGGTAAATAAATACCATCAAAGCTTGTTATAGATGCAATATGTATTTTACAAAAAAGAAAAGACAAATCGAAGACGATTTTTTTTTTTCCTCTTTTTATAAACTAACATTAAGTATGTATGTAGTTTATAGTTATACAGATATTTCGCTAATAAAATTAGCTTATTCATTGTAGTTGAAAATTCCGATGTAATTGGAAAGCCCGCTTCTGTTGATGTGAGCCGGCGAGTGGGATGTTGTTTTTTTTTTCCTCTCTCGTATGAAATCACGCAAGCACGTGGAAGGTTATAGTTTAAAGGTTCATACTTTTTTTTTTAATAAGCATCCGTTTGAAATTTAATAAAAAAGAAGTGTGGTAAATAAATACCATCAAAGCTTGTTATAGATGCAATATGTATTTTACAAAAAAGAAAAGACAAATCGAAGACGATTTTTTTTTTCCTCTTTTTATAAACTAACATTAAGTATGTATGTAGTTTATAGTTATACAGATATTTCGCTAATAAAATTAGCTTATTCATTGTAGTTGAAAATTCCGATGTAATTGGAAAGCCCGCTTCTGTTGATGTGAGCCGGCGAGTGGGATGTTGTTTTTTTTTTCCTCTCTCGTATGAAATCACGCAAGCACGTGGAAGGTTATAGTTTAAAGGTTCATACTTTTTTTTTTAATAAGCATCCGTTTGAAATTTAATAAAAAAGAAGTGTGGTAAATAAATACCATCAAAGCGTGTTATAGATGCAATATGTATTTTACAAAAAAGAAAAGACAAATCGAAGACGATTTTTTTTTCCTCTTTTTATAAACTAACATTAAGTATGTATGTAGTTTATAGTTATACAGATATTTCGCTAATAAAATTAGCTTATTCATTGTAGTTGAAAATTCCGATGTAATTGGAAAGCCCGCTTCTGTTGATGTGAGCCGGCGAGTGGGATGTTGTTTTTTTTTTCCTCTCTCGTATGAAATCACGCAAGCACGTGGAAGGTTATAGTTTAAAGGTTCATACTTTTTTTTTTAATAAGCATCCGTTTGAAATTTAATAAAAAAGAAGTGTGGTAAATAAATACCATCAAAGCTTGTTATAGATGCAATATGTATTTTACAAAAAAGAAAAGACAAATCGAAGACGATTTTTTTTTTTCCTCTTTTTATAAACTAACATTAAGTATGTATGTAGTTTATAGTTATACAGATATTTCGCTAATAAAATTAGCTTATTCATTGTAGTTGAAAATTCCGATGTAATTGGAAAGCCCGCTTCTGTTGATGTGAGCCGGCGAGTGGGATGTTGTTTTTTTTTTCCTCTCTCGTATGAAATCACGCAAGCACGTGGAAGGTTATAGTTTAAAGGTTCATACTTTTTTTTTTAATAAGCATCCGTTTGAAATTTAATAAAAAAGAAGTGTGGTAAATAAATACCATCAAAGCGTGTTATAGATGCAATATGTATTTTACAAAAAAGAAAAGACAAATCGAAGACGATTTTTTTTTTCCTCTTTTTATAAACTAACATTAAGTATGTATGTAGTTTATAGTTATACAGATATTTCGCTAATAAAATTAGCTTATTCATTGTAGTTGAAAATTCCGATGTAATTGGAAAGCCCGCTTCTGTTGATGTGAGCCGGCGAGTGGGATGTTGTTTTTTTTTTCCTCTCTCGTATGAAATCACGCAAGCACGTGGAAGGTTATAGTTTAAAGGTTCATACTTTTTTTTTTAATAAGCATCCGTTTGAAATTTAATAAAAAAGAAGTGTGGTAAATAAATACCATCAAAGCTTGTTATAGATGCAATATGTATTTTACAAAAAAGAAAAGACAAATCGAAGACGATTTTTTTTTTCCTCTTTTTATAAACTAACATTAAGTATGTATGTAGTTTATAGTTATACAGATATTTCGCTAATAAAATTAGCTTATTCATTGTAGTTGAAAATTCCGATGTAATTGGAAAGCCCGCTTCTGTTGATGTGAGCCGGCGAGTGGGATGTTGTTTTTTTTTCCTCTCTCGTATGAAATCACGCAAGCACGTGGAAGGTTATAGTTTAAAGGTTCATACTTTTTTTTTTAATAAGCATCCGTTTGAAATTTAATAAAAAAGAAGTGTGGTAAATAAATAATATCAAAGCTTGTTATAGATGCAATATGTATTTTACAAAAAAGAAAAGACAAATCGAAGACGATTTTTTTTTTCCTCTTTTTATACACTAACATTAAGTATGTATGTAGTTTATAGTTATACAGATATTTCGCTAATAAAATTAGCTTATTCATTGTAGTTGAAAATTCCGATGTAATTGGAAAGCCCGCTTCTGTTGATGTGAGCCGGCGAGTGGGATGTTGTTTTTTTTTTCCTCTCTCGTATGAAATCACGCAAGCACGTGGAAGGTTATAGTTTAAAGGTTCATACTTTTTTTTTAATAAGCATCCGTTTGAAATTTAATAAAAAAGAAGTGTGGTAAATAAATACCATCAAAGCTTGTTATAGATGCAATATGTATTTTACAAAAAAGAAAAGACAAATCGAAGACGATTTTTTTTCTTCCTCTTTTTATAAACTAACATTTTTTTAATTTATTTTTTTAAATTTAAAAATTTATTTGTTTATTTATTTATTTATTTTTTTTTTTTTTAGAGATCTAGCTTGATGGGTGGTCTCGACTGCCGTCCAGACCTGGTTCTTGTATAGTCTTGAGAATTAAGGGTTGGGACTGCTGTTTTCACGGTTTCCTCCCTTGGTGGATGAGTGTCTTCATAGGACTCCGATTCGTGAGCCTCGACTATTCCGTTGGGTGGTTTCGGTACAATGTGTCGACGATTGCGTCGGATCACTGTCCCTTCGCCTTTGGTCTGTAGAACATAGGAGCGTGGGGTGGATGCTGTTCCAACAACTGTGCCTTCCTGGTTTGAAAGATTGGGGCTTCTGACCCACACTGGTGTACCGTTTTTGAGCGGTGATAGCTCTTTAGCTCTATGTGATAGGCAGTGTGTAAGTCGTTGTTGGACCTTTTGGTTCTCTTCCCTCTGTCTGAAGCATTTGAGATCGGGCCATTTTGGGTTTAATAGATTTGGGTGAGTTGGGACATTTGTCCTCAAGCGTCGGCCCATTAATAGCTCACTAGGGCTGGACCCGCAGTCCATTGGTGTTGCTCTGTGGGCGAGCAAAGAAAGATACGGGTCTTTTGCCTTCTTCAACAATGCTTTCATTGTCTTTACACATACCTCTGCTGCTCCGTTACTTTGGGAGTAGCGAGGGCTGTTTGTGACGTGCTGAAATCCCCAGTCGTCTGCGAATTTGGCAAAGTCTTTTGAGGTGTATTGGCTTCCTGGGTCAGTTCTTAGGATGACCGGTACTCCATGTCTGGCAAAGATTGCCTTCAGGCTCCCTATTATAGCTCTGGAGGTTATTGATGTAAGCATGGCAATCTCTGCGTATCTGGAGAAGTAGTCAACAACTACAACGTAGCTGTGGCCCTTCAATTCAAACAGATCGGAGGCTAGAGTGTGCCATGGTCTTGTTGGAAGCTCGGTTGTCATGAGGGGCTCGGGCGGTTGGTATCTCAGCTCGGCACATTTTGGACAGTTTTGTACGGCCCTTTTGATTTGGTCAGACACTCCTGGCCACCATATGGATTGGCGAGCTCTCTGTCTGCACCTGGTTATTCCCTGGTGACCGGAATGGATTTTGGCAATCATGGTCGGTCTCAGCAGTGAAGGAATTATGATCCGCGTGCCATACATCAGTAGCCCGTTCTCACATGTGATGCTGCCGCGGAAGGTCCAGTATGGTTTGACTGGTGCTGGGACGCGGTCATTTGATGGCCAGCCATTTCTTACATATTGCAATATGTAGTTACTAGTCTCATCAGTTTTGGTGGCTTCCTCCAACTCCCTTAGACGTTTTTCTGTGGCGGGCAAGGATTCTATTATGGCGTGGACGAATGCCGTTGCTTCCTCCTCCAGATCCTTGTCCTGTTTAGTAGGGCCATTACTGAATATTGCTCTTGACAGAGCATCTGCTGTATATAGCTCCTTGCCAGGAACGTAGCGAATGGTGTATCCATACCTCATTAAGCGTACCCGAAATCTCTGTATCCTTGCCGGTAGCTCGCTGAGGTCCTTGCTACCTAGCAATGGCACCAGTGGCTTGTGGTCGGTTTCCACTGTGAAGTGTAGTCCGACTAGGTAGTCAGAGAAGCGTTCACATGCCCATGTTGTCGCCAGGGCCTCCTTTTCTATTTGGGCGTAACGAGTTTCGGTCTCTGACATGGCTCGTGAAGCGTAGGCGACAGGGTGCATTTTTGTATCGCTCTGTCGTTGTAATAACACTGCTCCCAGCCCATAGGATGAAGCATCGGCAGAAACTACAGTCTCATTTGAGGGACTATATAAGCATAGCACTGGTGCTGAACACAGTGCCTTCTTGATGGAGCTAAATGCTTCCTGTTGTGCACTGTCCCACATGAATGCGTATTTCCGGCTTAACAGGTCCCGTAGTGGCTTAGTCATGTCCGCCAGGTTTGGAATGAATTTTCCCATTTGATTCACCATCCCTAGGAATCGGCGGGTTTCCGTTATGTCTGTTGGTGTTGGGAAGTTGGAAACACCAGCGACCCTTTCTGGATCTGGCCGTAGACCGTCAGCGCTGAGTATATGCCCGAGAAATTTCAGTGATGGTTTGGATATTTCGCATTTTTCTGGGTTGAGAGTAATGCCCGCAGCCTGGATTTTTTTGAGTGCGCTCTTCAGTCGGGCATCATGTTCTTGTTGATTTTTGCCGTGGATTAGCACGTCATCTTGCATACATATCACTCCGGCCTCACTCTCTAATACTTGCGACATACGTCTCTGGTAGATCTCACTGGCTGATGAGATCCCAAAGGGGAGACGGTTAAATTGGTACCGTCCGAATGGGCTGATGAAAGTCGTCAGTGTACGGGATTCCGATGAGAGTGGGATTTGCCAGTATCCGCTGTTGGCATCCAGTTTACTCATGACTCTCACTTCCCCTAACTGGGCTAGGAGGTGGTCAACTGTGGGCAGCATGTGGAGTTCACGTTTTACACACTTGTTGAGCTTTGTGAGGTCTACACATATTCTCACTTTTCCATTAGCTTTTGGTACTACGACCATAGGGGAACACCATTCGGTGGGTTCGTCGATCTTGCTTATGATCCCCAGCTTCTCCATTCTCTGGAGTTCTGCCTGCGTTTTTCTCATCAGGGGTAGGGGTATGCGTCGTGGTGTGGGTACAGAGTATGGCTTAGCATCTGCGTGTAGCGGTATACTGTATGCTTTCCCAAATGTGCCTAAGCCTGTGAATAGGTCTGGCATTTCCTTTTTGGGATTATATGGCTGCATTTCGCTCTTGATGGTATGTAGCCTTGGGTGGACAGTTACAAGCTTGAGGGCTTCGATAGCTGGTCTACCTAATAATGGCTCCTCAAGATTGGGGATAATGAATATCCGCTGTTTCGTCGTCAGTTCTTTATGCGAGACAGTTGCAGTGATCATTCCGGTAACTTTCAGCGGGATGCGTCGCGGACCATGTAGGGTTTTGTGGGCATCTGAGAGAGCCGGTAGGTCTCTCCTCAGTTTGTAGATGTGCTCAGGGATTGCAGTCACATCTGCGCCAGAGTCCAATTTGAACTCCAGTGGTATTCCGTTGACGGTGATGTCGGTTCGCCAGGGTTTGCTCAGGCTGATTTCTGATATTGTCAGGACACCAAGGTATGCACTCTGGTCACTTTCACTGTCATCCGAGTCATGCTTAACCTCATGTATTTTTTTCGCACGGCAACACTTAGCATAGTGGCCTATCGTGCCACAATTGTGGCAGGTGACGACAGTGGCGGGGCATGCACGTCTCTGATGATGAGCCTGGTTACCGCATCGGTGGCACCCTGCTTCCGCTCTGTGCTGCAGCGTATGCCCTTTCTTCTGCTGATCGTTGTAGTGAGGTTCCCATCTGGGTTTGGCCTTGTAGTTGCTCTGCCCTTGTCTGCGAGTTCTATTGTGATTAACAGAATGGACAGCAACATTGCTATCAGCTAGTCGTTCACTACTGATACGTTCTGGTGATCGCAGGAGACGTTGTTGTGATTTTATCGTCTCACATTGTCGTGCGCGTCTGATGGCCCCGTCTAAGGTGAGGTCTGGAATCATCTGAAGACTCTCTGATAGCTTTGGATCTATGCACCCGACTACAATTCTGTCACGAATTAGTTCTTCGTGGAGGTCTCTAAAGTTGCAGTTCTTAGCCAGTACATGGAGATCCGTAATAAAATAGTCAACCGACTCACCTACTTCCTGGCGTCTCTGGTTGAACCTAGCCCGTTCATATATGACGTTGGTGTTGCCTTTAAAATGGTCGTTGAACCTTGACGTGACTATGTTCAGGTTTTGGGCTTCGTCGGGTGAGAGTTTGAACGTAGCAATGATGTCTTCTGCTTTATCACCCATGCAGTAGATTAGGGTGTCTACCTGACAAGGGGCTGGCTTCTCGTCTAGTCCAGACACTGTCCTGTAGCGGTTGAACCGCCGAATCCATTTTTCCCACGATTCGGGCTGATCGAATGTGAAGGGTTCTGGTGGGGTAACGTGGCTGTTCATCATGGGTTTATATTTATTTTTTTATTTGGCTTTTGAGCTCAATATTTTACTTAACTTTTCCCATACGTGTTGCTCACGTCCGTTTTCGAATCCCTTATTCTGACACCATGTTTTGTTATGGTTTTCGTTAGTAAAAAGAGGTAAGACGGTGTGTTATCTCAGACCAAGATGGCTGACTGCCGGGTCTCGTTTTATTCACGTTAGCCCCGAGATCTTACATTGCAGGGGGAGGTAACTCCCATCGGTCCAGATTTTAGTTAACATAACATGAACCTTTAAACTATAACCTTCCACGTGCTTGCGTGATTTCATACGAGAGAGGAAAAAAAAAACAACATCCCACTCGCCGGCTCACATCAACAGAAGCGGGCTTTCCAATTACATCGGAATTTTCAACTACAATGAATAAGCTAATTTTATTAGCGAAATATCTGTATAACTATAAACTACATACATACTTAATGTTAGTTTATAAAAAGAGGAAAAAAAAAAAAATCGTCTTCGATTTGTCTTTTCTTTTTTGTAAAATACATATTGCATCTATAACAAGCTTTGATGGTATTTATTTACCACACTTCTTTTTTATTAAATTTCAAACGGATGCTTATTAAAAAAAAAGTATGAACCTTTAAACTATAACCTTCCACGTGATTGCGTGATTTCATACGAGAGAGGCAAAAAAAAACAACATCCCACTCGCCGGCTCACATCAACAGAAGCGGGCTTTCCAATTACATCGGAATTTTCAACTACAATGAATAAGCTAATTTTATTAGCGAAATATCTGTATAACTATAAACTACATACATACTTAATGTTAGTTTATAAAAAGAGGAAAAAAAAAATCGTCTTCGATTTGTCTTTTCTTTTTTGTAAAATACATATTGCATCTATAACAAGCTTTGATGGTATTTATTTACCACACTTCTTTTTTATTATATATATATATATATATATATATATATATATATATATATATATATATATATATATATATAATAATATCTCATCAGGGAGAGTTAGAATCCGATCTTAACCGTAGATCATATTTGGAAAAAACTGCCTGATGAGATCTCAGTTTATAATAGCTGTTGATCGATAACATCGAAATGCCAGTGTCGCAGATTTTGTATATGTCTGTGTAAATAAACTTTCTTCCTGGACTTCACCGACCGGGTCAGATCAAGGAAAAACTTTCTGCCTGATGAGACCTCAGCTCTCGATAGCTGTAGATCGATAACATCGACATGCCAGTGTAGCAGACCTTGTACATGTTCGAATAAAAGCATACACAATACAGCTCTATATCTTTATTGAGCACTCTTTTGTAAGCCCGGTTTGATTCCCTTTGGATTTCTACCCTGTGGATTTTTACTCTACCTGGATTACTATATATATATATATATATATATATATATATAAGAGAGACAGAGAGGGATGGGGAAGCTGTTCTGTTGATTGTTTGCCAGTGTCGTCATAATGAATGCAAATGTAGGCCGTCACTTATCATCTGGTTGTCCTTTTGACACTGTCTAGAATAAACGGTGACATTTATCAGCCTTTAACAAAACAGTTATCGCCAAATGACCCTCGGGTCACCTTCAGGCACTTGCCCCAATGTTCCGTTCCGTATGTACACCCAACATTAACGAAAACACAGATACAAAAACACACATACGTGCATACACACCTTCTCAAAGTCATTATCATATATATATATATATATATATATATATATATATATATATATATAGAGAGAGAGAGAGAGAGAGATAGTAAGTTATGAAAATATATTTATGGCAATTAAGCTACACAGAGGCTCCCGCGTTTAATCCCCGGGGGAATCTTCAGACGTAAAGGCATGGAGTTATTTTTGCCGGATGTTTTTATATACACAGCTAGCTAGTTAACCAATCAGATTCTTTGTTGTTCTCTTAGACAATTGTTGGGTTATTTTACTTTCTTATTTCCTATTCTATTGTTCTGTTTTCTATAGGATGATTCATCTCTGTTTCTTTGTTGTTCTCTTAGCCAACCGTTGGGCTTCTCACAAACAAAGGTTCGGTTGATTTTACTTTCTTATTTCCTATTCTATTGTTTTGTTTTCTATTTCTGTTTTATTGTTGTGTCAATATAATGGGTGACCTTATTTTAACACGTGCTTGCTTGTATTTCTATTTTAGGTTTTAGTTGTAAGTTTTTAGGTTTTAGTTTAGTTTATTTATTTTTTACTTGTTTATTTATTTATTTATTTATTTATTAATTATGTATTTACCTAAGGTAAATTTTATTCCGTGCACGCAGTTGTTTGCTATTTCATTTCTACAGTTTAATAGATTTGGGGGGCTTTAAAGTTTAGCATTTCAAATTTCTCATTCAGACATAATCTACACGGGTCGTCTAAATTTCTACATGTACTGAAACGATACCCAAATGAACCTCCAATGCACTAGTTTACCCATACAATAGACACGGACTTGTGAGCGGAACACGTGCTATAAATGACTGGCATTTAGCTTTGAGCCTGTCGTCAGAAAAGAGATCGATAATGATTTCTTTTTCATTCAGGCTTAAATTGCTTCATCAAAAGTGAAATAATGTACGAATTTTGCACGGATAACAACTGGTCAGTGGACCATCTATTGGCGACCACTGTAGATAGAGAAAGAACCCCGAGAAATATTAAGGCTTTGTTTGGTTGTCCGAGATTATATGACATGAGAGACAGAGAGAGCATGTTTGGAATAGAATCAAGTAGCAATTGGAAACGAGCAGTGTTGGCGTGTTAATGGAAGGTTCCTAGCAGGTTATGGTTATGGTTATGGTTATGGTTATGGTTAGGTTGGTTAGGGTTAGGGTTAAGGTTGGTTAGGGTTAGTTACGGTTAGGGTTAAGAGTTAGGGTTAGGGTTACGGTTGGTCAGGGTTAGGGTTAGGGTTGGTTAGGGTTGGCTAGGGTTAGGGTTGGTTAGGGTTAGGCTTAGGGTTAGGGTTGGTTCTACAACTAAGTATATTGTTGGTAAAAAATAAATTCGTATGAATCACCATGGTATGATATTTTTACCGGCTGAATTCTGTTGTTGGCATTGGCTTCCCCGATTGTTTCTAGTCACAAGAGAGACCACGTGAAGGTTGGCAACATTCATACTTGAAAGTAATGTCATGGAACTGACTGGATTCGAAACTAGCACACCCAGGGCGCCAGTCTTCGTCGTCCTCCACTTCACCATCGCCACACTCCACACGGTCGATGATCAGGATGAATAAAATTGACATTGTGAATATTCAGCGTGTACGTGTTCTTCTATCCGCCTCAACTACGATGAATGGATCCAAAGATAGCTATGCAGTTCACACGTGGGCTCAGATGAAGCCACTTGACTCGTCCACGAAAGAGTAACCAACAAGTAATGAAACTCAGGTTTCAAATGATTTAATTTCCGTAAGCGAATCGTCAACCCACGTTAGTGGAACAAAAGAAAAGTGTGAATGGGAAAAGATGACGCGAAAGAACGCAATTTTCGAAATTATATTAAGATAACAGGTGACCCCCCTCCCTATCTATCTATCTATCTATCTATCTATCTATCTATCTATCTAATTATCTATCTATCTATCTATCTATCTATCTATCTATCTATCTATCTATCTATCTATCTATCTATCTATCTATCTATCTATCTGTCTGTCTGTCTATCTATCTATCTATCTATCTGTCTGTCTGTCTGTCTATCTATCTATCTATCTATCCGTCTGTCTGTCTGTCTGTCTATCTATCTATCTATCTGTCTGTCTTTCTATCTATCTATCTATCTATCTATCTATCTATCTATCTATCTATCTATCTGTGTCTTTTCCTCATTTATCTCGCCCAATCTCCCTTTCTCCTTTTGTCAGACTTTTATTGGAGGATAAAACAACAGGAAATTGTTGTCTGTCTGTCTGTAAAATAATTTCACAAATAAACCGTCTTGAGAAAACAATACTTTTTAAACGACTTCCAATCTTCCCCTTTCCTCTCTTTTCGCTCTCCCCTTTGACAGTTTTTCGTGCGATATTTATTGAAAGATAAAACAACAGGCAATCTCTGTTTCATTGTCTGTCTGTCAGTATGTCAGTCTGCCTGCCTGTCTGTGTGTCTGTCTTTCTGTCTGTCTCTCTCACACACACACTTTCTCTCTCTCTCTCTCTCTCTCTCTCTCTCTCTCTCTAAGATAACTTCACAAATAAACCGCCTTGAAGATTATTAAATCCTACAACAATTAATATAAGTAACCAAATATCTAAAAAATAAATATAAAATTAAGAAATAGATTGAACTTGAGTCAATGGGAAAAAACACCACTTCTACAATAAAATGGTTTAACAACAAAAGAAATTGCACATGTACACAATTCGATGTGAAGGATTTTTACCATCAAAGATTACCCATTGGAATTCGCCAAACACTATGCAGACATTTCTATTGACTACATATAAATAATTCTATAGCAATAACATATAACAAATGGATAAAAATACGGTTCAGAAAAAAAAAGAGAAAGATTTTATCAGCTTATCCACTTGTTGTCTTGGTGACTTTCTATCTATGGCGTCATATCCTTGCACGTAATTCTAATCTTTTAACTTTTTATGGAATTTTTAACTTTCTTTCTTACTCTAACCTTTTGTTGGAAATAGCGTTTTTAACATTATTTTTACACACACGCATTCCGATCTTCCTACACCAGTCCACACGTGGTAATCCTGAATGGGGCCACTAAAGACGATCATGAAGGGGGGGGCAATATACAACATTACAATATAGCAGTCCTATACGACATTGTACACACGTGGGGACACAATTAAATCCAATAGATTCATTACGATTGGGGATTACGCAGCAATTGCTTCACAATTAACTCTTCGTCGAACAGGAACTCTTTCATAGCTACAAGTGAAAAATAAAATAGCAGATAAAATACAATGGGTTAAAAATATTAATGAATATAGAAGAATAAATAAATATAAAATATCTATAAAAATAAACAAAAATCAATGAAAATAAATAATAATATGCAATAAATAAATAAATGTACAAAATAATTAAAAATTTAAAAACATAAAAATATACAAAAATTATTTTTTAATTTACCAGAAAAATACAAGAAAAACAAAAAACAAATAAAAAATCTTGCACGTGAAAAAAAACACGAAACAAAATAAACAAGAACAAAAATTAAATGAACAATAAATTAATATTGAAATATATTTACAAATACACAAAAAATATTAAATATACAAAAACGATAAAAAATAAAATTTTATATTTTATTTAAATACTTTTGAATTAAAATAAATAACTATTAAGAACGTATAAAAATATACAAAAAAAAATCAAGAACGAAAAAAATTAACAAACAAAAACGATGGAATCGTTTTTTTTCTCAGATAAAAACGAAAACAAACAATAAAAAAACAGCAAAAAAAACAATTAGAAAAATAAAAAAACTTGAAAAAAAACAAAAAAAAACATGAACAAAAAAATAAATAAGTAAAACCCGATGGCATCGTTTTGTTTCTTTTTTTTCTCAGATAAAAACGAAAACAAAACAATAAAAAACAGCAAAAAAACAATTAGAAAAAAAATTAAAAAACAAAAACAAAAACAAAAACAAAAACAAAAACAAAAACAAAAACAAAAACAAAAACAACAGGAACAAAAGAATAAACAAACAAAACCGATGGCATCGTTTTTTTCTCATTTTGTTTCTCAGATAAAAACGAAAGCAAAACAATAAAAAACAGCAAAAAACCCAAACAATTAGAAAAATAGAAACAAAATAAAAAACAAAAAAAAACAAAACAAACAAAAATAAAACAAATAAAAAACTAAAAAAAATCACAGGTGTGGTGATAAGAAAAGCCGGTAAAAAGTATCAAGATAAGATTCCAGGGGAAAATAGGGCGAATTTCGAAAATATGGTTTGCGCTTTAGACAAAAAAACAAAAATGAAAAATATTTGAAGGTAAGTCTCGGGGTGGGGGGTAAGAAAACTGAAGTATTAGGCAGAAAAAAAAAGCGTGATGTTTTAGATTTAATCAGCAGGGCTAACCGGTGTTGCTCGTGAATTACATTTTAATGAACTAGAGAATTAGGGATGGAATGAAATGTGACATATTTTGGACAAATAAATCAAGCATGAAAAAAAAAATACATTTTTTTAATCAAAATTATTTTTTTAAACAGTCAACTATCTACATCACCGGTTTCTAGTGAAGTTTATTTTCTGGTGTGATTGAAAATAAAATAAAAATGCACTACCCTCTATTGGGATTGAACTCACAGACTTCAGATTATGAAATCTCTCGTTCCATTCGCCTTTCACTGTCACCTGTTTCGATAGCGATTGGTCAGACTGATGGAAATACACACATACACATACACATGCAGATACACCCCATCGTGTCCATAAACAAATACGTACTAAGATGGGGAGGTACTGTTGCCACATCTGGGGAGGTGCTGCCCAGATCACGCTCCTTTCCTGCGTTGACAGAGTACAAAACTGACTTCGAAATCTAGTGGGCGATGTCCTTTTCTCTTCCTTACAGCTTTTTTCTCACAGAAGAGAAGTTGTTAGTCTCTCTCTGCTCTATCGTTATTTTCATGGCAGATGTTCATGTCAGCTCTAATATCTGGTTCCTCCTTGTAAAACATTCACAACAAAAACTCGTCTAGCTACAACCACTGTAAATAGTTTTCTTTCTCCCTCTGTGTATCTAAAACTAAACAGGGCTTCTATTAGCAGAATATTTTTTTCCTAGAACTATCCGTCTGTGGAACACAATACCACGGGGATGCTTCCCAGCTGACTACAACATAGTCGTTTTCAGGTCCACAGTAAAGAAACTCTTGTTGAGCTGTCCTCTTAAATAATCACATTCTGCCGAATTTCAACCCTCGTTACCAATCTTCACGGTGTTGTTCCATTGTCCACCTGACAAACCCATTAACACTTATCCTCGAGTGGCCTCTGGGCCTTCATAAGTGGTGAATCCTTAGTAAAAATAAAAAAAATTAAAAAATACACACTCATATGAATATAACACATAGAATTCACCCATTCGCAAACACCTAACGACAGAATTACCAGAAAACACCCAAATCCCATTCAACCCAGCGTCATCCAAAATTATCTAAGAGGGTCAGCCGATCTCTCACTTGAAAGTTTAGCGGAACAAAAATATGAACAATTCTTATCCGTCCAGCTGTAGGCAAATTCCAGATATAATGTTTGCATTTTAATTTCTTTCTTTTCCGAAAGGGGGTAGTTTCTTGCCTGTTGTCTGCGGTACTCTCATCCGTGAAGGACCGACCTAAACATTTATTAACTTTAATTATAACTTGACATTTAACGATTCCTCTACGCCCACTGCATAGTGTTTTTCTGTCTTTGAAGGAGTGTCAACGAAACCGCCGAGATATTTTGGGACAAAATTGACTTTTAACCGTTACTTCAACTATAAATGGACTTTTAACCGTTACTTCGACTATAAATGGACTTTTAACCGTTCCTTAGACTATAAATGGACTTTTAACCGTTCCTTAGACTATAAATTGACTATTAACCGTTCATTAGACTATAAATTGACTATTAACCGTTCTTTAGACTATAAATTGCCTATTAACCGTTACTTAGACTATAAATTGACTTTTAACCGTTCCCCAGACTATAAATACACTATTAACCGTTCCTTAGACTATAAATTGACTATTAACCGTTCATTAGACTATAAATTGACTATTAACCGTTCTTTAGACTATAAATTGCCTATTAACCGTTACTTAGACTATAAATTGACTTTTAACCGTTCCCCAGACTATAAATAAGCTATTAACCGTTCCTTAGCCCGGCGGGGCAGTTATAAAAGTGGGAGGCCTCTCCTAAAAAGTGGGGGTGGCGGTTAAACACATGCATATATAACTTCATTATTGATGATCGTAAAGTGGGGGGGCCAAGTCAAAAAGTGGGGGGCTTCAGCCCCCCCCCCTGCCCCCCCCCGGTGCCGCCGTCCATGAATAAATTGACTATTAACCGTTCTTTAGACTATAAATTGACTTTTAACCATTCCTTAGCCTATAAATTGACTATTAACCGTTCCTTAGACTATAAATTGACTTCTAACAATCCTTGAGACTATAAATATATAGTCTTTAAAGTTTTCCAATCTTTAAAACTATACGAGAGAGAAAAGCAACAACAAAAAACACTTTTAGTCCCAAATCCTTCGTTAGAAATTTTCTTTGCATGTAAGACAATTAATCTCTTGTAATCACTGTATTAGTCAGCTTCAACGAATTTACACTAGACTTAATATTATTCTAGGGATGATCAATTGTTTATCATGAAAAAAAAACTGTTTCGAGGATTTAGAAACAAAATAGTAGTTTATCTAATAACTCCCAGGCAGTGTTGATTAAACACACCACCTCCCTTAAAAAAACGAGAATATATATATATATATATATATATATATATATATATATATATATATATATATATATATATATATATATAAAACTTAAATTCCCGAAACAGTTTTTCATGGTAAACAACTGATGATCCCTTAAAATAGTGTTAGAAACAAACTAATATAATAACTGTAAAAAATAAATTGACTTACATGAGTGATTTTCCACTGGAAGACTTGGGACTATAAGTTTTTTTTAGTTTTTTTTCTTTTTAATATAGTTTTAATGGTTGAGAAACTTCCG
>OY744546.1:58188381-58190881 GCA_963556195.1 Sepiola atlantica | reverse complement strand
CATCTTAATAATTCATCAACACTCCCCTAACTCATTAATTATACACCTACCATATCTCTATCCATTTCATCTTAATAATTCATCAACACTCTCCTAACTTATTAATTATACACCTACCATATCTCTATCCATTTCATCTTAATAATTCATCAACACTCTCCTAACTCATTAATTATACACCTACCATATCTCTATCCATTTCATCTTAATAATTCATCAACACTCCCCTAACTCATTAATTATACACCTACCATATCTCTATCCATTTCATCTTAATAATTCATCAACACTCTCCTAACTTATTAATTATACACCTACCATATCTCTATCCATTTCATCTTAATAATTCATCAACACACTCCTAACTCATTAATTATACACCTACCATATCTCTATCCATTTCATCTTAATAATTCATCAACACTCTCCTAACTTATTAATTATACACCTACCATATCTCTATCCATTTCATCTTAATAATTCATCAACACTCTCCTAACTCATTAATTATACACCTACCATATCTCTATCCATTTCATCTTAATAATTCATCAACACTCCCCTAACTCATTAATTATACACCTACCATATCTCTATCCATTTCATCTTAATAATTCATCAACACTCTCCTAACTTATTAATTATACACCTACCATATCTCTATCCATTTCATCTTAATAATTCATGAACACACTCCTAACTCATTAATTATACACCTACCATATCTCTATCCATTTCATCTTAATAATTCATCAACACTCCCCTAACTCATTAATTATACACCTACAATATCTCTATCCATTTCATCTCAATAATTCATCAACACTCTCCTAACTCATTAATTATACCCCTACCATATCTCTATCCATTTCATCTTAATAATCTATCAACACTCTCCTAACTCATTAATTATACCCCTACCATATCTCTATCCATTTCATCTTAATAATTCATCAACACTCTCCTAACTCATTAATTATACACCTACCATATCTCTATCCATTTCATCTTAATAATTCATCAACACTCTTCTAACTCATTAATTATACACCTACAATATCTCTATCCATTTCATCTTAATAATTCATCAACACTCCCCTAACTCATTAATTATACACCTACCATATCTCTATCCATTTCATCTTAATAATCTATCAACACTCTCCTAACTCATTAATTATACACCTACCATATCTCCATCCATTTCATCTTAATAATTCATCAACACTCTCCTAACTCATTAATTATACCCCTACCATATCTCTATCCATTTCATCTCAATAATTCATCAACACTCTCCTAACTCATTAATTATACCCCTACCATATCTCTATCCATTTCATCTCAATAATTCATCAACACTCTCCTAACTCATTAATTATACACCTACCATATCTCTATCCATTTCATCTTAATAATTCATCAACACTCTCCTAACTCATTAATTATACACCTACCATATCTCTATCCATTTCATCTTAATAATTCATCAACACTCTCCTAACTCATTAATTATACACCTACCATATCTCTATCCATTTCATCTTAATAATTCATCAACACTCTCCTAACTCATTAATTATACACCTACCATATCTCCATCCATTTTATCTTAATAATTCATCAACACTCTCTTAACTCATTAATTATACACCTACCATATCTCTATCCATTTCATCTTAATAATTCATCAACACTCTCCTAACTCATTAATTATACACCTACCATATCTCTATCCATTTCATCTTAATAATTCATCAACACTCTCCTAACTCATTAATTATACACCTACCATATCTCTATCCATTTCATCTTAATAATTCATCAACACTTTCCTAACTCATTAATTATACACCTACCATATCTCTATCCATTTCATCTTAATAATTCATCAACACTCTCCTAACTCATTAATTATACACCTACCATATCTCTATCCATTTCATCTTAATAATTCATCAACACTCTCCTAACTCATTAATTATACACCTACCATATCTCTATCCATTTCATCTTAATAATTCATCAACACTCTCCTAACTCATTAATTATACACCTACCATATCTCTATCCATTTCATCTTAATAATTCATCAACACTCTCCTAACTCATTAATTATACACCTACCATATCTCTATCCATTTTATCTTAATAATTCATCAACACTCTCTTAACTCATTAATTATACACCTACCATATCTCTATCCATTTCATCTTAATAATTCATCAACACTCTCCTAACTCATTAATTATACACCTACCATATCTCTATCCATTTCATCTTAATAATTCATCAACATTCTCCTAACTTACTAATTATACACCTACCATATCTCTATCCATTTCATCTTAATAATTCATCAACACTCTCCTAACTCATTAATTATACACCTACCATATCTCCATCCATTTTATCTTAATAATTCATCAACACTCTCTTAACTCATTAATTATACACCTACCATATCTCTATCCATTTCATCTTAATAAATCATCAACA
>OY744546.1:58160881-58180881 GCA_963556195.1 Sepiola atlantica | reverse complement strand
TTGGCATTAAACAGAAAAGATTTTTTCAAATTGCTTCAGTGGAGTAGGATTTCTTCTCTGAACAAACAGTTACTACACTTTGATTCTAGCTATTTAGTACCTGAGAATTGTCTGTCCTAAATGAGTTAATCAACGTTTGTTACTTTAAGGTCTTTTTCTTCATATATATCTCTACAAAGCCACCATCCGCCCATGCATGGAGTATTGTTGCCACATCTGGGCTGGTGCATCATCCACTAGTCTCTCCCTCTTAGACAAGGTCCAAAAAAGAGTCGCCAACTTAATAGGTCCCTCACTATCCACCAAGCTCCAGCCCCACCGCCCCAATGTTGCTTCCTTGTGCCTGTTTTACAAGTACTTCAATGGATTGTGTTCTGATGAGCTTGCTGCTCTGGTGCTCCAACGACGTAAATTCACTAGACCAACCGGACAATCTGCCAAATCTCATCCATTCACTGTGGAGGTCCCCAGATGCCGAAGAGTTTTCTACTCCAAAAGCTTATTTCCTCGTGCTGCTGGACTCTGGAACTCCCCCCCCTCCTGCTTCCTGTTTTCCTAGCGGTACTGACATGCAGAAATTTAAAACTAATGTAAACAGACATCTCGCTGCACAGCTCCCAATTATGTTGACCCCCACCCCATAAAAAAAAACTTTCACCCTTTTTCTCAGTAGCCCCTTACGTCTACAGTGGCGGCCTGCCTTGTTCGGGATGAACTATGTTAAAACAAAATAATAAATATTTGAATCACACAAAATATTCCTGTTCTCGATGCTCTGTTTGAAAAGGAAATTCTATTTTAAGTGTTTTAATTAGCTGTAATTTGCAATTAATTGACCAAGTGACCCATTTCTTACAAAATTTCTGACCATTCCACCACTCTCACTGTATGTTGTTTGGCCCCCCGTTCTTATTTTTTCAGGATGTGTATTACTCTCTCTCTCTCTCTCTCTCTCTCTCGGTTTTTAACAGGACTAATGTTTGCTAGCGTTAGCGGTTAGGGTTAGGGTTAGAGTTAGGGTTTGGGTTAGGGTTAGGGTTAGAGTTAGGGTTAGGGTTAGGGTTAGGGTTAGGGTTAGAGTTAGGGTTAGCGGTTAGGGTTAGGGTCAGAGTTAGGGTTAGGGTTAGGGTTAGGGTTAGGGTTAGGGTAAGAGTTAGGGTTAGGGTTAGGGTTAGGGTTAGGGTTAGGGTTAGGGTTTAGGGTTAGGGTTAGGGTTAGGGTTAGGGTTAGGGTTAGGGTTAGAGTTAGGGTTAGGGTTAGGGTTAGGGTTAGGGTTAGGGTTAGAGTTAGGGTTAGGGTTAGGGTTAGGGTTAGGGTTAGGGTTAGAGTTAGGGTTAGGGTTAGGGTTAGGGTTAGTGTTGGGGTTGGGGTTAGAATTAGGGTTAGGGTTAGGGTCAGGGTTAGAGTTAGGGTTAGGGTTAGGGTTAGGGTTAGGGTTAGGGTTAGGGTTAGGGTAAGGGTTAGGGTTAGGGTTAGGGTTAGGGCTAAGGTTAGGGTTAGGGTGAGCGTTAGCGTTAGGTTTAGGGTTAGGGTTAAGGTTAGGGTTAGGGTTAGGGTTAGAGTGAGGGTTAGTGTTAGGGTTAGGGTTAGGGTTAGGGTTATGGTTATGGTTAGGGTTAGGGTTGGGGTTGGGGTTAGAATTAGGGTTAGGGTTAGGGTTAGGGTTAGAGTTAGGGTTAGGGTTAGGGTTAGGGTTAGGGTTAGGGTTGGGTTAGGGTTAGGGTTAGGGTTAGGGTTAGGGTTAGGGTTAGGGTTTAGGGTTAGGGTTAAGGTTAGGGTTAGGGTTAGGGTTAGGGTTAGGGTTAGGGTTAGGGTTAGGGTTAGCGTTAGGGTTAGAGTTAGGGTTAAGGTTAGGGTTAGGGTTAGGGTTAAGGTTAGGGTTAGAGTTAGGGTTAGGGTTAGGGTTAGGGTAAGGGTTAGGGTTAGGGTTAGAGTTAGGGTTAGGGTAAGGGTTAGGGTTAGGGTTAGAGTTAGGGTTAGGGTTAGAGTTAGAGTTAGGGTTAGGGTTAAGGTTAGGGTTAGGGTTAGGGTTAGGGTTAGGGTTAGCGTTAGGGTTAGGGTTAGGGTTAGGGTTAGGGTTAGGGTTAGGGTTAGGGTTAGCGTTAGGGTTAGGGTTGGGGTTAGGGTTAGGGTTAGGGTTAGGGTTAGGGTTAGGGTAAGGGTTAGGGTTAGAGTTAGGGTTAGGATTAGGGTTAGGGTTAGAGTTAGGGTTAGGATTAGGGTTAGGGTTGGGGTTTGGGTTAGAGTTAGGGTTAGGGTTAGGGTTAGGGTTACGGTTAGGGTTAGGGTTAGAGTTAGGGTTAGGGTTAGGGTTAGGGTTAGGGTTAGAGTTAGGGTTAGGGTTAGGGTTAGGGTTAGGGTTAGAGTTAGGGTTAGGGTTAGGGTTAGGGTTAGCGTTAGGGTTAGGGTTAGGGTTAGCGTTAGGGTTAGAGTTAGGGTTAGGGTTAGGGTTACGGTTAGGGTTAGGGTTAGGGTTAGAGTTAGGGTTAGGGTTAGGGTTAGGGTTAGGGTTAGGGTTAGGGTTAGAGTTAGGGTTAGTGTAGGGTTAGAGTTAGAGTTAGGGTTAGGGTTAGGGTTAGGGTTAGGGTTAGTGTTAGGGTTAGGGTTAGGGTTAGGGTTAGGGTTAGGGTTAGGGTTAGCGTTAGGGTTAGTGTTAGAGTTAGGGTTAGGGTTAACGTTACGGTTAGAGTTAGGGTTACGGTTAGGGTTGGGGTTAGCGTTAGGGTTAGAGTTAGGGTTAGCAATAGGGTTAGGGTTAGGGTTAGGGTTAGCGTTTGGGTTAGAGTTAGGTTTAGGGTTAGGGTTACGGTTAGGCTTAGGGTTAGGGTTAGGGTTAGGGTTAGGGTTAGAGTTAGGGTTAGGGTTAGAGTTAGAGTTAGGGTTAGGGTTAGGGTTAGGGTTAGTGTTAGGGTTAGGGTTAGCGTTAAGGGGCAGTGTAGTAACAACACTCCCTTTAAATATTTCGGGAAAAGGAATCTGCACAGTCGGAGAGATTCCTCGTGGTATTAATTATTTTTGACAAAGGGAAGTTACTTTTCCCGAAATATTTAATAAAGGATTTTATAATCATCCGGACATCACACAAACAGCTAACACCACACTTGCTGGTGTGTAAGATTTTAAGAAAAAATAAATAGTAAGTCATATTTCGTATTCGATTTATTATTTTTGTTTCTTTCCAATTTACATCTTACTCGGAATTTGCATTGCCCACAGCCTTTTAAAAACATACTAATATATATATACATATATATATATATATATATACAGGGTGGGCAAAAATAAGGGTCCTATTTTTAAAAATTTATAACTTTTTTATTTATTGATTTTTTTTTTTTTTTAGAATAAGTAAAGGACCCCTTCCGAAGCAAGCATGAGCCGTATTAGCCCTAAGGAACGTACCCTCATTTAGAAAACATTATTTTTGCTTAAAAAACTCAAAACAGTGTAAAAAACAATACTTTAGTTTTTGTAAGTTTTAAGAAGTGTTTTTCGGCTAAAATTTGTTTTGTTTATTTCAAAAAATCTCGGAAGGGTCAGTCTACACACACATAAAGTTTGGTGAGTTTAACTTTTATTTTGTGGAAGTTATTCAAATTCAAGTTATTCAAATTTAAAGATAGGACCCTTATTTTGGCCCACCCTGTATATATATATATATATATATATATATATATATATATATATATATATATATATATATATTCGCCGAGAATACCTCACGTCTTAGATCACTTTGTGGCTATGCACACTCTTGTGTCGTACAGTAATGTCAATATTAAACTTCCAGCCTTTTTCGTGGCCTTTTGGTCGCGATCAAAGTGTAGTATCTGTTCCGATGGATACTGCACCCCATAGACTGGTATTGTCTTGGCCTTCGGGGCTTGATTTACGCCGGTCTATGGGTTTGTGCAGTTCCTCCCAGGCTTTGCCTCCCCTCTTTGGGGAGGAGTAAGTTTATTGCTTACTGCCTAAGGCCCCCCTACCGAGGAATGCCGACGGGGTTGCCCAGGCAATTTTTAATGGCCAGAGTGCTCACCTTCTCGGGTGCTGGCTTTTCAAGTTCCACTTTCCCGACCCGACCTTGGGTCACATCTTACCTTGTGGGAGTAAGATAACACTAGCCTTGTGTCTAATCTCCTGGGGAGGTAAATAAATTGTGTTACGTCCAGCTCTCTTCATGAGATAAATAGTTCCCTTTTAACGTGTTGATTTTGTTTCTGTGAAAATACAATTTGCGTAAATCTTGACTCTTTCGCTGTCTTTATTATTCTAGAATGGCCGCTGTTAAGAAGAACAAGATTTTGGGCGACTCCTCCATTTTTTTCATGTGTTGTTTTGACTAAACACATTCAACTGTTTAGGTTAGAATTTCTCTCGGCTCCTGGACGCACAGATGAATAATAATAATAATAATAATAATAATAATAATAATAATAATTATAAAAAAAATTTCACCTTCTAAGAATCCGCTTAATCTCTAACCATATACCAATACAAACTCAGCGTTGCCCGGGAGTCTTTCATTTTCGTCTCGCTTTAAAAAAAACGAATATGCTCTTGTTTTTTTAAACTAGATTATTTTGGATATTTGCAGAACAGTCTCGCCACTAATAGAACAATGACTCCCTCACACTCAAAAAATAGTGACGTCAGTTATGCGCAGTGTGCGCACACACCATTGATCAGGCGTCGAATTAGAGTTTAAGTCTCCACGTTGAGATCGATTAAACCTTGATTTCTTACTTTATGGTTAGGGTTACGGTTGAGGTTAGAGTTAGAGTTATCTTATGGTTAGGGTTAGAGTTAGGGTTAACTGAGGTTTCGGGCGAGAGTTAGGGTTAGGTTCGTGTTGGGGTAAGAGTTCAGGTTAGCTTAAGTTTGGGGCTAGAGTTATCTTCGGGTTGTGGTTAGAGTTAAGGTTAGCTAGGAGTTGGGGGTTAAGTTAGAGTTAGGGTTTGGGTTAGTGTCTATATCTCCCCGTGGAGATCGATGCGAGCGTATGTGTGTGTGAACTCATACACACATGGTTACGGTTAGACAATGTTTCTTTCACCGTGTAGATTATGTCTGAATGAGAAATTTGAAATCATAAACGTTAAAGACTACCAAAACCTATTAAACTGTAGAAGTGAAATAGCTAACAACTGCTTACACACAATAAAATTTACTTTAGGATAACAAAACATAATAAATAAATAAATAAACAAACTAACACCTAAAAATAGAAATACAAGCATGCATGTGTTAAAATAAGGTCACCTATTAATTCGACGCAACAACGAAACAGGGAGGAGTCACCTCTATACAAAACAAAAGAATAGAAAGTAAAATAAACCGAACATTTAGCTAATGGGAGCATAAACCCGTTGGAGAGAATAACAAAGAATCTGATTGGTTTACTAGCTAGACTAAACACCTCGTGTAGATATAAAAATACCCGGCAACACAAACTCAATGCATATTAGCCTGACGATTCCCTACAGGGATCAAACGCGGAAACCTCTGTGTAGCTTAATTGACATAAATATATTTTCATAACTTGCTACCTAGCTCTACTCACGTATTGAACACTTTTGAAGTAAATATTGAAAATCGATACATAAAATGTTATATCTTCTTATAACATTTTATGTGGATACATGAAATCATATATATATATATATATATATATATATATATATATATATATATATATATATATATATATATAGTAATCCAGGGTATTCCTAAATACCATCTGAGGGAAGAAGCAAATCCTAATTTGGCCTGGTGGAATCACAGCTTTTAACTGCTGTAGATCGATAACATCGACATGCCAGTGTCACAGATTTTCTGCATGTCTGTTTGAATAAAAACAATAATATATATATATATATATATATATATGTGTGTGTTTGTGTGTGTGTAGAATAAAAGTTGCTCGTTTAGTCACTCATTCAGCTCCGCTTTCTCTCTTTCTCTTTTTCTCTCTCTCTCTCTTTCTCCCCCCCCTCTCTCTCTCTCTCTCTATCTATCTATCTTTTCCCCTCTCCCTTTCTCTCTCTACGGATTAAATAGTATTGCTACTTATTTTGATATTTTTTTTATTGATGCAAATAATTGACTATTCACATCTTGAATTTTAAAGTTATCTTTTCTGACCTTTGACTGTTAATAAACAGAGAGAGAGAGAGGGAGAGAGATAGAGATAGAGAGAGAGGCAGAAGCGAGAGTGATAATCACCGCATAAATAAGAGAGAGGGGGTCAAACAACATATAGTGACAGAGGGTGAGAATTATAGACAGAAATTTAGTAAAAGCTGAGTCACTTGATCAATTAATTGCAAATTACGGCTTATTGGAGCTATTAAAATAGATAAAAATATCTCAATACAAGAACTAAGGAATATTTTAGCGTGTATTTCGTGTTATTAAAGTATGGAGCACGTTATGTCGCTTAAATTATTGTTGTCATTTGTTTACAATTTTTATGATACTGGTAACCGAGAGTATTCACTTTTTTACGAAAGAGTGTTGCATTACGCTAAGTGAATACCATCATTTCCATATTCCTTCTCTTTATATATAAATATGTTTGTTCATCCACAGTGATATATATATATATATATATATATATATATATATATATATATATATATATATATAATGAATAATAAATGTTGCTTTTTTTTTTTTTACTGATGGGTGACCGTTCATCAAGGCCCGAGGGGGGGGTCACTTTAGGATAAGGGTGAAAGAGATTATCGGTTGGACGACGGTCGCCATCACGAGAGGAACGGAGATAATGCCTGGAATGGACAGAAGATTACTTAAGAGGAATTGTGTATCCAAGAGGAGGGCTCAATGAGTATTTGTTTGCATTAGATTTGAAGACGACCATGTTGTAGTCAGTTGGAAAGTAGACTCGTGATATCTTGTTTCACAGATGGGATGAACTAGGAAAGAAACTTTGTTCATGGAAGTTCTGGTTTTTGTTTTGTACTGAGATAGAGAGAAGGGGAAGTTGTTTGCTGTGGTTGTAGCGAGACGAGTTCTTGCTGTAAATGTTTTACAGAGCGACCAGGGATGGAGCTCAGTCGAGCACCTACCATGAACATAACGATACGGCAGAGGGCTATCAACATTTATATTGTGCGAAAGAGGCTGTCGGGACGAGAAGAAGAGATAATCCCCGACGAGCTTGCGAGGTCGATTCTGTACTTTATCAAGACAGGAAAAAAGTGCTCCGAACAGCACCTCCCCAAATATGACAGCCGCACCCCATCTTAGGGATATCTGGTTCGTATACAGCTAGAAGATTACGTCAGGAATGTGGTACTTTCTGTGGAATGATCAACGTTAGCTATGCTGATGAGGGCGGAGGGCCAGAAACACGTTTCTATGGGTTACTTTTAAGTACGTATAAAATTAATATATATATATATATATATATATATATATATATATATATATATATATATAAAATGAAATATAATAACACGAAATTACATAATCATCGATGCAATAATTTATTTCAACCTTGTGGTTTTTTCAAGCATCCGATGCAGACGATTACATTTTTTGAAACTGAAAGAGAAGAATTAAATTCACACTCGACAATTAAAATATAATTGGAGAGAGAGGTGGTGACAACTCGTTCAATACATATTTAGAGAGAGGGGGAAATTGAAGCATCTCTTATCCTTAAGTCTAAATTGGGAGGGGGAATTACATAATTTACTACAGATACCGAAGGGGAGGGAGGAGGGGGGGGGGTTCCTGTTTTTCAAATGAATCGGTTCGTGTCAAAAATTAACAGTATTAATTCTCATCATTGTTTTATGACACATACGAATGCTTAAAAAACCCCATAAATTATTGCATCGATGATTATGTAATTTCGTGGGATTATAATTCATTTTATTCTTGCTCTGTTTATCACATTGAGCTCTCATACCCGGATCTCCTCCTGGAATGATTTCATTATAACACAAATATATATATATATATATATATATATATATATATATATATATATATATATATATATATATATATATGTATATATATATATATATATATATATATATATATGTATATATATATATATATATATATATATATATATATATATATATAATGAGTATGTGTGTTACTATAATTTATAATTTTTGCTCACATATAAGTTTAAAGATTTCTAGAGAAAATTTCGATCAAATTTGGCATGAGGCATCCTTGAGATTCCTGGTGTGTCATATGATAGTAAAACTACTACTACTACTACTACTACTACTACTACTACTACTACTGCTGCTGCTACTCCTGCTACTGCTGCTGCTGCTGCTGCTGATGATGATGATGATGATGATGATGATGATGAGGATGAGGATGTTGCGGCTGCATATGCGAAAACAAAAAAAAAACGATATTTTCCTTCTGATACATTCCAAAATGAAAAAATCGGATCAAATATCTACTTGGGATAAAATGGAATTCTGATATCGAATGAAAGTAATTCGATATCAATGAAGCAGACTCATATTTATTTAAAGAATATATATATATATATATATATATATATATATATATATATATATATATATATATATATATATATATATATATATATGTTAAAGGGGGAAAAACTAGACATACATTCGGGTTGTACGCATTATAACTTATTTCGACCTAGATCGGTCTCATCAGATGTATAACCAACATCATTTAGAACATTCCCCTTTTACATTTATTCATGCTCTGTTTAAATGTACATTGAGCTCTTTTATTCGGATTCCCATCGATAGCATTCGAACCTGAACACACACACACACACACACACACACTCTCTCTCTCTCTCTCTCTCTCTCTCTCTCTCTCTCTCTCTCTCTCTCTCTCTCTCTCTCTCTCTGTATATATATATATATATATATATATATATATATATATATATATATATATATATATATATATATATATATGTGTGTGTGTGTGTGTGTGAATGTAAATCTCCCCCTTTATGTAATACTGACATAGGGCATATAATTACCGGTAATCTAGCGATAGTTAAAACTTCTAAATTAAGAAAACTCCTAAGTAAAGGCCCAAACTATAGAGAACCTAAATGTTTAAACTATACGAACTGTGTTAAGGAAATAAATAAAGCGTTAGATAATTGCATCCATGTCAAAAAAGCATAAACTATTACACTCTACATTTGACGCATGAAAAAATAATGTACTTAGATTCGTAAATAAAAAAGTAGAACGTTTAAAAGAATTATAACACCCTAAAAAACGAATCCCCTCATTAGAAATCCACAAATAATTATGAAGCTTGAAATGCTTAAAAATAGGTTTGTAATAGTTCGTATTGATAAGGCGACAAATAATGTAGCTTTTATCTGTAAAAAATATTATATACAGCGCTTATTGTTAGAAGTAGGAATAATAGGTGAAGCTTCAGATATAAATTAAGTAATAGTAAAATCGATAATATTATTCAATACTGTTATTTGTGAAAAATTAGGATTAAAATTAGAGGAAAAGTACAAAAAACTTCCATGTATGTATTGGATACCTAAAATGCATAAAACACCAGTTGGCGCCCGTTTTATTGTTGCCTCATAGATGTGCATCACAAAACCTTTAAGTAAAGCTGTATCTAAAGTCTTTAAATTAATTATAAATCAAATAAATAATTTCCATAAGAAAAGTAAATTCTATAGTAATATAAACCTATTTTGGGTGGTAAATAATTCAGATCTAGTAAAAGAAAAATTAGATCGTATAAATTCTCGTAAACAGGCTAAATCAATCTCGACATATGAGTTTAGTACATTATATACAAAAATACCACATAAAGAAATTATTAAAGAATTAGGTAATACTGTAGATTTAGCTTTTGCAGAAGGAAAAGGTAAATACATAGACTTTGCCAAATCTAAAGCCTTTTGGTGTAAAACTAAAAATGGTAAGACGAGTGTGTAATGTTATTGGCTGGGTTAAATAAGTAGTAAGACGGAGAGAAGTATACGATAAGTAACAAGGTTTATTGGCGGTCAAAATACATTCTAACTGAGTCATTGCCAGGGGCCGTAACTCGTCCCCTTACCGGTGAATCGTCGGTGCAGTAACACTACAGAGTGTTTCAAAAACTGGTCTGACGACGCTTACAAGTCACCTTATAAAAGAGAGTTACTTTCAAATAGGAAATAAAATACTACTTCAAATAATACGTATTCCAATGGGTTTGGATGCTTCACCATTTTGGCCAAATCTATATTTACATAGGCTTGAATATATATATATATATATATATATATATATATATATATATATATATATATATATATATATATATATATGAAGCAATCCAACAAAAGATATAAACGTCAACTAATATCTTATAATTAGTGAAACATCCGGATACACACTGAAGCTCAATATACTGGATAGAGCATTAATATTATAATAATTGGACTGTTGTTTGTAACTTGGAGTAATGTCTTTCCTGATTATGCTTCTCAATATGTATGACCTGGATGGACTGTATGGATTCAACAAAAATTATGTTTTTGGGTTGATATGTTTGATGTTATGTATTTTTATGTATTTGTGTATATAATTTTATATATTTTCAAAGCGTAATTTTATTACCTGTAGTAGTATAACTGCGGTAATGGTCCTCTGAAGAGAAGAATTATCTTTGAAAACTCATGAGCTAAGGACTTAAGGATACTTTGCTTGAACTTTGAATTCTAATAAAATTTGATGTACACCTTATTTTATTACTTCATTTTATATTATAATATATATATATATATATATATATATATATATAAACATGCATACATACATACATATATATATATATATATATATATATATATATATATATATATATATTTATATATATATGTCATCATTAATAACAAATGATATATCTAGAGCGTATAGTTATAATGGATGTAGGCGATATATTGACGACCTTGTATGCATTAATGATAGCGAAGTGTTTGAAAATACTAAACATTTAATACATCCTAAAGAGTTAAAATTAATCTGTGAACATACAGGAACACCAGCTACATTTCTTGATTTGGATATAAAAATTGAAGATAAAATATTTATCTATAAACTGTTTGATAAAAGAAATTCATTCCCTTTTCGTATCGTGCGGATGCCACATAAAAATAGTACCTGCCCTATGTATATTTTTTACGGGAGTATCATGTCCGAATTTTTGAGGATTGCTCGTGTTACCTTAAAATTAGTAGATATTATGCCCCAAATTTCTGACCTAATAATAAGAATGATTAAACAAGGTGGCGATCAAAATAAAATATTTAGACAATTAAATAAGGCAATTACTCGCCATCCTGACGCCTTTAAGTCTTATCAAATTAATCAAAATAAATTGATAGAGAAAATCCAAAGCTATCTAAATAAAAATAATGTAGAATATGTATAAACGTATATATATATAACACATATAATAATTATATATATTTAAAAAAAAGTACATGTATATATATATATATATATATATATATATATATATATATATATATATATATATATATATATTTTAATTTTTAAATATTTTTAATATAAAACTAAAACTAAAAATAGATTAAACTATAAATTCACCTAAAAAGTAGTGTAATGGATTCGTCCGAACACTTTAAAATACAGCAACATTTATGTAATTAACGAATACATTTTATTAGACACAGACGAATAACACATGTAAGAAGGACATTTTTTAATAACTAATATAAGTTAGCTAAACATTTATCTGGAACAAAACTTAGATCTAATATACGGAACGTTTATGTTTTTGTCTTTTAAAGGAAGTGGGGTCTGATCAACTCTGCTGGGAAGCCATGAAATAAAATACTGTTTTGTTTTTAAATTCCCGAAACAGTTTTACATGGTAAACAACTGATGATCCCTTAAATAATGTTAAGACTAGTGTAAATTCTTGGAAGCAAACTAATATAGTAATTACAAAAAATAAATTGACTTACATGAGTGATTTTCTACTGAACGACTTGGGACTAAAATGTTTTTTTTTCCTTATATAGTTTTAATGGTTGAGAAACTTCCGAGACTATATATATAGTGTTTGGGATATATATATTATATGAAGTAGATAAAAATTTATTTTTATTTCTTTAATGGCGCAAAAATACAATTCAAGTCAACTTGTCTTATTGACTTTCGAAAAAGTTGAATTTTTACTGACGTCAAATACGGTGACATGCTAAACACGTTTCTTTTAGCTGCTCGTGACGACTGGAAACAATGCCGGGATAGGCAGAGAAAAACGTGTTATTTCAGCGTTTTCCTTCTCATAGGTGAGTTGCACAACCAATATACAGGGTGAGCCTAAAAATGCAACCCATGGAATCATTAACAAAATTTACAATCCTTTCTTAAATCCGACCATATTTGGTAGAAATAAACTTAAAACGATGCATAACTTGTCCACCAAGTTTCAGGCATGTATGTCGAAGGGTCTTTGGTTTATTGTCGTTCAATGACATGGGGACACTTTGGTGCATGTCTCATCAGTAGGGGATGTAATCCTGAATTGGCTTCACACTCTCCGGACTTTAACCGCCCTTAATTTTATCTGTGGAGTATGTCAAAGATAATGTCTATCAAATCAAAACAATATCCAGACTATTCCTGAACTGAAGACGGGCATCACAGCGCAAATATGGTCAGTGCCAAGGGATGTGTGTGCCAAGTATTGACAATTTTGCACGCCGTATGTATGGGGGAGGGTAAAAAGAAAATTAGCTGGGGGCAAATTTTTTTTCTTTTTTCTTTTCAATTAAAAATATTTCTATGTATGAGGGGGGAGGATAAAAAAAAATTCGAGGGAAGGGCAAAAAAATTTTTTAAAATTTATTTTGACAAAAAATATTATTATGTATGGGGGAGGGTAAAAAAAAAATTAGGGGGCAAATTTTTTTTCTTTTTTCTTTTCAATTAAAAATATTTCTATGTATGAGGGGGGAGGATAAAAAAAAATTCGAGGGAAGGGCAAAAAATTTTTTTAAAATTTATTTTGACAAAAAATATTGTTATGTATGGGGGAGGGTAAAAAACATTTGGAGGGGGGAGAGGTGTGTTTATGTTTGAACAGCGATAAAACAAAAACTGTTGGGCATTCATCGCTGAAACTTGGTGGACAAGTCAGACATAGACTGAAATTAATTTGTACCAAATATAATTGGATTACAGAAAGAATTGTGAATTTTATTAACGATTTTATAGGTGGAGTTTTTTTGGGAGGAGGTCATCCTGTATACGGTATAATCTAGTTAAGACACTGGTTTCTGTTAAATAACCGAAGTTAAGCGACGTTGACCCTGGTCAGTAGTAAAATGGGTGACCATTTGGGATTACCAGATATATGTGGTCTGGAGAGGGATGGACGTAATCAGACTTCGTAAGTCCAAGACGTTCTACATCAGGGGCAGCCAACCTTTTCAGAGTGAGGGCCAGATGAGACTTTTGGAAGGAGATCGCGGGCCGGAGTGAAAAACGAAATCTCAGAATTACTATATTTTGTTTACATGAATAAATTGTACAAAAAATGCATTGAACGCTCTAGAAATCTGATATTTTTTCTCAAGAGACTTCTGTATGTGATGTTATAAAAGGCGCCGACGAAGAGCCATTTTGGAATTATAAAAAATAATGACGGGGGAAGTAGCAAGTTGATCCAGCATCGTTTTGACACACCTCACATAGTTTCTATGTTTCATGCCCTTTCTTCGTCTCTCGTTTTCTCTTTACCTCTCTCTTTCTCTTTTTCTATTTGTATCTCATGCCAACGATTTGAAATTAATAGTTAAAGAAAAATGAAATATACATGCATCATCGCTCGCTGATATTGATACATTTTTATCCCACTGTAAATCTTAATTGAAACCTACTTTTACGTCTATGTCACAAAATAATATGAGTTTTACTGGGAGGTCCGCGGGCCGGATTACAATAATAAAGCATAGCAGGGTGGCGGGCCGGACGCTAAGCCTTCGCGGGCCGGATGTGGCCCGCGGGCCGGAGGTTGCCTGCTCCTCAACCATTCAGCGCCCTTACGAGGGGAAAAGGGGTGAGGGTAATGGGACCGTCGTCTTCATTATCCCTTTATAGTTAAAAAGTGCACACCTATATCATCCGATAAATATTTGAGGAACAAACAAATCTTTGTTTTATATTTAAAGACATGTGACCCAGTTTCTCTTAAAGAGAGGCATTATATTCATCTCAATTATTGTAAAGCGGTTTTAGATTATTAACTCCCGGTTTAAATGTCAGCCCGGTAAATATCGCTTTGCCAATTGAGGTTAGTTTTATTTATCTTCCTCCCACAAGGTAAGATGTGACACAAGGTCGGGAAAGTTGGATTTGAAAAGCCAACGCCCGAGAAGGTGAGCACTGTGGCCTACAAAAAATGCTTGGGCAGCACCGTCGGCATTCCCCGGTAGGGGCGCCTCAGGCAGTAAGCAATAAACTTACTCCTCCACAAAGAGGGGAGGCAACGCCTGGGAGGGTGGACCTCCTGGAACAGCACAGGACAAACCCACAAACCGGCGGAATCAAAACCCGAAGGCCAAGACGACACCGATTTATAGGGTGTATTGATTTACTCCTCTCCAGGAGTAAGGCACAAGGCCAGTTTTTATCTTACTCCCACAAGTAAGATGTGACCCAAGGTCGGGTCGGGAAAGTGGGGTTTAAAAATTGCCTGGGCAGCCCATCGGCATTCCCCGGTAGAGACGCCTCAGACAGTAAGCAATAAACTTACTCCTCCCCAAAGAGGGGAGGCGAAGCCTTGGAAGGTGGGCCTCCTAGAACTGCACAGGACAGACTCATAGACCGGCGTAAAATACCAGTCTATGGGGTGCAGTATCCATCGGAACAGATACTACACTTTGATCTTAGCCAAAAGGCCAAGAAAAAAAATTGAGGTAAGTAATGTTTTATTTATCTACCTCCCACAAGGTAAGATGTGACACAAGGTCGGGAAAGTGGGAATTGAAAAACCAGCGCCCGAGAATTCGAGCGCCTTGGCCATTAAAAATTGCCTGGGCAGCCCCGTCGGCATTCCCCGGTAGGGGCGCCTCAGATGATTAGCAATAAACTAACCCCTTCTCAATGGGCGAGAAGGCAAAGCCTGGGAGGGTGGACCTCCTAGAACTGCACAGGACAGACCCATAGACCGGCGTAAATCAAGCCCCGAAGGCCAAGACAATACAAGTCTATGGGGTGCAGTATCCATCGGAACAGATACTACACTTTGATTCCAGCCAAAAGGCCAAGAAAAAAATTGAGGTTAGTAATGTCTACCTGTCTACTGCGAATTAAAAGAGCTTCTAAGATAGCGCGCCGACACAGAGTGGGCTGTTATTATCGATTTTAAATTCCGTCTGTGTTATCATTCGTCAACCTCGAAGGAAACCTCCATTAATTAAATGGAATTAGCTATTTTAATTAATCATCCCGCGTCTTTTTCATTATTGACTTAATTCGATTTCAGTTTGCTTTTGTTTTACATGTTCAGCGACTGATTTTTATTGTACAGGGTGGGCCAAAATAAGGGTCCTATCTTTAAATTTGAATAACTTGAATTTGAATAACTTCCACAAAATAAAAGTTAAACTCACCAAACTTTATGTGTGTGTAGACTGACCCTTCCGAGATTTTTAAAAATAAACAAAACAAATTTTAGCCGAAAAACACTTCTTAAAACTTACAAAAACTAAAGTATTGTTTTTTACACTGTTTTGAGTTTTTTAAGCAAAAATAATGTTTTCTAAATGAGGGTACGTTCCTTAGGGCTAATACGGCTCATGCTTGCTTCGGAAGGGGTCCTTTACTTATTCTAAAAAAAAAAAAAAAAAAATATCAATAAATAAAAAAGTTATGAATTTTTAAAAATAGGAACCTTATTTTTGCCCACCCTGTATTACAAAATGGATGTGTTTACCTGCATCTAGCAAGGTTAGGTATGAAGTCAGTTTAAGATGAAAGAGGTGGGGGGTGGGGGGGGTCCAGCTTCCCTCGAAGGGGTGGGAGGCGGGTACTCTGGAAGGTTATAAAAATAGTCTGGATTGAACTCGTCGGCATCAGGCGACCGGCAATAAAACAATCCCCTTTCAGATGGAAGAGCCGATGCCTGGAAGGGTTCACCTACTAGGATCGATCCAGACAACACCCCATCCCGGCAAAAAAAGGGTATGATGGCTCAGGGGAGATCCTAGGTTTTCTAGAATGATACTAAGGAGAACTTCGGCTGGTATGAATACTAACTGGGACAAATTTTTATTTAAAAATTTTTTAATTTATTTTTTAAACGAATTGTGAGAAGAACAATAGTTTAATTGGCAGAATGCAGGGGTTCATACCTTTCCTCTAGTTGTATTACTTATGTTTAAGATATTTTATACCCAGAAAAAAAACCGGGTAAATCGGCTAGTCAATGTGCTTTGTAAGATCAACTATACATTCTAAAAAGCTTCTTCAATTTCCCTGTGAGATTTTATTTGTATTTTAATCACATTTTCAGCTACTGATTTTTATTATATCGCAAAAATGGATGCATTTAATCCGCTTCAAACTGCACAAGATTAAATGTGTAGTCAGATTAACGTGGGGGCGGGAGTCCAGCTCCCCATGATGGGGGACTATGAAAGGTTATAAGAATAGCCTGGATTGATCTCGCCGACATTCCCCGATAAAGGCGTTTCCGGCGACCGGCAATAACTTAAATCTTTTTCCAGACGTAAAAGGTAATGCCTGGCAGGGTGCACCTACGAGGATCGATCCGGACCACACCTCATCCCGGGGGAAAAAAGGGTCTGATTGTTGAAGAGAGACCCCTTTTCCCCGCTTCCAATTGCAGCACGGTTAGACATGTAGTCAGTTTAATGTAGGGGGAAACTCAGCTCACCAAAATGGCGGGAGGGTATTCTGGATGTTTACAAAATGGCGGGATCGATGGTTATAAAAAACATCCTGAATTAGACTCGTCAGTATTACCCGATTTGGGAGCCTCAGACGACTGCAATAAACCAATCTCCCTTCCGAAGAAGGAGGTAATGCCTGGGACGATCGCATGCTAAAACCAGACAGAGAAGATTCTATGTTCTTTTCTGAGCCAAAATGTGTTTTCATCGTTTTTTTTTTCGTTTTTATTAAAATCTAAGAAATATAACATTTTTGTTTATTATTACGTGAATCTAATTGTACATGAAATAATTGTACTTTTAATAATTTTACTTGTAATAATTGTACTTGTAACAATTGTAGTTGTAATAATTGTACCTGAAATAATTGTACTTGTAATAATTGTCTTTGTAATAATTGTACATGTAATAATTGTACTTATAATAATTGTACATGAAATAATTGTACTTGTAATCATTTTACTTGTAATAATTGTATTTGTACTAATTGTACTTGTAATAATTGTACATGAAATAATTGTACTTGTAATAATTGTACATGAAATAATTGTAATGATTGTAACAATTGTAGTTGTAATAATTGTAGTTGTAATAATTGTAGTTGTAACAATTGTAGTTGTAATAATTGTAGTTGTAACAATTGTACTTGGCCATTCCTTAGTTTGGTAGCACGACCTAATACTGCCAATGTGCATATAAAATTCATACAAGCGATTGTAAATGCACACAATTAGTCATTCGTGGTCTGTTAGTCTTTCACTTGGGCATTTCTTGTCTTAACCAACTTTTCTAATCTCACCGCTGAAGGGAATTGAATTAGATATCTGTTGTATCCCCTTCCTTTCACGATACGTTAATGGTTGTATCCTGTGGCTGCGATAAGTTTTAGGTGGCGCTCCTACTGAGATGAGTCGAGTTAGTCATTCGTTGTATCCTTTTCCTTTCACGATACGTTAAGCTCTGTATCCAGTGATTGCGATAAGCTTCAAATGCATTTCCATCTGAGAGGAATAGAGTTAGTTATGTGCTGTAACCTCTTTCTTTTGTAATGCGTTATAGTCTGTATCCTGTGATCGCTATAAACTTCAAACGATTTTCGTTCTGTTCAGAGGGCGCTGCCATCAAACGTTTGGTGGCTGAGAAGTGCAAACCTCGTGGAATGTACAGAAGAATGTACGATGCGTACGAGGAAGTATGTTTTTGTGAATAAGAATGTTTACAACTCACTAAATTATTTAAAGAAGGTCAAAATAGTATCTACGGTGCAGGCCAGGCAAGCCCAGAATGACGAACACGCCTGAAATGGTGGATTCAGTTAGTTCGACCATTTTGACTGATAGAAGGATTTCAATAGAATATACAGGGTGATTCATAAGTCACTTAGCTATTTATTTTTGAAATTCTAAAGTTAAAAAAATACGGTAATGCAAAACAGAAAGTTTATTCAACAAAGTCATTTATGGGAGTTTAAAATTACAGCAAATTTTCAAAATTTCCACCTTCGTTCTGCATGCATAGCTTCATTCTTTTTTGCAAGGAATTTACGACTCTTTGTAGCATATTTGATTGATTATAGTGTTGTGCGAAGGAGGCTTTCTGTTCACATCACGTTTCCATTGCCTTTCAACAAGTGTGGGAGATTCATCAAATTTGGGCATATGAATAACAATAAAAATTCGCTCTTAAATTGTAAATGACATTTTAAATATCTAAGTGAAGTGACTTATGAATCACCCTGTATTTATGAAGAATTGGCTAAGTGGCGTCGTGTATTGGTTACAGGCACGCACTGTTTGCTCGGCGTTCTAGGTTCAAGTTCTGTCGGAGCCACTGTATTACTTTCACTAATACTTTTGGGAAAGGCATATATCCTCCCTAATGCTATCCATGAAATAGTAGGGTAGACTAGACGCTTAAGTGCAACTAGTCTAAGAGAAGGAAATAACACTAGTCTTTCTCTGCTTATCTCGATCATTGTTTCCAGATCTCCTAGACTTTTCTTTGCCACTGGACTCAAACACCGCCGGTTCAGCGAGTGCGGTTCTGGATTGCGCAACCTTTGCTTCAATATAGAATTTCCAGCGCAGGCACCTTTACAGGGGGTAGCCATTGTTTCTTGAGATTGAAAGGGGGCCTTTATGAAAAATTAGGGATATCTGTGGGCCATAATGGTCTTGCTTTTTCTAAGATAAATTGGAGTTGGATTCCAAAAGGGATGACGCGAGAGCACATGTTGGGGGGTGGGGGTGGTGGTGGGGGTGGAGTCCAATTGTTCCAGCTGTGCCTCCATCGCGTTGATAAAGCTGGGGAGGAGCCTCTTATGAACATGAGCACGTGTGCTAAAACATGGGTTTGGCAAAGAGTTGGTGCCAGACGGCGTTTGAAGCCTGGGGCATTCCGTTTGATATGCCACCATTTTGAAACGCCCCAAAACAAATATTTCTGCGAGATTAAAATAATGTTTGCTCTGAACCGATTCCAAAGATTCCAGTTGAGTTGAAATTTATGAAAAAAATTCTGAAAAATAAAAAGATGATGATTCATGGGGCGATTCGCAAATGTATTCTTCGTATTTATTGAATTGCCCCCGTATATAGGGACTCACTAGTTTTTAACTGCAGCAGGGTGTGGCACAAGGCCGGAAACTGAGTAAAACGAGCTCTTCCGATACGACACTCTTGCTTGTAGAATAACAGTCATAAACGGATCTGTTGACATCCCCCGATAGGGGAGCTTGAGGCGATCGGCAATAAACTGACCCTCTCAAAAGGAGGAGGTAAGTGGTGGAGTGTGTACCTCCGAGGACTGAAAAAAAAAACGCTGGTGCTGTCAAGTAACTCCTAGTTTGTCAGAATAAATTCCGAGGCGATATATATATATATATATATATATATATATATATATATATATATATATATATATATATATATATATATATATATATGAAATGAAAAAGGAAAAACCAAGAGATATTTTTTATATATTCATCAACGTTTCGTCTTTATTGTAAGACTTCCTCAGGATTATAATT
>OY744546.1:58143381-58145881 GCA_963556195.1 Sepiola atlantica | reverse complement strand
CTTTCATAAAACGCTCGGATGCGTCCATTCATTCAGCGCGCTTAACTATTTCAAACTTAAGCGTGACAGACCGATGCGTGGACGTATCTATAAATTCTATTTTCAGCTTTAGCGTAAAAAAAACAAAAAATGCTTAAATGTGACTGACCGACAGACATAGCCACTTATAAAGAGCGTAGACGCTTCTAAAACGTGATAATGTGAGTAGGTATTAGTATGATGTTGCATCAGCACACCCGCTAGATAAGTAATTAGTATCTTCGATGTCACGGGCGAGTGTCATTGGTGTGTTATCTGCCTAATTCAAGAGCCTAAACTTTTAAATCTGGTAATTATAATGGTAAATAATAATTGACTTTATGATTCTCTAGTGTATTATGATTATTTAGGTGCATATATTGTAGTGTTTTGTTATATTTGTAAAATTTTATGCCATTTGTTGCACATTCGCAACATAATTTATTTTATGATTCTCTAGTGTATTATGATTATTTAGATGCATATATTGTAGTGTTTTGTTATATTTGTAAAATGTTATGCCATTTGTTGCAGATTTGCAATATAATTTACTTTATGATTCTCTAGTGTATTATGATTATTTAGATGCATATATTGTAGTGTTTTGTTATACATGTCAAATTTTATGCCATTTGTTGCACATTCGCAACATCATTTATTTTTGTTCAATAAATACATATTCTAAAATTATTTATACTACTTTATATTACCTCTATGGAACGTTTCTCACTTGATAAATCTTTTTCAAACCAATATAAAATGTAAAGCATTTAAGAGTTAGCATTTATTTGGTGTGATTAAATTATAGAAAAAAAGCTTTAGAAAAACAAACGTTTAACTTAGGTTTAGTATAATATATATGATCATATTGTTCAAATGTCAGACTTAAATAGAAATATACCTTTATTTACTTTTGATGAATACTTTTTTTTATTAGTTGCTCAGAATTATTTGTGACAGACCAAAGAAAATGCTATTTAAAACTTAAACGTGACCTACCTACGGACATACCCTCTTATAGAGATAGTCGGACGCATCTGAAATATTATTTACAACCTAAGCGTGACAGACCACAAAAAATTCTGCTTCAAACGCAAACCTGGCAGACTAATGAAATATCTATTATTTGGATTATCTCGACTACGGTTCCCATCTTGGATGTTATTCTCACAACGTTTCGGCCGATGTAATCTTCGATTTTTTTTTTCAGGTGCGTCTTGTTGAACCCGGGAATATTTATGTCTAACTCGGAAATCTGTACAGAATTTCGAACAGAACCCTTTTATCTACGAGTGTAGATTGTTCTCATTCCGTCAGCCATGACCGGGTAGAAGTCTTAAGTAATTCTTATTCTATTCTTTGTATCGCCTGGACTAAGGGTTGAACCTTCAACTTCCGAAACGCTGTCACTGAGAATTGATTATTACTTAGAACTTTGTCTGCTGCGCCCGTTTTACAAGATGTTGCTGAAGATCAGAGGTTACATCGGCCGAAACGTTGTGAGAATAACAAGGAAGATGAAAACAGTAGTCCGAACAATCCAAATAATCCAAATTATCAATCCTCATCTAAAAAAAATTCCGAAACAAAGAAATATCTATTTCAAATTTCAGTTAGACCGACGGACGGAGCATCCTATAAAGATTATTGGACGCATCCTCATCCCCTTCCCCTCCTCCACCTCCTATTACAACAACAACAACAACAACAACAACAACAACTACTACTACTACTACTACTACTACTACTACTACTGGAGAAATAAGATATGATTGATTTTTAGCTAAATACCTGTCTTCTCAACTCTGGCCTTCCAAGTAAATTTCAAAATGGCCACTTTTGGGTACGGATATACTTGAATTGGATAAAATGCCAACAGTTCAACGACTTGCCACACGTAGAAGAACACAAAGCGGTGTGCGCCAAGGATCCATCCGCAATAAAAGAGGGTGGACGAGGGTGAACGTTCTATTGAAGTTGTGCTTTTGAGGGGTGCGAGATTGTGGGGGATACAACCCAGGTGCGGGATGACTGACGTGTGTTCAGCTAACACCATATACTTAAAAAAAAAAAAAAGCAGGTAGCTGATTGGTTAATTCGATCACGCGATATAGGAAGGATTTGAAGTTAAAACAGTTGCGGGCAAATATTTTAGTTAGGTTTGAACGTGATGAAAGGTCCGAGGAGATTTGGGCGACGCTCTGACTCCATGTGAAGACGTTCCAGACAGAAGCGACCCCTAGCTTGGGAAAGGAAGCTTTGAACCAGCTAACCAAAGTAGGCAGGTAAATAGATAGGTGGGTAGGTAGGTAGGTAGGTAGGTAGGTTGGTAGGTAGTAGTAGTAGTAGTAGTAGTAGTAGTAGTAGTTCCTCCATCAGCTTCAAAGGTTCATAGGTTCAGATTCACGCTCTCTACATGACAAGAATATGCCAACACAAGTTCAAAGCCAACACATCTATGCCTTGTTTTGAATAGACTGTG
>OY744546.1:58120881-58138381 GCA_963556195.1 Sepiola atlantica | reverse complement strand
GTAGGGAGGGACTTACTAACCATCACCATTAAGAATTCTATTTAGTTTCTTTCTTTTTCTTTCTTTTTGTGCGTTTTATTAATTATCCCACTCCCCATCATGTCTCATGTATTTTTTTGTATTTTTTTTGTAAATAAAATTTCATTTCAAACCATTTGAGCATTTTGTAAGTAGAACTAAGTCATAGGGTGAATGCGGTATTCTGGTGATAGTGTCTAGCATAGAGAAAGGCTAAATTATTTTGGAAAAAAATGTATGACAATCGACCCCTTCGCCCCCCTCCCCCTCCCCCCAAAAAGTGATTTGGGTTTCATGCCTAAGTTGAAAGAATTTATTTTTGTAATTGTTAAACAATGTAAACGTATATATATATATATATATATATATATATATATATATATATATATATATATGTGTGTGTGTGTTTTTGCTAAAACAATCAGCAATGGGGCGATCCAATCTTTAAATACATAAGAATGTATTAAAACAGAAATTGAAATATATTAGAAATGAAAAAAAAAAAAATTATATAATAGAGGAAAATGTCCATCAAGAACATTTCAGGAATGTAACAGCACATGTAACAACACATGTAACACCGCATGTAACAACACATGTAACAACACGTGTAACAACACGTGTAACAGCACATCTAACAACACATGTACCGACACATGTAACACCGCATGTAACAACACATCTAACAACACGTGTAACAGCACATGTAACATCATATGTAACAGCACATGTAACGACACATGTAACACCGCATGTAACAACACATGTAACAAAACATGTTACAACACATGTTACAACAGATGTTAAATATTAGTTAACTAATAAAATATTGAGAAGTAAATGGGGGGAGGCAAATAATAATAATTAATTAATTAATAAAATGCCCCTTTTCGAAACCAACATGTACGCATCAGGAAGTTTCATCGGATATCCGGCTGGCTTAAAAAAAAGGGATGAACGGTGATAACATACGCACGAACAGGAAATGCCTTAGCATATATTATTATATTAATTTTGACAACTACCATTCATTCTTTATGACGTCATGGTAGCCTCTGGCAACTGCAATGTATTCTTTATGACGTCATTCATTTCCATTTCTTTATTGATAATGAGTCGATCGGCTGACTTTTACTTTTAGAAGTTAAAAGGCCACGCACACAAGTAACGAGAGGTGACCTCTTCAATCAAAAGAGACATAACCGGAATTTTCAAAACAAATCTATGTTTCACCAACAAGCGAATTCACTAAAATCCGTTGGCCGTTTCTCTACCAAAGCTGTGATGTCCAACTTGGCACCCGAATGGAGATTCTCGTCAAAGTCGGCACCGACGAACATCGAAGAACCGGTACAAGAATCATGTTTCCAAAACGCGACCAGCATCAAGAAATACAGCAGGGAATTTTTGTTGCAATTACGGCACACCAGGGCCTCTCTGCTAATGCCAGCATGTCTGCCAGATCTTCCAAGAGAGTTGATAAAAATGCAGTATTCCTCAGAAACGCTCAACCTTTCGTGTAGTGACCCTTTCTTTAAAAGTCTGAAAGATCGAAGACCAGTCGAAAAAAGTCGAAACGATAAAAGCAATGAGACCAACAAGCCGTTATTATCAGAAATACGTTGTATTCAATTCGATACTGAGAGCCAATTAAAAGCTATCATCGATCTGCTGTTCGAGAAGGCGTCCAACAATCCAATTCTTGGGATTTCCTACGCTTATCTCTGCCGGTCTCTCTCCCTGGTTCGTGTACCTTCCTCCACAAGGCAGGGTGAGACTGTCAACTTCAATAAGCTATTGAACCGTCGATGCCAGATCGAACTGGAGAAGATCAAGCAAGCGAACGAGGCGATTAACCAGGCGAAGCAGATGATAAGAAGCGCCCAAAATGGCGAAGCCAGGGACATCCAACTGCAGAAGAAACTTGACGAGCTGATGTCCACTTCGAGAAAGAGAACAATGGGAATCATGAAGATGATCGGAGAGTTTTTCAAAATGCGCATCCTAAATGAGAACATCATTACGGAGTTTGTGTGCAGCTTGCTCTCACCCCGAACCGAAGATCGGGTCGAGTGCTTGTGTGATTTACTCAAGACTGTCGGAAAGGAGCTGGAACAGAACAGTAACCGACAAGAGAAGAAGAAAATGGAAGACTGTTTCAGCGAGATAAAAAAGACCGTTTCGCAGGGGACATGTTCACCGCGCGTCAAGGCCATGTTGAGCAGTATGATTAGACTACGTGAAAACAAATGGGTTTTCTAATGCCCCTGCGAATCAAAGAAGATGTTTCTCTTCAGGACTCGGCTGAAATCTTCTGAAAAAGGATGTGAATTTGATACTAGCAACGAAATGTGAGTGGCGTCATTTTGTTTTTAGTAAAACATATGTAAATAGTTTTCAGAAGAAAAATAAAAGCGAACATGAACTTTGTAAAACTTTAGTTTGATTTCTTTTTGTTGAATTTGAAAGAAAATTTATTTTAACGGTTTCTTGTTCAATTTTACAATAGAGACGCAATCGAAAAATACAGTTTTTATTTGGCTAAAGGGGAAAAATGTAATATTCGACTTTTTTGTACTAATGGCGTTATTTACTAATATTCAAATTTTTATCAAGGACACAACCACTTGAAGATAAGGGTTGTGCCTATATAAGATTTCATTTTAGCGAGAAATTACTTTCTTGTCGCTAATTTAAAGGTTTCAAAATCACCTGCAAATGCCGAAATCAACGAACCAAAGACCATTCCAACCATCCTCCCAAGTTTTTAGATTACAAAATGGCCACCGTGAATCACGAGGAAAAATTCAAAACAGTTAAATTGTCAATTAGATGGTGATTTCTGGCTTGAATTAAAATTTATATGCAATAGTATAAATGCTATATATATATATATATATATATATATATATATATATATAAATAATATAGGTGCTTCTTCAGATAGATATAGACTCAAGCTAACTTTGACCCCGTCGTTAGGGTTAAGGTCAGGGTCACGGTGGGGGTAGGGTTAGAGTTAGGGTTACGGTCAGGGTCAGGGTTGCTGTCGAAGTTAGCTCGGGTTCTAATCTGAAGAAGTATATATATATATATATATATATATATATATATATATATATATATATATATATATATATATATATATATATATATATAAGGCACATATAGATCTTAATTTCCCTAAATTACGTGACTGTTTCCGTTGGCTGAATTGATATGGCGACTGCTTGCAGAATCTAGGCTGACTCTGTGAACCAGATTCGCGCATCCCGACCGTCTGAAATTGTTACTTTCCTGCACTGATGAGAGCAATGAGCTTGAAACGCTAGCGTCTGTAGGTATTAATAATTTAATATATATTTATTCATCTTCAGTTTAGGGGTCATCCTAAATTGGGAGCTGTGCAGCGAGATGCTTGTTCTCATTAGTTTTAAATTTTTGCATGTCGGTACAGTCTGGGAAACAGGGAACGGGGAGGGAGTTCCGAAGACCGGCAGCGCGAGGAAAGAAGCTATTGGAGTAGAAGGCTCTCCGGCATCTGGAGAACTCCACAGTGAATGGATGGAATTTGGCTGATTGTCGGGTTGTTCGAGTGTATTTACGTTGAAAAGGGCACCAGAGCAGCAAGTTCGTCGGTGAATATTTCATTGAAGTACTGTACTTGAAAAACGGGCACAGGGATGCAACATTGCGGCGATTGGACAGGGGCTGGAGCTTGGTGGACAGTGAGAGACCTATTAAATTAGAGACACTTTTTGGGACCCTGTCAAATAGGGAGACACTAGTGGTTGGTTCACTCGCTTCTATTATCCCCCCTCTCTCTCTTTTCGTTTCCTTCCTCCCTCAATATCCCACTCTTCCTCTATTGCTCACTCTTCCTCTCTCTCTCTCTCTCTCTCTCTCTCTTTCTATTTCTTACTTGTCCCAGCCTTTACCTTCTCTTGTCGACCTAAACTTCTTCCCCATCCCTTCCCTCTTTCTCACTCTTCTTCACGCCCATTCTCTTTCTTACCATATCCCTTACCTTCTATACCGCTTCTCTTATTCTCTCTCTCTCTCTCTTTCTCTTTTTCTATTTCTTTCTTGTCCCAGCCTTTACCTTCTCTTGTCGACCTAAACTTCTTCCCCATCCTTTCCCCTCTTTCCCACTCTTCCTCACGCTCCTTTTCTTTCCTTCTATACCGCTTCTCTTATTCCCCCCTCTCTCACTCTCTCTCTTTCTCTCTTTCTCTTTCTTTCCCTCACCTCCTCTCTTAGTATCCCACCTTTCCTCTCTCTCTCTCTCTCTCTCTCTCTCTCTTTCCAATTCCTTTCTTATCCTACCCTTTCTCCTTTCTCTCGTCCACCTAAACGTCTTCCCGCCTTTCCTGCTACTTCCTCGTTCCCACCTCCTCTCCCTTCGTCTATATATATTAAAAAAAACCCTGCGTGTTAATCACTAAAACATTTGAGAGCAGCAAAATATTCCTTGGTTTAATCACCCGTTGATTCCTGACCAAGCGGGCGAAGTGCATGGGGCTAATTACAATACCACGACTGGACGCCACAGGATTCCGGGTGGCCCGCCTCCATTGTGCCAGAAACAACTAATTACGTATGCTGACGTCATCCGCCGACCCTTCACCTTTGTCCGTTTGCATAGTTTTACTGGGGGTCGCCATTATCTCCGTGCACACACACACACACACACACACACACACACACACACACACACACACACACACACACACGAGTCCACCCGCCAGAACGCAGATAGGCTCGCGTGCGCACACGCATATCGTGTACGTGGATTCCTTGAGATGCGTTTGTAAAGGATTGACTTTATTGTCGTTGAATTGTGAATTCGTTGGAGGAAAAAAAATGTCAGGAAAACAAAATAAAGAAGCGAGGGAGGGGGGAATGAAAAAAAAGAAAAAAGAAACAGAGAAAGTAATCGTAAAACAGAAAGAGAGGGGGGAAAGAAAAAAGAAAGAAAAAAAAAGAAAGAAAGGAAAAAAGAAAGAACGAAAGAACGAAAGAAAGAAAAAAAAGAAAGAAATAGGAGGAATAAAGACAGATAGAAATAAGGAGAAAAGAAAGAGGGAAAGAAAGTAGAAAGGAAGGAAGGAAAGAAAAGGGAGAAAGAAAAGAAAGAAAATAAGGAAATCGGCAAATAAAATCAGATAGAAAGAAAGAGAAAAGAAAAAGAAAAAAAGAAAGAAAGAAGGAAAGAAAGAAAGTAGAAATAGAGGAAAGAAAGAAGAAAGACAGAAAGAAGGAAAGAAAGAAAGTAGAAATAGAGGAAAGAAAGAAGAAAGAAAGAGTAAGGTCTCTAAAACCAATTCTGACCATCTGCAAACTCCAAAACCAAGAACACAGCGTTTAATGTTTCAAGAAAATCAAAGATAAATCTTGCAACAGGACGCAAGTCGGAAAAGACAACATGAGATGCTGCAATATATAATTACCAAGAACGGATATTCTTGAGATGCGTCCATTAGCGTGACAAACCAACGAAATACTACTTCAAACTTAAGCGTGACAGACTGACAGAGACCATCTTATAAAGATGCATGGATGATCTTAAAAATTTTAAGTGTGACAAGCCAAAGGAGATGCTATTTCAAAATGAAGTGTGACAGTCTGACCGATAGAGCATTATATAGAAATGCTGGGACACCTCTAAAATAAGATACGTCCGTTCGATCTGCGCGTTTAGTGGTAAAAAATACTATTTCACACTGAAACTTGATAAACCGAACTACCAACCGACGGATAGAGCATTACATAACTATGCTTGACGCATCTTGAGTGCAAATGGACGCATCTGGACGCATCTGGACTCATCTTGGACGCATCTTGGATACATCTGGACGCATCTTGGACGCATCTTGGATGGATCTTGGACGGATCTTGGACGCATCTGGGACGCATCTTGGACGCATATGGACGCATCTTGGACTCATCTTGGACGCATATGGACGCATCTTGGACACATCTTGGACGCATCTTGGACTCATCTTGGACGCATATAGACGCATCTGGACGCATCATGGACGCATCTGGACGCATCTTAGACACGTCTTGGACGCATATGGACGCATCTGGACGCATATTGACGAATCTGGACGCATCTGAACTGACCGACTAACCGACATATAGAGCCTCACATAATTATTCTTGGGTGAATCTGAATGTAACTTTGACGAATCGGGAAGCATCTTGAACACATGTGGACGCATCTGGGCGCGTCCTTAACGCATCTGGAGCGACTGACCAACCGACCTATAGAGCTACTCATTAAGACGCTTGGACACGTCTCGGACGCATCTGAACGCGTCTTAGGCGCATTTGGGACGCATCTAGACAGGGCTACTAACCGACGGATAGATTCTCTCATTAAGATTGGATGCATCTTGTACGCATCTTGACGCATCTGGACGCATCTTTGACACATCTTGACACATCTAGATGCGTTTTGACGCATGCGGACGCATCTTTGACACATCTTGAGGCATCTAGATGCATCTTGACGCATCTGGACGCATCTTTGACACAGCTTGAGGCATCTAGATGCATCTTGGACGCATCTTGACGCATCTAGATGCATTTTGACGCATCTGGACGCATCTTGAACTCGACATGACGTATTCCAAAGGATGCGACGGTACCTATTAATCCAACCACACACCTCGAAGTATGTCTTGAGTATGCATCCCCCCTCCAAAAAAAAAATAAAAGAAAGGTAATTCCGTTTGCGTACTTCAAAATGAAAATACCTAATTACATACCACAAAAATGACAACAACACTGAAACGGCGAGAACACATAAGAAACTCCTAACAATCAAATGAAGAGAACGGAAACAAAGAAAAACCCGGACACATCTCGAATGGAAGAAACAGTTTTATGCAGACTTCGTAAAGGTCACACGAGCATACTTCAAGACTAACAACGGATATGCCATAAGCGCTGGCCTGTATACACAGTAAACAGGTTCGCAGCGAATGAATTTATCTATTAGGTCATCCCATAAATTCTGTCCCGATTTTAGTCGTTTCAAATAGAATAGAAACTGAGAATATCTAATGGCTACTAATTTGGGATAAATACAGACTATCTGCAGAATAGGTAGGCGAAACCGGAAGTAAGCAAAGCGACAATAGGTTCGCAATTTTTATCGTGTTTTTAGTCTGTATGATGATCGGTCAGGCCGTGACGCCATTGATAATTCCCTATTAAAAAAGTACTATATATAGTCTCGGAAGTTCTTTTAACCTTCAAAACTGAAAAAAAAAAAAAAATTAAAATAAATTTTTCGTTGAAAGATTTTAGTCTAGTAAGTCAATCAATCTACTGCAATCACTATTTTAGTTAACTTCCAAGAATTTACTCTAATATAAATATATTTTTATATATGTTTTTTTATATAAGGGATCGTCAGTTGTTTACCATGAAAACTGTTTCGGCATTTAAAAAACAAAACAGTATTTCTTTATATATATAATTATATATATATATATATAATTATATTATATATATATATATATATATATATATATATATATATATATATATATATATATATATATATATATATAATTATATTATATATATATATATATATAATTATATATATATATATAATTATATATATATATATAATTATATTATATATATATATATATAATTATATTATATATATATATATAATTATATATATATATAATTATATATATATATATATATATATATATATATATATATATATATATATATATATATTAGAAAGAGTATTTAGACATATTTTTTAAACCATTGTTTCGTAATAGTATTATTTTTTTTTTGTTGAAAAAAACATAACAATGGTGGTGTACAAAATAAATAAAATTTATTTTAATCTTAGCTTTCGAGAATTACAATTCTCCTTGTCAAAGAGTGTTTTTCTTTTTCTTCTTCTTTTTCTTCATCGTCCGCTTGAAGAGAAGTAGTGTTAAATATAACAGACAACTTATGTCTGGATATCCTTTCGTAGATCCTTTCCATTGTCCGAATCAGAATTTTAGTTTCGGGATGGAATTGGCCGATGAATTTGCAATCGGCCAATTCCACCCCGAAACTAAGATTCTGATTCGGACAATGGAAAGGATCTACGAAAGGATATCCAGACATAAGTTGTCTGTTATATATATATATATATATATATATATATATATATATATATATATATATATATATATACACAATTTATTTTATTTATACACACATGTTCATAATCCGCGACACTGACATGTCGATGTTATCGATCAACAGTTGTTTGAAACTGAGATCCTATCAGGCGGAAAGAAAATCTGATCCTTCCCTCAGATCATATTTGGAAAGAATCAAGTGGAAAAAGAAGAAAAAAAAGAAACGAAATTCAAAATTTAAGATTGGAGGGTCACGTGGTGAGATTTTAAACAGTCGAAAATTGGCAATAAGAATTTGTGAATTCATGTTGAAAATAAAAGGGGTCAATTACGTAGACTTAGTCCCAAAAATGAACTTTAACAATAAAACCATAACTGATAAATTAAAAATTAGTGATAGAATTTGATGTTAATATACTTAGGAAAGATTCGCATTTATTCGTATTTAGATTAGATTGGAATATTAGATTAGCTAAACGCAGTATTCTCCATTATTTCACAATGTATTTATTACGTTTACAAAAATTGTGACGGACGAACGGACAGACGGACAAAATCCCTATCATAAAAGATAAATAAAAAAATAAAAACTCAGCCTTATGACTAAGGAATATATTGTGAACCATAAATTCACTTAAGTCGAAATTAAAGATTTAGACTTGGGGAGGGGGGTGCCTGTACTGAAACAAATGGAAAATGAAGTTCATATCGCAGCTTCCTTAGGTCTACTAGGTAATTTGTTTGTTTTGCCGCGTGAAAGGGAAAACGTACCCCCAACGAAGCAGAGAAAGAAAAAGGGTAGCAATTCATGCCATTTTGCTTTTTAGCGTTCGTTCGGATCGCGTCTCGGTTCACCACACCCCATATCAAGGGAGATAACTTTTCTTACCTAAAATTACGGGAAGTTTATCTTAAGGTGAAAATCTGTCGATTGTGTAGTATAGTTAACAGTGAAAAAAGGGATGAAAAAAAAAAACGAAACAAATATACAACAAATAACTTCTACCAAACGCAAGAAAATGTACTTTTACTAAAGCGGGTTCTGTTTGACGGAGTTTAGTAATTACTATATATACTGTATCATTATATTTAAGTAAAACTTAAAGGTTTTGATGTTAATATACTTAGGGATGATTCGCATTTATTCATATTTAGATCAGATTAGATAAATGCAGCATTGTCCATTATTTCGCAATGTATTTATTACATTTAAAAAATTGTGACAGACAGACAGACAGACAGACAGACAGACGGACAAAATACCTATTTATATAAGAAGATAAGAGATATATTAAGGTTGTAGTATTTGGTATATTCGGACTACTGTTCTCATCTTTGGTGTTTTTATTACAACGTTTCAGCCGATGTAACCTCCGACCTTCTTCAGGTGTAACCTTGTCGAACTCGGGAATCTTTCTGTCGAACTCGGAACCCTTTATTAAATCCACGGGGGGTGGGGTATCATGCTCTCGTTCCATCTGCAATGATTGGGAAGATAAAAAAAAACACCCAAGATGAGAACAGTAGTCCGAACATACCAAATTCTACAAGTTATCAACCCTCATCTCAAAAAATTCCGAAACCGATATATTAAGGTTTTCACTTACATTGACAACGTTAATGTGTTTTAAAAATGGGCTTCTTTAGAGCGAAGTGCACTTGACATGAATACAGAATTAGGTTGGTATGTTGGCATTGTCGGTGTGAGGCAGAAACACTTGCAAACCAGAGAAGTGGGGGGAGGGGGAGGGGAAGAGGGGGAGGGGGGAGGAGAGGGGAGAGGAGAAAAAAAGGGCAAGAGAGAACGATGAGTTTAGATATGGGAAAGTGGTTGGGATGTTTACCATTTTTTTTTTGTTTGTCCACCCATAAAAATCTGATTGTCAACGCGTGTTCCGTCGTTCCTCGTCGTAAATCGTTCCGCTTTTATTAGGAGCAGATGAGACCCCAATGACGACCGGTAGAAGAGGATGGGGGTATTTCAACACTCACACATGCACTCATGGTATTTACATCCTAATAAATAGTCTCATAAGTTGACCGTTTTTTTTTATAGCGATTTATAGTCAACATTTGGTCAAAGAAAACACTTGCAGATTTCAAGAAAAGTTTTTTTATTCTCTGATAAGCATTTTCAGGCGAGAATTCCGCCATGAAAATGTATAATGGTAAACATGGAATTCAAAATCTTGCGAAATTATACGTTTTTTTTGCTTGACCAAATGTTATCTATGAATGTCTGGAATTTTTTTTTTACTTAAACGAATCTTCTCACGGAAGCAAAAAAATTTGAGAAAAAAGGGCTGACGATCTCTCAGCCTTTCTTACCAACACTGAATAAATGTTTCGAAACGCACGTAAGCTTCACTTATACGAATCTTTCTTTCTGAAATTTGATTTGAAAACATGTTAAACCATTTACAATGTACAAGCGCGTTAGTTCGTCAATTTTCTAGGACTTTCTTTTTTCTCGTTGTTCTTTTTTTATTTTTTTTATTTTAACTTTTATTTTTATTTTTATTTTAACTTTCATTTTTATTTTTTCCCTCTTCTCTTCTTAAGTGACATCAACTATTGCAACGCCACATTGTGTATTGTCGGCAGTTGAAACCCTTATTCCAGACATTTAATTTCCCTGATGATCTGCCAAGCAAGTACCTGCTTGGTAGTGAAACACGTGTAGGAAAAAACATTTAATTTGAATAAATAATATTTGTAAGAAAAATATCTTTAATGGTGATCATTGGTGTCCTGAAAGGAATGCTTTGGTAAGCCTTCATAAAATCACATATAAATGCTCTGTAGTCTGTAATCGAGTATCATCGAGCTTGTTTTTATTGGAACCACCCCGGTCTTCACTGAATGATCTATTTTATAAGTGAAAAATCTAAATCTATATATATATAGACTTATAAAAGGAAAACTATACACACATTAAGGTTGTACACATAATAACTTATTTCGACCCCTTTAATTAGGTCTCCTCAGATGTATAAACAAATTCTGTTTTGCTCTGTTTAAATTACATTGAGCTCTGTTATTCAGATTCTCAACACAAAATTGAAATCTACACACTATATATATATATATATATATATATATATATATATATATATATATATATATATATATATATATATATATCACACTTATTCACACTCACACACACTCAGTTACGTTCTTCTCTCTCTCTCTCTTTCTCTCTCTCCCTTTCTCTCTTTCTCTCTCTCTCTTTCTCTCTCTCTCTTTCTCTCTCTCTATCTCTCTTTCTCTCTCTCGCACACTTTCTCTCTCTCTCTCTCTCTCTCTCTCTTTCTTTCACACCAAACCTACACTAACATAATATTAATCTATCGTTATCTGTCTATATCTACCTGCCCGTGTTTTATAGTTTTCACTGCATCGTTTACCATTTCCTGACCCAGATGTCGATTCCAACCGACACCTTTGCGCGCGTGCCTTGTAACACACAACCCCCCCCCCTTCCCGACGACGCCAACACGTGACAGACTGAAACGCCCTTCGATAAAACCCCAGAAACCTGATGCCAACGTGCAGGGAGCAGAGAACGATCAAGACGTGCGCGGACGGACAGAATTTCAAAATTGCCACAAAAATGTTCTGACTTGATCGAAACATTTTAAAGCTTGCTTCTCCTATCACTACTTCCTCCTCTTTTTCATTTCATTTTTCTCTTACCCCCCTTTCTTTCTTTCTTTCTTTCTTTCTTTCTTTCTTTCTTCTTCTTCTTCTTCTTGGTTCTCCTCTTTCTTTATTCAGCGTCTTTTTCTTTTTCCTCCTCTTCTCTTTCCACATCCAACCCCACATTTCTTCTTCTTCTTCCTCTTCTTCTTCTTCTCCTTCTTCTTCTTCTTCTTCTTCTTCTTCTTCTTCTTCTTCTTCTTCTTCTTCTTCTTCTTCTTCTTCTTCTTGCCCCCCCTTCTTTCTATTCAGCCTCTTCTTTTTTTTTCCTTTTCCTCTCTGTCACCGTCCGACCCCACATTTCCTCTTTCTTCTTCTTCTTCTTCTTCTTCTTCTTCTTCTTCTTCTTCTTCTTCTTCTTCTTCTTCTTCTTCTTCTTCTTCTTCTTCTTCTTCTTCTTCTTGTATTACCTTCCCTTTTTCCTTTTTACTTTTCTTTCTACTTATTCTCTTTTTTTTATCCTCCTCCTACTTTTCCCTACTACTCCTACTCTTCTTCTTCCCTCACTTTCCCTCCTCCTTTTCCCATTCTTCTTTTTCTTCATTGCCTTCTCTGTCTCTCTTTCCCTTTTTCTTCCTTCTTCTCTCCTTATTCCACTTTTTCCTCCCCTTTTCTCTTTCCACTCACCTACACGTTCTTCTTGTTCTTGTTCTTGTTCTTGTTCTTCTTCTTCTTCTTCTTCTTCTTCTTCTTCTTCTATCTCAATCCATTCACTATCAAGGAATCCATCACCCTCTTCCCCCTTTTTCTAATTTTTGTTGCTGCATTTTTCTTTCAGTCAACATTCTCACGCCTCCCCCCTCCTCCCCCACTCACGTGACCCCCCCCCCCCAAAGAGGGGGATTCGTTGTTATTGTTTATGGCCGCCATTGCCAGAAGAGAGGAAAAACAAGGCACTTCTTTGTTCCACTGTTTCGTATCATTCAGAAAGAAGCCAGCCTTATTTTAAGACAACATAACATTATGTTATATCGAATTACAACAAAAAAAAAAATGGGTCTTCATAGACACGCGAAAGTATTTTCACATAAAAAAGTAACAGTAAGAACTTCTTTATTTTGTATCATTTTGGATTTCGTAAAGTTTTATAGAAAAGCACAATTTTCGGTTTGTGGAAGAAATATGTTATCGAAAAAGATAACATTTTGAAATGAACCATCATTAAAAAAAAGCGTGGATTTTTTTTTCGGTGCTACTGCAGAGACGGGGGGGCACTGTTCGATCGATGGCGGCGGAAACTACCGACTCCTCTTCGGGAGAAATCGTCCGAAAACGTGAGCGACGGAAAGAAATTTGATTTTGGGGAAGATAACTGTTGAATTGACATGTGAGGATAAGTTAAAATTATGAACATTTATTTATTGAAACAAATTAAACATCATGTAAAACAAATAAATAAATAACACTTTGATAAACATTTGAAATTAAAAAAAAAACGAAATAAATAAAATTTGATAAACATTATGTACATCAAATATATAAATAGCAAACTTTTAATTGAAATAAAAAAAAACGAAATAAATAAAACTTTGATTTGAAAAAAAAAGTAAACATAATTGACTGAACGATAAATGTGGAAAAAAACAAACAAGTTTTAAACAGGGTATTGACTGAACGATAAATCCCCGAGTAAATGCAAGAACTATTCAAAGTTTAACCGGTTTACGTCCATTTTGTGAAAAAGTAATGGTGCTTATGCATATCAGCCCTGACATTGAAATATTTAAAGAATGTATAAACTTTATTATGTACTTACGTGTTAGCTGAAAATAAGATTGTGCAGAAAAAATTACGCATATTCATCCAGTAGTTATTAAATTATAAATTAAAAACGAGTTTAACGATTTTATCACTCGGTAGATATTTCCACCATTTTGTATCTTAGATTTTCCAGTGGGCAAGGACGATAACTCATATTTTCACGATTTCGGGGTTTGGGGTCTCAATTGTTTACAAAAATGTCAAAATGCACGTAAAATCATTTTTTTCTTTTTCTTATAATTAAATAACTACTGGATGAATTTGCGTATTTTTTTCTGCACAATCTTATTTTCAGCTAACACATAAGTACATAATAAAGTTTATCCATTCTTTAAATATTTCAATGTCAGGGCTGATATGCATAAGCACCAAAGTAATTAACCCAATATTAGTTATCTCCCCTAAAATCAAATTTCTTTCCGTCGATCACGATTTCTCCCGAAGAGGAGTCGGCAGTTTCCGCCGCCATCAATCGAACAGTGGACCCCGTCTCTGCAGTAGCACCATTTTTTCTTCAGATTTGGCTCTTTGATACGACAGAGGCGCATGAGAAAATTGATTCCTTATTTTGGTTATGAACACAACTGAACTATAATACTTGACTTTAAACTTTAACTCCAGCCAGAAATCACTTTTTACTCGGAAGTTTACAGGATTCAAAATTACATTCGAAGAGTCACGGTAACAAATAAAAGTCAACCATTTGAAGCTGATTATGAATAGAATGAAACAATAACTAATTTTGAAACGTTCAAGTCGAGGAATAGAAAATAATTTCTGGCTTGAAATCACTTTCGAATTTCGAAAGATTATAAGTAAACGGAGGCCGGCTATTTTAAAAATCTATTAACTAGAAGAATACCCGTCCCAGGAAGGGTAAAATAAATTCCCAAACAGAACAGTTTTGCACCACTTTTATGTTCACTTACAAAGATTAACATCAGGATATTGCTGCCAAACCTTATGTCTAGAATTCTTATTCAAATTTTGATAAAAATCTATTCAACAAAATGTTTAAAAATGTAAGAGGTTATAAGAATCAATTGAAATTCAGGGAATCTTGCTTAATTGGTGTCTAACGTCTATGGACCAAATTTAATGCAAATCTGAAATATTTAAATTTTCAAATGGGCCCCTAAAACCCTTTAAAATACACAAAAGAAACTGAAATTTGAGGAATATTTATTAGTTTATGTCTAATACCTATTGTTAAAATGTCACAAAAATCGACAGTCGATAGTATCTGATTTTTCCCCCTTTTGCATTAAAACTAAAGAAAACTAAATACAGCCCACATTACCCACTCCTACGCCTAGCAAAAGTGTTCCAAAATTCATAATGATCAGTTAATTAGTTTAGGAGGGAATCCTATAATATAAATATATAAACACACGCCTAACTTATATATATATATATATATATATATATATATATATATATATATATATATATATTACAATAAAGGTCACCGCTTACCAAGGCCCAAAGGCCACTCGAGGATAAGGGTCTGACTCGCGTTCACCGGCACGATGGTTTTAGCAGGGCAGAAATTGATTATTTACGGAGACGGTTCAACAAGAACTTATTTACATTGGATTTGAAGACGACCATATTGTAGTCGGCAGGGAAGCAGGCTCGCGGCACTGTGTTCTACAGACGGGTAGTTCTAGGAAAGAAGCTCTGCCCATGAAAGTTTCGTTTCGTCTTGGACACGCAGAGGGAGAAAGGGAAATCATTGACAGTGGTAGTAACTAGGCGAGTTCTAGTTGTGAATGTTTTACAAGGAGGGGGGCATAGATTTGAGCTCAGTCGAGCACCTGCCATGAAAATAACGGAAGAGCAAAGAAAGACTAGCAACATCTTTTTTTGTGAGATATAGATTAAAATGGCTGATTTGTTTTAATTATCGTAACTTTTTTTTAATTTGAAAGTGATTTTGAAGCGTTTAAATGGGCGAATAGAAAATAATTTCTGTCTTAAATTCAAGTTTAAAAGCAAAAGTCAAGCATTATGGTTCATTTGTGCCCGTAAAGCAAAGTTGCGCTTCTGTTGTATGAAAGCACCTATGTTTTCTTAAGAAGAAATAATCCGAGGATGACGTCAATTACTCATTGTCAGTCTGGCCTTTCAGTCAAGACCTACTTTCTACTGCGTCCATTCGAGTGTAAAGATTTCGCTGGGCTACCAAAACAAGGGGAGATAATCGATTTATGAATCATAGGAATGCGTTGTCGCCTTTCCGTGTGTTCTCGTAAAACGACGGGAAGGTGTACATTGTACAGGTGGGGGTGGGGGCTAACTGGCCTTGGGGCACGGAGACTTTAACAGAAAACAAAATCACGTGTGATTGTGACGTCACACGAGAATGCGAGAAGACATCGTTTTTTGACCGGCGAGCTTCGCCGAGGGATACACGGTCTCTGTCTGTCTGTCTGTCTGTCTGTCTGTCTGTCTGTCTCTGTCTCTGTCTGTCTCTCTCTCTCTCTCTCTCTCTCTCATTCTCCTTCCTTCTCTCTCTCATTCTCCTTCTCTCTCTCTTTCTCTCTTTTTCTCTCTCTCCTTCCTTCTCTCTGCTTCCTTCTCTTTCTCCTTCTCTCTCTCCTTCCTTCTCTCCCTCCTTCCTTTTCTTTTCTTCTCTTTCTCCTTTTCTCTCTTCTTCCCGCTCTTTCTTTTTCTCTCTCTCTCATTCTCTTTCCTTCTCTTTCTCTCTCTATTTCTCTCTTCCTCTCTCTCTCTATGTCTCTCTCTCTCTTTTTCTCTCTCTTTCTGTCTTTCTCTTTCTTCTTTCTCCTTCCTTCTCTCTCTCTCTTTCTCTTTCTCTCTCTCTCTCTCTTTCCTTCTTTTCCTCCTTCTCTCTCTCTCTTTCCTTCTCTTTCTCTCTCTCTCTTTCCTTCTCTTCCTCCTTCTCTCTCTCTTTCCTTCTCTTTATCTCTCTCTTTCCTTCTCTTTCTCCTTCTCTCTCTTTCTTCTTCCCTCTCTTCTTCTCTTTCCTTCTCTTTCTCTCTCTCTTTCTCTCTTCCTCTCCTCCCTCCTCTCTCTCTTTCCTTCTCTTTCTTCTTCTCTCTCTTTCTTCTTCTCTCTCTTCTTTTCTTTCCTTCTCTTTCTCTCTCTATTTCTCTCTTCCTCTCTCTCCTTCTCGCTTCGTCTCTCTCTCACTTATTCCTCAACCCACTCGTTTGTCGAAACAAATCAACAACCAATTTCATTAATTCGACTGAATAAAAAAAAAATCGATAATAACAAAAATCAACTAATGCCTCTTGTGTTGTGTTTCGATCCCGACGAGGGGCTATCCTCCAACGGAAAGCGACCACGCGTGCCCAAAATAAGACTGCAAAATAGGGCCCATAGATTTGAATGAAACGTAGCTTTCCTTCCTCTGTGTGTGTGTGTGTTTTCTTTTCTTCTTTATTAATGAGTCATCACTTATCAAAGCTAAAAGCCACCCGAGGACAAAGGTTAATGAGATGGATGGATTGTCAGTTGAATGATAAAAACTATACTAAGAGTTTCACTTTTTGGTGGCAATGAACAAAAGTTGAACACTTATGAGGACGGTTTATGATACGTATTTGTTGACATTGGATTTGAAGACGACCATGTTGTAATCTGCAGGGAAGCAGTCCTGCAGTAACGTGTTCCACAGATGGTAAGTTCTTAAAAATTAAGCTTTATTTATAAAAAGAATCCGTTTGATGTTCGGCATACGGAAAAAAAAAAGAGGAAAGTTATTTACAGTTGTGGTAGTAGTAGGAGTTCTTGCTGTGAATGTTTTACAAGGAGGAATCAGAGATTGGAGCTCAGTCGAGCACCTTCCATGAAAATAACAATAGCGTAGAGAAAGACTA
>OY744546.1:58110881-58115881 GCA_963556195.1 Sepiola atlantica | reverse complement strand
CCCCCCTTTATATATAGTCTCGGAAGTTTCTCAACCATTAAAATTATATACGGAAAAAAAAGAAGACATTTTAGTCCCAAGTCGTTCAATAGAAAAATCACTCATGTAAGTCAATTTATTTTTTACAGTCACTATATTAGTTTGCTTCCAAGAATTTACACTAGTCTTAACATTATTTAAGGGATCATCAGTTGTTTACCATGAAAAACTGTTTCGGGAATTTAAAAACAAAACAGTATTTTATTTCATGGCTTCCCAGCAGAGTTGATCAAACCCCACTTCCCTTAAAAGACAAAAACATAAACGTTCCGTATATTAGATCTAAGTTTTGCTCCAGATAAATGTTTTGCTAACTTATATTAGTTATTAAAAAATGTCCCCCTTACCTGTGTTGTTCGTCTGTGTCTATATATATATATATATATAGTAAGCTATGAAAATATATTTATGGCAATTAAGCTACACAGAGGCTCACGCGTTACATCCCCGGCGGGAATCTTCAGGCTTATAAAATTTTATGTGAATACATGAAATAGTAATCTCTCTCTCTCTCTCTCTCTCTCTCTCTCTCTCTCTCTCTCTCTCTATATATATATATATATATATATATATATATATATATATATATATATATATATATAGGGAGTGAGAGAGATAGGGAGTGAGAGAGAGATAGGGAGTGAGAGAGAGAGATAGGGAGTATGAGAGAGATAGGGAGTGAGAGAGAGATAGGGAGTGAGAGAGATATAGGGAGTGAGAGAGAGATAGGGAGTGAAAGAGAAAGAGAGAGAGAGTGAGAGAGAGAGATAGGGAGTGAGAGAGAGATAGGGAGTGAGAGAGAGAGAGAGAGGGAGTGTGAGAGAGAGAGAGGGAGTGAGAGAGAGATAGGGAGTGAGAGTGAGATAAGGAGAGAGAATGAGAGAGATAGAGAGAGAGAATAAAAGATTAAATCTGTCTTGCGGAATGTTCTTTTAAGTAAAATATTGCAAAAATTGCGTAGGAGGATAAAAGAAATGTTAAGGGGTGGTTGGTGGTGGGGGTCTAATTAATCGAATTCTTCGTGAGCATCTATGAATATTCTTTCGTGCATGTCCCCTAGAAAAGAGATGAAATCCCGAAATGGTATCGGAAAGTTATCAGCACATTCCAACTAACTCTTATGTCTATTTCTAAAAAAAAGAAGACATTCTTTGATACGACATGGTCACGTGTAGAAAGGAACGCTTTCCTTGTGTTAAGTAGCCCAAATGAACCACAATATGAGGTTGTTCAGAAAATAATGACCGATGTCAGAAAAAAAACAAAGATTTCATTGAGTTCATGCGGAACTCATTTATCGAGCTTTCTCGCCTAAACCACATGTTTTAGATTGTCAAACACCGTTGATAAACTGACATCAAGTGCCTTAAAATCTTTCTCTGACACTTTGATGTGGGGTTTGCTCAATAGTTGTCAAACATTTATTGTTGTCTACCTTCGCAATCTTCAACGCTCTCATCACCATTACGCCCTTTATGAAACGACCGCCATGGACATTTCTGCGCATGCTCCGTTTATATTGGCGGCTGTTTGAACTCTTGTATCAAAGCTATGCGCATTTCTACTTGTATTATCGTATTCTGAAATAAGTTATTGGAAACTTTAAGATTAAAAGAGGGCAAATCACTTATATAAAAAGTAGAGCAAGTTTATTCACTATTTTAATAGAAGTTACATCGTTTTCTTAAAGAAATAAAGATTGTATTTCTAATCGTTTAAAATCCCGATCGCTATTTTATTTTTGATTAGCCATAAATAAAGTAAAAGGAAGAACTAATTCTTCTACGGGCAAGATCCTTTTCATGTCACTTATGAACACCGGGAACAAATTAAATACGAAATATTTTCGAGATTCACCGATAGTGAATTGTATTTCAAGCGTTTTCATTGGCTAATACTCTCTCTTCTTCTCCCTTTTTGATAAGCGAGTTACCGGCGGAGTTGGAAGGGAGAAATGGATAATCATTTTACTATTTTTGAATTGACTGTGTCAATAAATCAGTAAATTCTGTTTACCTTAATACATTGTAATTTTAACTTTAACTTTAAACAATAATACATTGCAATCTTAACTTGGAATGTAACCGTTTTTTTGTGTCTGTATATGATTTAAATAATTAAATTGGCGTAGCAAAAAGTAAACAACGCCTTAGTGAGAAAGAAAATAAAGGGCCACACCCTGTTAGCATAAAATATGCCAAACATATTTTGATTTGATTTTAAATAAAAAATTGTTTCGAAATACCGCCGAGTGGCAGTTTAATAATTCCCATAGTTAATATTAACCTCAGGGTGTGCGGCATTCGAACTAGGATAAAAGTGTAGTATCTGTTTTGTCTTCACTTTAAAGGAGGAGAAATAATTCTCGTATGAGGCAATTTTTATTTTGGTCACAATCCAGAGAGCCATTTTAATATTTTGTTAATAGTTAAAAATAAATAAATAAATAAATGTGACCCTCGGAAATGTGAATGGTATTTGGAAGCGTTTACTTTGCGAAGGGGTGAACGGCACAACTTGGTTTGAAAAACTTTTTTCTTTCGACTTTTTACCGAAGTGGAATTTAAAAAAAAGAATAATAATCATAGTTTAAAAATAAAGTTAAAAAAAAAACACCCTCCCCAAGTTTTCTTTTTCTTTTATTTTTAAACTTTATTATTCTTTTATTTTTAAACTTTATTATTCTTTTATTTTTAAACTAGGATTATTCTTTTATTTTTAAACTAGGATTATTCTTTTATTTTTAAACTAGGATTATTCTTTTATTTTTAAACTAGGATTATTATTATTATTATTTTTATAAATTTTAACATAAGATAAGTTTCTGTTTATCTATTTTTAATTAAAATAATTTATCTTTTTCAAATTTAAACATCTGACCAGTTTCTGTTTATTTATTTATGTATAATTATTTGATAATAATAAAAAAAATGATACAAAATTGAAAGTAAAACACTCCCGTGCAACGCCGGGTAGGGAATCTAATGTTGTATAACACCGCGCAAAATTGGAAACCTGAATACAATTTTTTTTAAGTGAGGCGGAAAGTAGTGGTCTACTTTTGTATTTTTATTAAACTTGAATTGAAAGCAGACATCACGATCGTCCAAATGATTCAGCCATTTCAATCCAAACTGGCTGACACTTGTTTACTATCGTGACACATTTTGCGTGTTTTAAAAAAAAATTACTTTTAATGTTCAATTGTACTCATTACATGATACTGTTACGGGTGTTATTATTTTTATGTTCTCTGCGTGAGATCTTGGCCTTTTGGTCAAGATCAAAGTGTAGTATCTGTTCCGATGGATACTGCACCCCATAGACTGGTATTGTCTTGTCCTTCGGGACTTGATTTACGTCGGTCTATGGGATTGTCCTGTGCAGTTCTAGGAGGTCCACCCTCCCAGGCTTTGCCTCCCCTCTTTGGGGAGGAGTAAGTTCATTGCTTACTGCTTGAGGCGCCCCTACCGGGGAATGCCGACGGGGCTGCCCAGGCAATTTTTGATGGTCAGAGTGCTCCCTTCTCGGGCGCTGGCTTTTCAACCCCCACTTTCCGACCCGACCTTGGGTCACATCTTACTTGTGGGAGTAGGATAAAACTGGCCTTGTGCCTAACTCCTGGAGAGGAGTAAATAATACTTCCTTCTTTCTTTTCTTTCCTTCATTTTTTTTCTTTTTTTTTTCACAAGTGGTCCCAGGAAAGAAGAAATCAGAGTAGAAAATATTCCAGCATCTACGGACCTCTACAGTGAAGGGGTGTGATTTTGCTGCTAGTCGGGTGGTTCGGGAGTATTTTCGTCAGGGGGTACAAGTGCATGGAAGTTCATCGGAACACATTCCGTGGAAGTACTTGTAAAGCAAGCAGAGGGATGCAGCATTGCGGCGATGCGACAGGGGCTTGCGCTTGGCAGACAATGCGTTTATTAGGTTAGACATTCTTTTTTGAGTCCTGTATTTAGCATTTTCTTTCTATCTTCTATTTTTTTTCTTTCTTTGATTTTTTTTTTCATTCTTTTTTTTTTTTTTTCCTCGTCTAAATAATGCGAACGTGTTTTTTTAAGATGGACTCATTTAATCTATTCGTTTGGCGATGGCAACAAAAATATCCGTTTAAAAGTTCAACCCTAAGGATGAACCACCGACTGACGGACAAAGCTTATTGTATAGATGCGTGGACGCATTTAAAAATGATACGCAAATTCATTGGTCATCTCCTACGACATGAATAACGTTTTATTGATAAGTGTATACTTCTTTCTTTCTTTCTTTATTTTTTCTTTCTTTCTTTCTTTCTTTCTTTCTTGCTTTCTTGCTTTCCCTTTTCTTCCCTCCCTCCTCTTTATCTCTTTCCCTTCATTGCTTTTTCCTTTTCTTTCTTTTTCCTGCTTCTCTTCCTTCTTTTCTCTTTTCCTTCCCCCTTTTTTCTTTCCATTCTCCTTCCCCACTTTCCTCCATTCCCTTTCTTTCTCTCTTTTTTCGTATTCCCTTTCTTTCTTTCTGTTTTTCTCTTTCTTCCTTTCTTTATCTCTCTCCCCCTCTCTCTCTCTTTCCATCTTTCTTTCTTTCTTTTTTCTTATTCCCTTTCTTTCTTTCTCTTTTCTTTCATTGCTTTTCTTCTTTTCTTTCTCTTCTCCTTCCCCTCTTTCCTCCATTTTTTCTTTCTCTCTTTTTACTTCCTTTTGTTTTTTCTTTCTTTTTTCTTCTCCTTTCCTTCCTACCATTATTTATTTCTCCTTTTCTTTCTTTCTTTCTCCTTTTCTTTCTTTCTTTCTTTCTTTATATTCCCCCTTTTTATTTTCCTTTCTTTCTTTCTTTCGTTCTCTCTTCCTTTTTTTCTTTTTACTCCTTATATTTCCTATTCTCCCTCCCTTTTCTTTCTTTTTTTTCTTTTTCTTCCCATCTCTCTTTCTAATTATCTTTCTTTCTATCAGTCATTTCTCCTTGCGTTTTTTTCTCTC
>OY744546.1:58093381-58103381 GCA_963556195.1 Sepiola atlantica | reverse complement strand
ATGATAGATATATTGATATCATTCTTAAATATGATAGATATATTGATATCATTCTTAAATATGATAGATATATTGATATTATTCTTAAATATGATAGATATATTGATATTATTCTTAAATATGATAGATATATTGATATCATTCTTAAATATGATAGATATATTGATATCATTCTTAAATATGATAGATATATTGATATCATTCTTAAATATGATAGATATATTGATATCATTCTTAAATATGATAGATATATTGATATCATTCTTAAATATGATAGATATATTGATATCATTCTTAAATATGATAGAGTTATTGATATTATTCTTAAATATGATAGATATATTGATATTATTCTTAAATATGATAGATATATTGATATTATTCTTAAATATGATAGATATATTGATATCATTCTTAAATATGATAGATATATTGATATCATTCTTAAATATGATAGAGTTATTGATATCATTCTTAAATATGATAGATATATTGATATTATTCTTAAATATGATAGATATATTGATATTATTCTTAAATATGATAGAGTTATTGATATCATTCTTAAATATGATAGATATATTGATATTATTCTTAAATATGATAGATATATTGATATCATTCTTAAATATGATAGAGTTATTGATATCATTCTTAAATATGATAGATATATTGATATTATTCTTAAATATGATAGAGTTATTGATATCATTCTTAAATATGATAGAGTTATTGATATTATTCTTAAATATGATAGATATATTGATATTATTCTTAAATATGATAGATATATTGATATCATTCTTAAATATGATAGAGTTATTGATATTATTCTTAAATATGATAGAGTTATTGATATTATTCTTAAATATGATAGATATATTGATATTATTCTTAAATATGATAGAGTTATTGATATCATTCTTAAATATGATAGATATATTGATATCATTCTTAAATATGATAGATATATTGATATCATTCTTAAATATGATAGATATATTGATATCATTCTTAAATATGATAGATATATTGATATCATTCTTAAATATGATAGATATATTGATATCATTCTTAAATATGATAGATATATTGATATCATTCTTAAATATGATAGATATATTGATATCATTCTTAAATATGATAGATATATTGATATCATTCTTAAATATGATAGAGTTATTGATATTATTCTTAAATATGATAGATATATTGATATTATTCTTAAATATGATAGATATATTGATATTATTCTTAAATATGATAGATATATTGATATCATTCTTAAATATGATAGATATATTGATATCATTCTTAAATATGATAGAGTTATTGATATCATTCTTAAATATGATAGATATATTGATATTATTCTTAAATATGATAGATATATTGATATCATTCTTAAATATGATAGATATATTGATATTATTCTTAAATATGATAGATATATTGATATTATTCTTAAATATGATAGATATATTGATATCATTCTTAAATATGATAGATATATTGATCTCATTCTTAAATATGATAGAGTTATTGATATCATTCTTAAATATGATAGATATATTGATATTATTCTTAAATATGATAGATATATTGATATCATTCTTAAATATGATAGATATATTGATATTATTCTTAAATATGATAGATATATTGATATCATTCTTAAATATGATAGATATATTGATATTATTCTTAAATATGATAGATATATTGATATTATTCTTAAATATGATAGATATATTGATATCATTCTTAAATATGATAGATATATTGATATCATTCTTAAATATGATAGAGTTATTGATATCATTCTTAAATATGATAGATATATTGATATTATTCTTAAATATGATAGATATATTGATATCATTCTTAAATATGATAGAGTTATTGATATTATTCTTAAATATGATAGATATATTGATATTATTCTTAAATATGATAGAGTTATTGATATCATTCTTAAATATGATAGATATATTGATATCATTCTTAAATATGATAGAGTTATTGATATTATTCTTAAATATGATAGATATATTGATATTATTCTTAAATATGATAGATATATTGATATCATTCTTAAATATGATAGAGTTATTGATATCATTCTTAAATATGATAGAGTTATTGATATTATTCTTAAATATGATAGATATATTGATATTATTCTTAAATATGATAGAGTTATTGATATCATTCTTAAATATGATAGATATATTGATATCATTCTTAAATATGATAGAGTTATTGATATTATTCTTAAATATGATAGATATATTGATATTATTCTTAAATATGATAGAGTTATTGATATCATTCTTAAATATGATAGATATATTGATATCATTCTTAAATATGATAGAGTTATTGATATTATTCTTAAATATGATAGATATATTGATATTATTCTTAAATATGATAGATATATTGATATCATTCTTAAATATGATAGAGTTATTGATATCATTCTTAAATATGATAGATATATTGATATTATTCTTAAATATGATAGATATATTGATATTATTCTTAAATATGATAGAGTTATTGATATCATTCTTAAATATGATAGATATATTGATATCATTCTTAAATATGATAGATATATTGATATTATTCTTAAATATGATAGAGTTATTGATATCATTCTTAAATATGATAGATATATTGATATCATTTTTAAATATGATAGAGTTATTGATATCATTCTTAAATATGATAGATATATTGATATTATTCTTAAATATGATAGAGTTATTGATATCATTCTTAAATATGATAGATATATTGATATCATTCTTAAATATGATAGAGTTATTGATATCATTCTTAAATATGATAGATATATTGATATCATTCTTAAATATGATAGATATATTGATATTATTCTTAAATATGATAGATATATTGATATTATTCTTAAATATGATAGATATATTGACATAGGAAACACAGATATTACATACTTTTACTGCTGCTTTGTACGGCTTCGGGTGCCGGCCGTTAGCGAAGGAAGTAGGAACTTCGGTGCTTGTGCATAATGACAACAAAATGGCGACAAACAAAATGGCGACTTCCGTATTTCTAGACGAGTGAATCGAAAGGGGAGATAATTCGAATTATTTTAAGTGTCTGAATTCTTTTCTTATTTCTAGAAGAGTGAATCGAAAGGGGAGATAATTCGAATTATTTTAAGTGTCTGAATTCTCTTCTAAATTTTCCGAAAATGGACGTCAATGTTACAAATATGTACTTTCTATTTTTATATTTTATATGATGTCAAAGTTACTCGAATAAATCTAATTTTTTTCCTTTTTAATACCGTTTCTGAATGTATTTTATTACAAAAAATACTGTTTTTAAATGTTTCTTCTTCTGACAAATTCTTAATGCTTCTCCATCTGTGTTACAGTTTCCCGTGACAAAAAAATCGAATATGATCGTTTCGTTATGAGTCACCCTAAAAAAATAATTCGAATTATCTCCCCTTTTCGATTCACTCCTCTAGAAATAAGGAAGGGAATTTTGTTCGTCGCCATTTTGTTGTCATAATGCAGAAGCAGCGAAACTTAAAAAATGTATGCATTATTTTTGTGATGTTAGGGTTAGGGTTAGAGTTAAGGTTAGGGTTAAGGTTTGGGTTAAGGTTAGAGTTAAGGTTAGGGTTAGGGTTAGGGTTAGGGTTAGAGTTAAGGTTAGGGTTAGGGTTAGGGTTAGAGTTAAGGTTAGGGTTAAGGTTTGGGTTAAGGTTAGAGTTAAGGTTAGGGTTAAGGTTAGGGTTAAGGTTTGGGTTAAGGTTAGGGTTAAGGTTAGGGTTAGGGTTCGGGTTAAGGTTTCTAAATACTTCTTTCATGTTTGTGTAGAAAAGAAAGAAAGAGAGAAAAGGAGATCGAAAGATAGAGAAAATTACAAAAAAGGGAGAAAGAAAAGACCAAATAAAAAAAGAAAGAAAGAATAACGGATGTGTTTGAGACACGTCCCTTCAATCTACGCGGTTAACGACGAAAATGCTATTTCTAACTTAAGCGAACCGTCGTTTTCTCTGTGATTTTTCGACGTATCTGAAATTAGATACGTCGATTCTATCTGCGAAGGTATTTATCTTCCTCTCACAGCGGTAAGATGTGACACAAGGTCGGGAAAGTGGGATTTGAAAAGCCAGCGCCCTTGAGAAGGGAGAGCACTCTGGCATACAAAAAATGCATGGGCAGCCCCGTCGGCATTCCCTGATAGAGGCGCCTCAGGCGATTAGCAATAAACTAACCCCTTCTCAAAGGGTGAGAAGGCAAAGTCTGGGAGGGTGGACCGCCTAGATCTGCACGGGACAAACCCACAGATCGGCGGAATCAAGGCCCGAAGGTCAAGACGGTACCGGTCTATAGGGTGTAGTATCCATCGGAACAGACGTCAGCCTTACAGACCAACGTAAATGCTAATCATTACTGAAGCGTGACAGATCGCCGAACCGACTGACCAGTCAACAGAACCGCTTAAAAAGGTACGTGGACGCATCTAAATATGCTATTTACAACTCAGGCGCGACAAACTGTTCGAGATTCCGTACATATTTTCGAGTTCGACAGAAAGATTCCCGATTTCGACAAAATACACATGAAGAAGGTCGAAGGGTACATCGGCCGAAAGTTGGAGGTTACATCGGCCGACACGTTGTGAGAATAACATCTAAGATGAGAACAGTAGTCCGAATAATCCAAATAATACAGATTCTATTTATTCCATAGATGGAACACTGACACACATATACGGACAAATATACAAACACGCAACACACACACGCATATACACATTCGAACTGAGACATACATATATACAAAAACCACACATACACAAAAAACACACATACACAAAAAACACACATACATAAAAAAACACACATACACAAAAAACACACATACAACAAAAAACACACATACACAAAAAACCACACATACACAACAAAACACACATACAAAAAAACCCACACATACACAAAAAAACACACATACACAAAAAACACACATACACAAAAAACCACACATACACAAAAAAACACACATACACAAAACCACACATACACAAAAAAACACACATACACAAAAAACACACATACACAAAAACCACACATACACAAAAAACACACATACACAAAAAATCACACACACACAAAAATCACACATACACAAAATCCACACGCACGAACATAACATATTGTAGCAGAAACTAATATTATTTCCAAATATGGTTGTATAAATTTTGAAAAGATTTACAAAGTATTAAATTGTAGTTATATTCTACTCGTTGGAATAATAATGAAATCGACAATAAAAAAGGATAAAAGTAATCGGCAGCTGACTGCTTCTTTGTCCTAGTTTCAGTGTTGTTTTTAGAACAACTATAAGTAAAAATGAAAGAAAGCATTTTTTTTTCAGCGAAATGAATATTAGTGTCATTTTTTTTCTTTTTACCATAACCAGCTCGGGGTAATACAGAATCAGATTATGTAAGTTTTGTAATCTTTTGTATCTTTGCTTGTTTCTGGGGTTTAGCCAGGCACCCACGGGCGGAAATACGATGTTTATTTACTCCTCGCAGAGTTAGGCTCAAGGCCAGTTTTATCTTACTCCCACAAGTAAGATGTGACCCAAGATCGGGTCGAGCAAGTGGGGTTAAAAGCCAGCGCTCGAGAGGTGAGCACTCTGGCCATTTAAAAATTGCCTGGGCAGCCCCGTCGGCATTCCCCGGTAAGGGCGCCTCAGACAGTAAGCAATAAACTTACTCCTCCCCAAAGAGGGGAGGCGAAGCCTGGGAGGGTGGACCTCCTAGAACTGCACAGGACAGGCGTGTAGTATCCATCGGAACAGATACTACACTTTGATCTTAGCCAAAAGGCCGAGTTTGTTTTATATAAGAGTGTACCCGTAGTAGAATGGCTCCTTCGGCTGGTATACAATTAAGACAACAGCCTCAAAAGTAAATAATCCACAAAAACAGAAAATCCAGATGAAAAAAAAAAAAAAAAAAAAAAATTCTCAACCTCTTTCACTTTTCAGTGTCCTCCGCCCTCTGCGCTCCCTTCTCGATGCCTAATTAGGGGAGCGCCCCCGCAGCTTCCTTTTATTGGCAACCGGAACCCCTTAATGATTACGACTTTTTGTTTTTCAAGAGTGTTTACTCAAATTCTAAGATATTCTCATCAGCTGAACTGGCCTCTTAGCATGCGCCCCCCCCCCCCCACTCACCTCTGTGTCCGGTACCGATAAAAGCACAAGAGAGAGAGAGAGAGAGAGAGAGAGACAGGGAGAGAGAGAAAGAGGGAGAGAGAGGAAGAGAGAGGGGAGAGAGAGGGAGAGAGAGAGAAAGAGAGAGGGGAGAGAGAGGGAGAGAGAGAGAGAAAGAGAGAGGGGAGAGAGAGAGAGGGAGAGGGAGAGGGAGAGAGAGAGAAAGAGGGAGAGAGAGAGAGAAAGAGGGAGAGAGAGAGAGAGGGACACACACACACACATAAAAGAAATACGGATGCACACACAGAGTAAAAAGAGTGACAGAAGAGGAAACACTCCGGGACGCACAAACACACCCAAAACTGTCCACATCAAGACCGCAGCAAGAATTTTTTTTCATGACTAGCAGGGTTACCCGACGTCACCCGGGATCCTAATTGCCGTAATTTACGTAGATGACAGAAACCGGCAAAAGTAAAGCGAAACAGTTTACTTAATAGTGTAACTTGAAATGCCAAATTTCATTCTGAGACAAAATTAGAGTAAAAACCATTGTGCCCCGTACAACATTAGTACCGTCGGTTTCAAGAAGGACTTAACTGTCCGGCTGTCTTCAGCTTATGTTGTCACCTGTTTTAGAGTGTGAATCTCGTTTGGATACGTTGCTTGCTTTAGAGTGACATGTATATTTGTTTAAAATTTCTGTTGGAGACGGGGGGGTGAGACTATAAAGTTAACTATAAAACAAACAACGTATCCAACCGAGATTCACATTTCTAAAACAGGTAACAACATAAACTGAAGAGAGCCGGGGTGTTAAGTCCTTCTGAGCTTGAAACCGACGGTACTAATGTCGTACTAATGTTTCTGTACCAATATATATATATATATATATATATATATATATATATATATATATATATATAGTAAGCAATGAAAATATATATGGCAATCAAGCTACACAGAGGCTCCCGGGAGCCTCTGTGTAGCTTGATTGCCATATATATTTTCATTGCTTACTAACTAGCTCTACTTACGTATCGAGCACTGTTGAAGTAAATACTGAAAACTGACACATAAAAAATTATATCTCCTTATAATATTTGATGTGGATACATGAAGTACTAATATATATATATATATATATATATATATATATATATATATATATATATATATATATATATATATATATATATATATATATGCAAATTAGTCTCGCAATGATCAGAAATAAGATCCGAAGTCAGGACTCTAATGATCTAACTTGATTGATTAGTTAACTAAGGTCAGTGGTTGTAATTGCATCAATGGCATCTTTGTGGGGTCGCCGGTCCTGGTTTGTGACGAAAGACTCTGTTTTCACCGGATCTTGTCTCCTGGTTTCCGTGGTAATGTTATTAGATATTCACTGTTGCCGTCGCAACACGGCGATGATGACATTTTTGATGAAAAGAAGAAGAAGAAGAAGAAGAAGAAGAAGAAGAAGAAGAAGAAGAAGAAGAAGAAGAAGAAGAAGAAAGAGGAGGCGGAGAATCAGGAGGAGTAGAAAGAAAAAACGAATCAGAAACTGATAGATTAATGAAGCGTGGCTCTTTTGTCGTTCTGGACTCGCGGTTCCACACAATTTGAGGGCGATGATGCAAATAATAAACACCAGGCTTTAATCTCTGTAACGTTGACTAGACATGAATACTAGCGGAGTTACATAGTTGCTTTCATTATTGAAAAAGTCCAAATTCTATGAAATGAAAGAATTTTAGATGATAGTTTCATTTTATAATGAAAGTACAAGTAAAATATTAAGAAGCTTTTCCCAACTAACTCTCAGTACCCTGTTTGATATTACGCGGGGAGAATATTTTCAACAATGTAAGAATTTTAGATGATAGTTTCATTTTATAATAAAAGTACAAGTAAAATATTAAGAAGCTTTTCCCAACATACTCTCAGTACCCTGTTTGATAGTACGCGGGGAGAATATTTCCAACAATGTAAGAATTTTAGATGATAGTTTCATTTTATAATAAAAGTACAAGTAAAATATTAAGCTTTTTCCAACTAACTCTCAGTACCCTGTTTGATATTACGCGAGGAGAATATTTCCAACAATGTAAGAATTTTAGATGATAGTTTCATTTTATAATAAAAGTACAAGTAAAATATTAAGCTTTTCCCAACTAACTCTCAGTACCCTGTTTGATATTACGCGGGGAGAATATTTTCAACAATGTAAGAATTTTAGATGATAGTTTCATTTTATAATAAAAGTACAAGTAAAATATTAAGCTTTTCCCAACTAACTCTCAGTACCCTGTTTGATATTACGCGGGGAGAATATTTTCAACAATGTAAGAATTTTAGATGATAGTTTCATTTTATAATAAAAGTACAAGTAAAATATTAAGCTTTTCCCAACTAACTCTCAGTACCCTGTTTGATATTACGCGGGGAGAATATTTCCAACAATGTAAGAATTTTAGATGATAGTTTCATCTTATAATAAAAGTACAAGTAAAATATTAAGAAGCTTTTCCCAACTAACTCTCAGTACCCTGTTTGATATTACGCGGGGAGAATATTTCCAACAATGTAAGAATTTTAGATGATAGTTTCATTTTATAATAAAAGTACAAGTAAAATATTAAGCTTTTTCCAACTAACTCTCAGTACCCTGTTTGATATTACGCGAGGAGAATATTTCCAACAATGTAAGAATTTTAGATGATAGTTTCATTTTATAATAAAAGTACAAGTAAAATATTAAGAAGCTTTTCCCAACTTATTCTCAGTACCCTGTTTGATATTACGCGGAGAGAATATTTCCAACAATTTCTCACTGTCCTATTTGAAATCGCGTCGGGACAATTTTTGTGGGATCAACTTACCACAAATATAACAAACTGAGAGATAATTAATGATTTCCGGACTCATCGGATAACAAATAAATAAACGGTATATCTTTTAATCATTTCGATCATTCGATTCTCATATTGATTGGTATATTCACAACGTTTCAGAATTTCGAACTAAACCTTTTATTTAATCAACGAAGGAGAGTGTTCTTATTCCGTCAGCCATCACCAAATAAAAGTGTTAATTGTTGTGTTATTCTTTAGTCATTATTTTGTACAGGTTGCGAAGTTTGCCATAATGATTCACAATTTCGAAAAGAAAATGCATCTAAAGAAGGTCGGAGGTTACATCGGCCGAAACATTGTGAAAATGATAACCAAGATGAGAATATTAATCTGAATAATCCGAATAATTCAAATTATCGATCGATTAGTTTTATTTTTACACACTTTTTTTTTTCTAAAAATGGTGATTAACCATTTCTTAGCTAAAATTTTTGTAATTTAATTAATTTTTGTAATTTAATTAATTTTTGTAATTTAATTAATTTTTGTAATTTAATTAATTTGGAAACAAATTTGTTGTCGTCTGCATCTTGTTTTACATATACAAATAAATTAATAATACTACAATTGCGTCGAGTTTAGATGAATTACGTCCCTTTGATTTAGCGCATGCGTATTGGAAACGTTAAGATCGTGCTAACAAAATGGTGGGACCAACAGAATCGAAATGGCTCACTGTTTTGGAATGTCTTCCTCTATTTCCACTGTCAACGAAAGCCGGTTGTTCTTCTATTTATCTTCCTCCCACAAGGTAAGATGTGACACAAGGTCGGGAAAGTGGGAAAGAACCAGCGCTCGAGAATTTGAGCACTCTGGCTGTTTAAAAATTGCCTGGGCAGCCCCGTC